>SJYV01033281.1:1036315-1184390 GCA_006410875.1 Neotragus pygmaeus
TGGCAAATAGATGGGGAAACAATGGAAACAGTGACAGACTTTATTTTCTTGGGCTCTAAAATCTCTGCAGATGGTGACTGCAGCCATGAAATTAAAAAACGCTTGCTCCTTGGAAGAAAAGTTAAGACCAACCTAGACAGCATATTAAAAAGCAGAGACATTACATTGCAATCAAAGTTCCATCTAGTCAAAGCTATGGTTTTTCCAGTGGTCATGTATGGATGTGAGAGCGAGACCATAAAGAAAGCTGAACACAGAAGAATTGATACTTTTGAACTGTGGTGTTGGAGGAGACTCTTGAGAGTCCCTTGGAAAGCAAGGAGATCAAACCAGTCCATTTTAAAGGAAATCAGTCCTGAATATTCATTGGAAGGTCTGGTGCAGAAGCCAAAACTCCAATAATTTGGATGTAAAGTATTGGATGTGAAGATATGAAGAACTGACTCATTGGAAAAGACCCTGATGCTGGGAAAGATTGAGGGCAGGAGGAGAAGGGGACGACAGAGGATGAGACGTTTGGATGGCATCACCGACTTTATGGACATGAGTTTGAGCAAGCTCCGGAGGTTGATGATGGACAGGGAAGCCTGACGTGCTGAAGTCCATGAAGTCTCAAAAAGTCAGACACGACTGAGCAACTGAACTGTGTTCTGGGGTGACTTCCAGTTATGGTAATATTGCAATTAGATAGCCTGTGTAATCTACAGGAAAAAAAAAAAAAACAGAACATTCTAGAACTGAAATTACTCAAGAGAAAGGCTTAATAGCAAATTAGACACAGACGAAGGGAAGACTTGCAGATACGTCAGTGGAAATGATTAGACTGAAGCAGAAAGAAAATGAAGAAATATAGAAAATCGCATTTAAAAATGTGGGACATAGTAAACAGGTCTGTTACATAATTGAAGCCCCAGAAAAAGAGGAGAGAGAGATGTGACAGAAGCAGTATTCGAAGAAATAATAGATGAGAATGATCCAAACGTAATGAAGACTTCAAGTTATAGAGTAAAGCACTAACAACCTGAAGCAGGATAAAATAAACTGTACCTTGCACCTATACTTATATATTTACACATTATAATAAAGTTCTGCTCTAAACTAAAGACAGGGTTTGGGGGGGAACTTAAAGTATCCAGAGGGAAAAGACTCACTGCTTTCTAACAGAAATGATAGAAGCTAGAAAGTATTAGAATGGATGCTTCAAAGCAATGAAAGACAGTAACTTGCAATCTAGAATTCTAAACCTAGAGAAAATATTCTTTAAAGATGAATATAGGGACTTCCCTGGCCATCCAGTGGTTAGGACCCCAGACTTTCACTGCCGAGGGCCTGGGTTCAAGCCCTGGTGGGGGAATTAAGAGCTTGCAAGCTGCATAGCATCGCCAAAAAAAAAAAGAAGTCTTTCTCAGACAAATAAAAACTGATACTTCATTATCAGCAGTAATAATTCATCACCAGAAGACCTGAATCAAAGGAATTCTCCAGTCAGAAGAAAATTATGCCACATGGGAGTAGGGAAATGCAAGAAGAAATGCAACAGTAAGGGTAAATTTGTGGAGACATCTAAATTAATAATAAATGTAATATAGCCATAATAATATATTTTTATTATTAATAATAATATGTGTTGTTTTAAATATATGTAGGGACTTCTAATAAAAACTCAGAGGGGTAAGTGGATTTAAAGTGTTCCAAGACCCTTGGATTGTCTTACAGATGTGTAAGTGATAATTAATATGGAAACTTTAGTAATTCAAGGCTGCTTGTTGTAGTCTCTGGACTAATCATTATTCAAATAGTAAAATGATATAAAAGTAACAAGGTAATAGAAGGAGAAATGGAAATTTAAAAAAATTTTTTCGATTAACAGGAGACAAGAAAGAAAAAAGGAACATGGTGGATAGTGTTGTTCAAGTTAAAAATAAAACCATGGTAGATTTAAACTTAAACTTGATAATTGCATGAAGTAATTAAATGGACCGAGTACTTCCGTTGAAAGAGAAAGATCAGGGAGTTCCCTGGCAGTTCCGTGGTTAGGATTCCGTGCTCTCACTACCAAGGGCATGGTTTTAGTCTCCGGTTGGGCAGCTAAGACCCCGCAAGCTTCATGGCATGGCCCCCTTCCCCAAAACAGAAAAGATAGAGAAGGATCATCTAACTGGATAGAAAAACCAAAACCAACTAAATGCTGCTGATATCAGTTAACCTTTAGAAATACGAATACAAATCTCCACTGTGATGTCTGTTACACCCAAACTATTAGGAGTTCCTGCCAGGCTTGAAGAAAATGTTCTGAATTTCTTCCCCCTGCAAAATAAAAAAGATACTAAAGTACTGAAAATATAAGGATGGAAAAAGATATTAGACAGACTTCAACCAAAAAAAAAAAAACTGGCATGGCTATGCTAATATTAGAGAAAGTAGATGTTAAGGCAAGAAGTATCAGTAGAAATAAAAGAGACATTTCATACTGATCAAAGGTTTAAAAAAATTTTTTTCCAAAAGATACAGCTATTTAAAATCTACATATATTAATAACTCAGCCTCAAAATACATAAGCAAAATTTTATAAGTCTAGAAGAAAAACAGAACCAATAACAAACATGAGGAGATTTAACATTTTCTCAGAAACTTAAAGGGCAAGTAGACAAAAATAACAGTAAGGACATAGAAGAATTGAACAATATAGTTAACAAACTATATCTAATTGAGTTCTATATCACACTGCAACCAGCAATTGCAGTAAACAGTTTCTTTAAAAGTATACTTGGAACATGTTACCAAAATTGTCTATGTGCTGGATGGATCATAAAGGAAATAAATTTCAAAGGACTGAAAATATAGTGTTGGGATGAAGTAGACTGAACAATAAAAATATAACTAGAAACTCCCCTACATATTTGAAGATTAAGCAGTTTATTACTAGAATATG
Source organism: Neotragus pygmaeus (assembly GCA_006410875.1). Taxonomy (NCBI): domain Eukaryota; kingdom Metazoa; phylum Chordata; class Mammalia; order Artiodactyla; family Bovidae; genus Neotragus; species Neotragus pygmaeus. Next base: position 1,039,248 of record SJYV01033281.1, read on the forward strand.
AGTCAAAGAAGTTATAATATAAATTAGAAAATAATGATCATTTTTAAATGGAACACCAAAGCTTCTGGGATGTAGCTAAAGGTATTCTTAGAATAAAATGTATAGACTTATGTTCATATATTAGAAAAGAGACAGTCTGAAAATCAGTGATCAGTGTACACATCTCAAAAATTAGAAAAAATAGCAAATTTAGCCCAAAGAACCTGGAAGGGAGGAAATAATTAAAATAAGAAAGCATTTTAATTAAACAGAAAACAAATATAGTGAGGATCAACAAAGCCAGAAGTCAATTCTTTGAAAAGATTAATAAAACTGGTAAGTTCCTGGCAAAACTGATCAAAATGAGAGAAGGTACAAATTAACCAATATTGGGGAAATGAAGACATCATTATGAATCCTACAGACGTTAGAAAGATAATGAGGTTTATGAACAACTTTATGCCTAGAAATTTGAAAATATATTTGAAATAGTCATAATTTAAAAAATATTGTGAAAGTGATAACTACAATGAACAGCAGAAGGATAAAAATGAAGATGTGAAAGAAGACAACAAAATTTGAAGAGAGAAGTAAGAAAGTGTAAAACTGCCAGCACCATGTCTGAGATGTGCCTGTCCCCGTGGTGTGCTGGAGCCAGGTCACCCTAGCTCATGAGGGCTGACCTGCACGTCTCGTCCCAACTCCCTGCTCCGTGATGTCTCATGGGTCTTGAAATTGATCGTATTGGGAGTTTTTAACACCACTGAAATCAGAAAACACTACCAAATCAGGGCTCTCCCCACCCCCAAGAACTGGCTATTAAGCATTTGCCAGCACACTACAGAGTGTACTATACTCATAAATTGAAAACTCATTGACAGGAGTTAGTGGTCTGCACACTTATTTGAGGGATAACTGCTGATACATTGTTGTTAGTGAACAAAGATGGCCAATACGTTGTTGTTAGTGAACAAAGGCAAAGAGAACACTTATAACTGAGAGGGGAGAGAAAAAGACTATAGTCTGAGAACAGTGAATCTTTCTTAAAACTTTTGTTTATTGCTCTGTCTGCTTATTTTTTTATGTTTGGCTGTGCTAGGTCTCCGATGCTGCACACGAGCTTTCTCTAGTTGCAGCGCACAGGCTTCCCACTGAGGTAGCTTCTCCTGTTGCAGGCCACGCGCTCTAGGGTGCATGGGCTCAGTAGTTGCAGTGCATGGGCTTCGTTGCCCTGCAGCTTGTGGGCTCTTAGTTCTCGGGCCAAGGATAGAACTGGTGTTCCCTGCATTGGCAGGTGAATTCTTAACCACTGGACCACGAGGGAAGTCCTGGGAACAGTGAATCTTGTCTGCATATTTTGGTGGTAAGAAAGAGGCCAGTTGGACAGCCTGTTCTTAAGTAGTCTGAATGTTGGTATCAAAACAGTTTCAAAATTTTTAAAATGAATTTCCTAGAAAATCTTGTGAAATTAATTGTGGAATATATGTGACAGGCTGCCCTTTATCGTTGTCTTTATCTTAGGTCAGGTCTGCACTGTTTTCCTCGTTAAAAACTTCTCAGTTCTCCCCATTTTGGTCAGAAGTTCCTAGAGGAGAGGATTTAACCCTGAGGGCTGTAGTCTCTGTTGCAGAATCCTTATTGAATGTCAGTTTGACCTTGAGGGCACAGCAGCTCTTGAACACCCCAGTGTCAAATACAATGTAAATCTTACAAGAGATATTTGGAACCTATTCTGTTTCCAGTTTTGGGGTCAGTGTAGGTCCAATCAAGAGAATAAGATTGGTCAGTTGTAGTTAAGTAATTGGTCCCGCCCCCCAATGATTAATCAATTATTTCATTTTTTTTTTTCGAAGTGCGTAGCCATACTGTAAAGCGTGTTGGCTGTTGTATTGTGTTCATTTTGTCCGTGCAGGCACATCTATTTAGAGTCATTGAAATTAGTGAAGCTTATGTTAATCTAGCTAAAAATGGATCATTTCATTTACAGTCAGTTTCCATCTTGCCTCTGAAAGAATCCCAGATTTGTCCAGTGGGAGCCTTGCAAGTTGTCTTTGTGTTCTTTTAATGTGACCTAGCAGTTTCTTGAGCACTTCCTTGCATTCTGGAACAAGATGTTCCAGGCTGATTTTGTACTCTCTTTCTCTCAGTTCTGGCATCAATTCCAGAAGCTCTGGTTGCTTTTAGTGGAGAATGGTATTTAGAAACCAAGATCTAAGCACTAGATCTACTATTTGCTACTGGGGTTTCATTGCTTCTAAGTCCTCTAAATGTTTAGAAGTGAAAATACAGCAACTTCATAGGTCTAACCACACACACACACACATACATACATATATATGAGAGAGAGGTGTATATATATATATATATATATATATACACGCATATATACATGCATATTTCTATATCTGCATGCTTATAATTCAGTCTAATTCCATCGTGCCTCCTCTCGTTCCACGCCTGTAGCTCCCTCCACCCACAGTCATCTGAAGAATCTTGGAATAACGTTTTATTTGTGAAAGTTTCTGCATCTAATAGTTTACTGAGCCTCCAGTTCAGATCACCACAGTGGCTATATGTCCAGTTGCAGGACTCCGAGTATTTATACAGTGGGAGGCATACAGCTCAGATGTATTACATTCTGGGGCTTCAGAACAGCATTTGTGGTTAAAAGTACTTGATAGAAGAAAGCAGAGAAAGGGAGTACCTGAAGTGGTCTCTTCTGACATGGTTTTAAAGGGCAACTTTCACTCTTTTAATATGTCCAGCGTTCCGCTTTCTGTGATCATGCAACAAACTGCCCTGACTTCACAGTGTGGAATAGCAGTTTGCTCTCTGATCAGGGGGACACAGAGAAGAGGGTTTCTCTCTTCCGTGCAATGTCTAGGGACTCAGCCAAGAGACTGAAGCCAAAGTCTCCTTCAGTCACATGTGTGGTGGTTAATGCTGGCTTTTGGCTGAGACCTCAGCTCTTCTCCCTGAGGCTTCTCCACATCGGCTAGATCCTTTACTTTCTCTTCCCTTCCTCAGAGCGGGGTGGCCGGTTTCCCCAGAGCACGCCTCCCAGAAAGAGAGACACAGTCCTCCACAGTCTGCTTATAAATGGAACTGTATCTGGTGACACCTCTTAGAAATTTGCACCTTGCATCTCTTGGGCAGTATGACTGTGTACATAAGTTGTTTACCTTGCTTAACTATACAGTTTAAGGATAAAAACATTTTCAAATTTTCCAAGTCTTTAAAAATATATGTCCCACGCACCCTTTCTCAGGAAACTTGAGGGGAGCGTGCTTCCCTATATAGGTGAGTAAACCAAGGAAGAGGAAGGCTTGGTATGTGGGAAACGAGAGATCCAACATAGGAGGCCGGTGAAGGAAAGGCCCAGCTTAGTAATGGTTAAGGGACTTTTCTGTTAGTGCTGTTGCAAAGCTTAACAACTTTTTTTCTTTTTAATATTTATCTATTTGGCGGTGCCAGGTCTTAGTTATGGCATGCAGAGTCTTCTCTCTTTTTTAAGTCGTGGCATGTGGAGTCTGTAGTTGCAGCAGGCAAGGTCTTTTAGTTGCGCTATGTGAGAACTAGTTCCATAACCCAGGATCGAACCCGGGCCCCTTGCATTGGGAGTGCGAGGTCTTAGCCACTGGGCCCCCAGAGAAGTCCCAACGCTTAACCACTTAAAACAACCATTTTTTATCATGCCTATAGATTTTTTTTTGGATCAGAAATTCTGACAGGGCCCAATGGGAAAGGCTTGTTCCATGATGTTTGAGACCTGAGCTAGAAAAAGTTCGTGCCTGGGGGTAACCTGGAAGGTGGGGCTGGAGCCACCTGAGACATTTCCAGTCAGAACAGTTGACGTTGGCTGTCAGCTGAGTCTGTGCCTGAATTCTCCGCGTGGCCTGGGCTTCCGCCTCAGGGTAATCAGGCAGCTCACTGTGAATGATCAGAGCTTTGAGGTGTGTTCCCTACCAGCAAGAGGGAGGCTGCATCACTTTTTATGACCTAACCTTGGAGGTTCCCTTGCAGTAGGAGAGGAAGTCACTGCATCCTCTGATTGCTATAGGGTACAAGTGAGTCCCTAAGGTTGGCCCATATTTGAGGGGAAGCTAGCCCTCACCTCTCAATGGGAGGGGAACTCGTGGACGTGTCTGAAACCTGCCACAGGGGTTGACCTGTCCTGGGTGACAGCAGTAGGCGTGACAGGTGAGCGGTCCAGATTAGAAGAGGCCAGAAAGCTCTTGTGGAGTTGGCCTGTCGGGGTGACACTGATGAGAGTCCCTGATACATCCAGGACATCGTGAGAAGAGCCTTATAGGGTAGTGGAAAGAGATTGAATTATTGATAAGGGAGACTTTCCCGTTGTTAAGACTCTGCCTTCCAATTCAGTAGGCATGGGTTTGATCCTTGGTTGGGGCACCAAGATCCCACATGTAGTGTGGCCAAAAAAATTAAAATAAAAATTTAAAAATTATTGATAAGTACATAGCAAACAAAATAATTGGTTGATTAACTCCAGAAGAAACAAAAATTGTTCAAGGGAGAATTTCATGCTCAGCTGTGACTATTTTTTACATAGCAACCAATAACGTAAATATTAATTACTGATCTAACCATGAAAGAAGGTGATAGTTGCTCAGTCGTGTCCGACTCTTTGGGACCCCATGGACTGTTCTCCAGGCCAGAATACTGGAGTGGGTAGCCTTTCCCTTCTTCAGGGGATCTTCCCAACCAAGGGATCGAACCCAGGTCTCCCGCACTGCAGGCGGATTCTTTACCAGCTGAGCCACAAGGAAAGCCCAGGAATACTAGAGTGGGTAGCCTGTCTATTCTCCAGGGGATCTTCCTGACCCAGAGATTGAACCTGAGTCTCCCACATTGGAGGCAGATTCTTTACCATCTGAGCCACCAGAAAATCTGATTTAACCACGAGTATGACATACTTTGCATCAGGAAGATGAGGGTAGGAAGGATAGGTAGGATGGCATACAGTAAGCCGGTTATGGGCGAGGAAAGAGAATATCCGTATCATCCATCCATAGTTAATACCTAAAACCAAAAAAAAAAAAAAAAAAAAATTAGCATGCCATCTGGAGACATGGAAGTAATTTCCAAAATAATCAGCTGAAGGAAGAAAAAGTGTTTTCATNAGAGAATATCCGTATCATCCATCCATAGTTAAAACCTAAAACCAAAAAAAAAAAAAAAAAAAAATTAGCATGCCATCTGGAGACATGGAAGTAATTTCCAAAATAATCAGCTGAAGGAAGAAAAAGTGTTTTCATCTGGTTGTGGGAAATGGTGGGCGTGGAGGCAGGGGAAGAGGGCAGGATTTCTATTTTCAGAGCTTTGTAGAACCATTTGACTCTTAACTATGTGGCTGTGCAATTTGATGAAAATACCTTAAAAGGAAAACCTACCTAAAGAAACACCATGCCCAGATCACCTTACAGGTATATACCACCAAACATTCAAGCTAATCCCTATCTTATATAAACTTTTAGAGACTAGAGAAAGGACCATACCCTCATCCTTAGGTAATGAGCCTGCTATGGTCTGAATGTTTGTGTCCCTCCAAAATTCATTTGTTGAAGTTCTAACTGTCAAAGATGATGGTATTAGAAGGTGGGGTCTTGGGGAGGTGCTTAGGGCATGAGCATGAAGCCTTCATGAATGGGACTAGAGCCTTTCTGAAGAGGCTCTGGAGAGATCCCTTGCCCCTCCCACCCCTTGAGGGCACAGTGAGAAGTTGCCAGCTATGAACGGAAGAGGGCCTTCATTAAAACACATCCATGCTGGCCACTTGATCTTGGACTTTCCAGCCTCCAGAGTTGTGAGAAGTACATTCCTGTCGTTCATAAGCCACGCAGTTTATGATATCTTAGACTAAGACAGAGCCTAGTACTACCTTGAACCAAAGCCAAATAAGGAAGTATGACAGCGAGAGCCATACCCAGTCTTGCTTAAGAACATAGACTCAGGCACTTTGGTGGCCCAGCGGTTAGGGCTCCATGCTCTCACTGCTGAGGGTGTGGGTTCAGCCCTTGGTTGGGAAACTAAGATCCCATAAGCTGCATGGCATAGATAAACAAATATTGTATTATGTGGGCGGTAAGGGGAGAACATGGGCTATCCCATCCCGTCCTTTGGAGCTGTGAGAGGACTTACCTGTCCTGAGTTAAGGAGCAGACTGGGATGTGGGCTGCAAGTGCTGGAGGCTAAGGAGTTGCGGAAGGAGTGGAGGTCTATATACCTGGTAAGCCAGGAGCTTATTCTATTTCACATACTTTCTCTTTTGTTTTCTTTCCATATTTTGGTAACTTTAAAAGACATTTGAAAGAGAAAAAAAGAGCATAGATTCAGAAATGCTAAGTAAAAACTAAGTAAGGAAACACACACGCACGCACACCCCAGGAGCAAATCGCGTGTAACCCAGGAAGGCAAGGAGTGTCTTCACGGTGGCCCTTGAACTGGCTGCCCTCAGCTTATTATCATTTTTTTTCCTCTGTGGCCTCCAGTGCGTTTAAGGAAACCCAGCCTCCTTTACAATCCTTGTAATTACTGTTTGTGCAGACCTTGCAACCATGCTGTAGCTACCACAATTCAGTGCCTGACCTCCCTCTGCCTGCACCTCCTCGTTTCAGTTGCCCATGGGGAAGAAACCTTAGTAATTGTGATGTATCCCAGGGGTCGTCACACCCTACTTCCCAGCAGCTAGAGTTCTGCTCGCCGTCAGACAAGAGAACATCAGCTCCAGAGTCACATCCTCAGAATCTGCTGCTTTCAGACTCTTCTGATGGCAAGTGCCACAGCCCAGATTCCCCATAAGGTAGAGTCTGAGGTGGTGAGAGTATGTGCTTTTGTTTACAGTTCCAGGGAGGACTGAGGAAAGGGGGTGGAAGAGAATGTATTACTACACTGAACTCTGGTCAGTGCGGTTGATTAATTTGTCCCATGGCCATCCCTTCATAAACTGCTCTCTCATTTGATCAGGGGTTTGGCTGGGAGCAAGGCTCTCTAGAGACATGCCTCCGTCAACACGAAGGGCAGCTGCTTTCATGAACACCTCGATTCGTGGTGACACCTGCAAGCTAGCCCTGTATTTGGGGAAACAGCAGATTGAGGGAACAGTTCCCAGGGCTGTCTGGCACCTGTGCAGATCTGAAAAGGCAAAATGGAATTAGTGTTCTTGCCATATGGAAAATAATTTAATCCCTACCTCACTCCATAGCCTCAACAAAATGCTTTCCAGCAAAGAGCTCAAGCAAAAAGGTAGGAAGGAAATATAGGAGATACAAGGTTTCTTGACACTAAAGTATAAACCTTGAACCGAAAGATTGATAAATGTTGTGTTAAAATTTTAAAGCTGATACAAGACTCCACTTTATGGGGAACCTGGGCTGTGACATGTGGCATCAGAAGGGCCTGAAAACAGCAGACCCTTAGGATGTGATTCTGGAGTTGACTCCCCTCCCCCCCAAATCTGACAGCAATCAAAGCTCTAGGAGGTGGGAAGTAGGGTATGATGACCCCTAGTATACTAAAATTTTAAAGATAATATATCAAAAGATAATACAAGTTATAAACTTGCAGTTGTTTATAACACATACCTTATAAAATGTTAGTGCCCAGAAAATATAAAGAATTTCTGCAAGTCAATTAAAAAAAAGTACACAGTGGCAAATGGATACTGTGATCAGACATAGCACACAAGAGGACACCTAAATAACAAGCTTATGAAGAGATGCTCATCATCACTAATATTGGAGAAATAAAAATGATAATGTGGGTCTCTCTCATCTGGTTCAGAGCATGTGTGGATCTGGTTCACAGGTGGATTGAGGCAGTATGTTGTGCTGGCCAAAAATGGACTTAAATGTTGATTTAGGAAAAGTAAAGTAAAGTCGCTCAGTCGTGTCCAAGTCTTTGCGACCCCATGGACTGTGTAGCCTACCAGGTTCCTCAGTCCATGGAATTTTCCAGGCAAGAGTACTGGAGTGGGGTGCCATTTCCTTCTCCAGAGGATCTTCCCAACCCAGGGATCGAACTCGGGTCTCCTGCATTGCAGGCAGAGGCTTTACCGTCTGAAGCACCAGAGAAGTCTGAATNCCAGGCAAGAGTACTGGAGTGGGGTGCCATTTCCTTCTCCAGAGGATCTTCCCAACCCAGGGATCGAACTCGGGTCTCCTGCATTGCAGGCAGAGGCTTTACCGTCTGAAGCACCAGAGAAGTCTGAATTAGGAAAGCACCCCTCTGAATAAAAGTGTGAAGACATGCTTCGATTTATGGGGCTGTTATCTGGTGTGGGGCTGGGACCAGGCTTCATCTGTGTTTTTCATGTTTTACTTTTTAAGCTGGAAAAATGGCTTGTCATGTTATAATTCATATGTCTTTCCCAGTGTAATATTTCACAAAATAGGAGCCAAAGGTGTGTGCACGTGTGGAGTTCTTCCGTGCTGAGCGTTGTGCTGAGTGCTGTTGGGGGTCAGCACTGTGTGAGCTCAGTTCTAGGTGCTGAGACCTTAGGGGTCTCCTGATCTGAGGGAGGGGAACAGAAGGCAGGGTTCAATGAGGGGGATGGGCTGAGTGGTGGAGAGAGGCCCAGTTACAACCCTGAATGCAGGTAGCACCCCTGGCTGGGCCCTTGAGAAGAAGTGGCTCAAAGGGTTATGTCGGGGGACTTCCCCGGGGGTCTAGTGGTTCTGAGATACCTAGCTTCCTCTGCAAGGGGCGCAGGTTCGACCCCTGGTTGTTGGAGAACTGAGATCTTGCATGCTACATGGTGTGGTCAAAAAAAAAGAAAGAAAGAAAAAGGATTATGTGGAGAAAGAGCAGTGGGTGAGAGGCGAGGAGGCGGAGCTTCCGGGCCCCCGGGCTCAGTCTCGCCACTGTTACTTTCCAGTGAAGGAGGCTCTTTGAACTTCAGTTTATTTGCCCTAAAATAGAAGTAGTTCTCACCTTCCAAAAGAGTCAGACACGACTGAGTGACTTTCACTTCACTTCTTCATTTCACTTCCCTGGTCATTGGGAAGTCGAGAAACAGTGAACAATAGCTGGGATTTGGGGGACTTGCCTAGTGGTCCAGGGGCTGGGACCCAGCGCACCTAGTGTGGGGAGCCCGCATCCAATCCTTGGTCAGAAAGCTAAGATCCCACATGCCGCAACAGGAGACCCAGCTCAGCCAAATAAATAAAAATAAACAAACATTGCTGTGGTTTTAAACAGGCCAGAGGCCAGGTCAGATCTACTCCCACCTCTGTTTACCTTGTAGTTCTTTCTTTCTAAAAACAAACAAAAGTGGGTAGAACAGTCGCCTGAAATCCCACGGCCCCCTCACCAGCTCAACAGTTACCGACACGGGGCCAAGCTCGTTTCATTCATCCCCCACCCCATTCCCATATTATTATGCGAGCCCCAGGTTTCACAGCCTGTGTGCACACGTGTCGCTTTGTCTCTGCACAGATGGTGATCTCCCTGCAGAACACCACATCCACCAGCCGCCACCTTCGAGTCCTCCCTCCGTCCACGCCCTACTTCGCCCTGGGACTGGGTGAGCTCAGGGTGGCAGTGGCCTGCCCATCCTCGAAATTGTACGCTGGCCTTGCCCGAGGTTGCGTCCCCACGGGGTTCCAGGTGGCTCCTGAGGCTACACCCTTTGTGCTCCAAGGCGGCCTCCTTTCTGCCCTCCAGCAGAGCCCCCCCCGCCTGACAGTTCTTCCTGGGATTGCACCCCAAGCTCAGTTCAGCCCTCTCCTTGCTCTGCCCAGCGTCACTGCACCCTGGCTCCTCACTTAGGCCATGGCACTGGCCTCCCAGCCAGCCTTCCTGCTCCCGTGACTCGGGGTTCTCCTTAAGAACAGCTCTGATCATGTCCCCTCTGCTCCCGAGAAATCTCAAGTGTCTGTCTGCTGCCCACAAAGTGACTGCTAAGCCACAGGGCCAGGCATGGCCTCCCTGATGTCCCAGGTGGCCCCATCACTGCCCTCCCCACCCCAGGTCCTGGAATTTTGACCTGGTCTCCAGAATCTCATTGTCACTTTTGCACCCACAGGGATGTTCCCAGGAGAAGGTGGAATGGTGGCTCCTGGAATGACCTGCCAGTTCATCGTCCAGTTTTTTCCCGACTGCCTCGGGGATTTTGATGACTTTATTTTAGTAGAGACCCAGTCAGCGCACACGCTCCTGATCCCCCTGCAGGCCCGGAGGCCGCCCCCAGTGCTGACGTGTAAGTGCCTGCTGCCCTCCAGGGGTCGGTGAGGGCTGGTGCCCCTCTAAAGGACCACCTGCCCACAGGGCCCCTCGGTGGCAGCACACAGCCTGACCCCTTGGGCAGGGGCTTCTGAGTCCTGAGGAGGGACCTGCCGGAAGTTCCCTCCTTCCTCCAGAGTTAGGCCCTGACTGTCCTACTTCCGCAGGGGGAGGTGGACTCTGAGCGACACATATCAGGAAAGGGGCACTGGCTCGGACACCCTGGGGCCCATGCACGTGGTGTCCTGGGGCACCAACCGCTGCCAGGCGGAAGCGGGGGCGGGGCNAGAGCTCGTGGTCACAGGAGCCTGGGCAGGAGTTCGAGGCCCCATGATCAGCTCCAGCCACAGCCCAGCCCTGGCCACGGCGTGAGGAGGGGCCCGATGTCTGGGCCAGCCGCGGACGGAGCCTGCTGCCCCTGCGCGTCTCCCCGCCTCACCTCACCCTTCTTCTCCCAGAGCCCAGCGAGGTCGAGGATTTTGAGTTGAACTTTACCGGGGGTGTCCCTGGCCCGACGAGCCAGAACCTGCTGTGTGAGATCAAAGATTCTCCCACGCCTGTGGTGTTGCACATCGAGGCGGCCTTTAAGGTGCCTGTGATGGGGCTGGGCAGCTAGGCGGGCTGGAAAGGGGGCGCCGGCGTAGGGCACCACGCCCACACCCGGGTGGCCCAGTGACCGGCCCCTCTGGGTGCCTCAGGGGCCGGCCCTGGTCGTCGACGTCTCAGCCCTTCAGTTTGGTTTGCTGCGCCTGGGACAGAAAGCCACCAACTTTATCCAGATCCGGAACCTCAGCCAGCTCCCGGCCGCGTGGGCCATGAAGGAGAGCCAGGCCTCCCTGCAAGAAAGGCAAGAGGACGTAAGTGCTGCGGCGCCGCCCCGCCCCCGGGCGCAGATTAGCCCGGGACTCTGAAGCTGGCACGCTCAGGCTGGGAGAGGACAAGCCTGCCTGGTGACCTCTGCCTGGCTGTGGCCCCAACTCCCCATCCCTCCTTCCGCAGAGCGGAACCCGGAGACTGGATTTTCCTGTTCCTCTCTCTGCCTTCTGACACAGAAATAGGACAAGGGTTTCTCCCTCTGTCAGAGTAGCCAGAGTCAGGAAGAAAGTGGGCAGCTGAGTTGGGAGGGAACCTTCCAGGGCCTCGGGGAAAGGGCAGGCATGCTGCTGGGAGTCCAAGCCTCCCGAGGATCATGCTTGCAGTTTTGAGGACCTGCCACCAGGCGGTGAGCGTGTGACCCAAACCAAAAAGTCTCCGGAAGGAACATCACGGCCACTCAAATGGCACGCTTCCTTTTTCTCTAAAAATAGAAAATATTAAAAGTGGCTAAGTATTTACTGTCAACGTCTAAATTAGGGCATTGTGTCTAAATACCATGTTCAATCCTGAACAAGCCCAAGCCACACCACCAGCAGGCCCAGGAAATCACTGACTCACCACACCCACTCTTCACACGTGGGTGCGGTCGCTGCACGTGTGAGACTCTGGCCAGGTCGAGAGGGTCTGACCCTCCCTCTAGCTGCGGCTCACCCAGGTTCCCCTGCTGCCCGCTTCCTTTCCCCGTGAAAGCTATTCCTCTTCACCTGGTAGCCTTGCTCCCCCTACCCCCCACCCCCCGACCACCAGGCACTCTGAAACTGAAAAGTGAAGATAGTTTTGTATGAGTGGCCAAAACCATTGCCACGGGATCTGTTCCACAGGCTTGGAGTTGATTCTGGATACCCCCAGGGCTCACTGGCCACCCTGCCTGGCTCGGGGAACCAGAGGCTGAAACTGGAACCAGAGGCTGAAACTGGGACGGGCAGGGGGTGGGGGGTGGGGGGGGCAGCTGTTCTCAGTAACCTTTTATTCAAATGAAACCTTGAACAGAAACCCTAGATCAAGAGTAGAGTATGAGCCAGAGGCCCCCTGATCAGGCATCCTGCCTCTCCCCACGTCCCACCCCCCAACTCTAGGACTTCTGGGGAGTCCCTGGGATTTCCCGCCTCCTCACTGGATAGATACAGAGAGGGTTGGGGGCTTCTCCAGGGCCACACCACTACTAGGTGGCAGAACCATATCAGATCCCGTTTCCCTGATTCCCAGTCTGTGTTTTTCCTCCCACTGTGAAGAATAACTACATTTTATAATTGAAGTGATTACTAATTTCACGGTGTATTAAGATTTATGTCCAAATTGAAGCTGGTAGCAATCTCTGTAGTTCTGGGTATGTATTCTTGTGAGCTCTCCAAACATTGAGAATTGGGGTTTGTTGGCTGTGCCCAAGTCAGGATCCAGAAACCCACCCCCAGACCAAAGCCTCATACACACATTCCTTGGGCTCCATGTGAAAAACAGTGAGCGAAGAACGCAAAGGAGCACTTCCCTTCCCAGCTCAGCTTGGACCCAACGCTCAGGAGAGAGAGCTGCTTTGCCTGAGGTGTAGGCCAGCCCTACTCCCCACCCCCCAGTGCCTGGGCAGTGAAACCCCTGCAGCGAGAAAGCACAGGGCCCAACACAGCACAGCACCGCTGCCCGGGCGGGAGGTGGGCTGGCCCAGGGCAGCGGCTGCCGGGTCGCCCTGCAGACAGGCGCCTCGCACTCATTCACGGTCTTGGTCTCCAGGACGAACGAGACGAGAGAGGAGTTATGTTGTTCCTGGTTGTGATCTTTCAATGCCCAGTGATACCCTGCTCGTCACTGGGACCCATCTAGGGGTCCTGGGGCATACAGTCAGGGGCGCTGTAGTCCCCGAGCCTTCCCCCTTCCCATTTAGCGCCTGGTACGGGGCAGGAGGTGGACACGTCAGGTAAACATGAACTCACTGCAGTGGGGCATTAGGTGAGGGGTGACCATGTGGGGAAGGGATCACACGGGTATTACCAAAACCAAACTTGGGTCCTGATCATCCACGTGCAGGAAAGCCGATCGACTGACACCGGGTTGTGGTGAAGGGAAGTGTAGCGTTTATTGTAAGGTGCCAGACGAGGAGAACGTGTGGCTCACACTCAGAAAGAAAGCCCTGAACTCCTGAAGGGTTTCAGCCAAACGCTTTTAAAGACCAGGTGAGGAAAGGGGGTTATAGAGTCTGTGGTCAGCTCGTGCTGGTTGACGACAAGGTAGGGTCCCAGCGATTAACATTATCAATCCTCAGGCTCCAGTACATCGCGGGACTACGCGCTCATGGTCTTCAAGTAGTTAACTTCTTCCATTTGGTGGTGGTTTAAGCATCTGTAAAACAACTTAGGAAACGTGCACCAGTTACTCTTTTCTAGGTGTTTCAGAGAGGAACTAAAGCAGAGGATATGAGGGAGGAGTCTGTCCCGAGAAGACACAGTTATAAGTGCTAGGACACGTCTGTGGCCACACAGAAGCTTGGGCCCTGCCGCGGTCTGGGGGCTTGTCCTTCCTTCCTTGGAGCCGCAGCTCCTGACCCGCAGCTGCGCAGTGGGGCGGGCAGACTGCTCAGAGCCGCCACACCGAAGGCGCCTCCCTCTGCCTCCCACCTCCTTTCCTTGGAGACTCACTTTTCATTGTCTTCTCCTCCTCATCCTGAGCACTTGCTCACCTGTGCTCCCCCATCCGCTGTCTTCTTCCGACTCTGGAAGCGCTCAGGGGGCTGGGGGGCACAGCTTGGGGGTGACCCTGGTTGGTCATGGCCAGCCCCCAGTTCTGCAGTTCCGAGTGTCCCCAGTGCTCACCCTTCTCCGCATCAGGTGTCTCCCTTCGACATCGAGCCATCGAGCGGCCAAGTACAGCCGCTGGGGGAGTGCAGAGTGAGCGTCACCTTGGAGGCCCGGCGCTGCCAGCGTCTGCAGACCGTCCTGGAGCTGGAGGTGGTAGACGGGGCCTGGAGGTAAGGGGATGCAGGGGGCCTGTACAACACACGCTGCATATTCACGGCATATTTATTTATATCATACGTTGTTTCGTGTTTGTAGACGTTTTGGAATTTAAAGGTATTGATGAGATGTTTATAAAGTTTAGAAATTACAAAAAAGCAAATGAAAATGATCCATTATCTATTACCTGGACATCATTCACGAGTAGTATTGTGGGGTATATGTAGCCTTCTCGTGTATGTGTGCTACAGGAATGAAGGGATGTACAGTAATGCAGCCTCTTGGGACAGCGTTCTGTTACCTGGTGTAAGGGTGACAGTACTCTTGGTCCAGCATTAGTCCTGGATATCGTTGCAGAGAAACTTACACGTGTGCAGTGGAAGCCCTGTGCTCATCCTGGAAGGCTCATGGCTGGACTGTTAATGATAGGGAAAAGCTGGAAACAAGAATGTTCATCAGCAGGAGAATGGATGCGAAATAACTGGCAGGGTTTTTCTTTTGCTGAGATTCAGTTGACTCGTTACATTGTGTTAGCTTAAGGTGTACAATGTACTGACCTGAGGCTTCCCTGAGGGTCCAGTGGTTAAGACTCCGCACTTGCCCTGCCTGGGGCACGAGTGCCTTCCCTGGTTGGGGAACTGAGATATCCCACAAGCTGCACAGGGCAGCCCCAAAAAAGAAAAGAAAATACTGACCTGATCCATTTATATGTTTCGGCACGCTTGCCACTGAAGTATTAGCTTACACCTCCATCACTTTATGTAATTATATTTTCCTTTTTGTGGTGAGAATAACCAAGTCTCCCAGCAGGTTTGATGTATATAATACAGTACTGTACATAATCACCATACTTCACATTAGGTCCCCAGGACTTGTTCACATCTTAGTTGGAGATTTGTCCCCTTAAACAGCATCTCTCCTATTGGCTCAGCCCCAGCTGCTGGAAACCACCGTGCTACTCTCTGTTTCTTTTGGGTTTTTTAGATTCTAGATATAAGTGAGATTATAGAGAATTTGTCTTTCTCAGACTTAACCTCACTTAGCACCATGTCCTCAAGGTCCATCCCTGTTGTTGCGAATGGCAGAATTTCCTTCTTTCTCATGGCTGAATAATATTCCATTGTATGCAAAAACCATCTCATCTTTATCTGTTCCTCTGTTGACAGACACTTAGGGTGGTTCTATACCTTGGCTATTGTGAATAATGCTGCAGTAAACATGGGGATGCAAATATCTCTTTGATATCCAATTGCTGGGTCAGATGGTAGTTTGATTTTTAATACTTTGAGGATCCTTCATACCTTTTCTGTTGTGACTGAACCAATTTACATTCCTACCAGTGGTGAACAAGAGTTCCCTTTTCCCCACTTCCTCAGCAATATTTGTTATCTTTTGTCTTACTAAACATAGCAGTTCTAACTGGTGTGAAGTCAGTATCTCATTGTGATTTTGATTTGCATTTCCCTGATGCTTAGTGATACTGAGTATCTCTTCATATACCTGTTGCTATTTGGATGCCTCCTTTCTGAAAATGTCTAGTTCCTCTGCCCATTTTTAAATTTGAGTTCTTTACCACTGTGCTATCTGGCCTTGGGAAGACACAAAGGTCTAGGCTTATTGAAATAATTTATTTGATATGCATCTTAAGGAATTCAGGAATTCTATCCTGAATTCCACTCAGGATGCACTGTTGGGAACAGGTACAGTGGCTTCTGGCTCGATGGTTGCAACATCCTTTGTTTACTGAAATGGCAGACTGCATTCTTTCTCGTCCACAGTGTGCAAATACTTCCCTCATTTGGTAGGCTGCATTTTCATTTCGTTCACTGTTTCTTTTGCTGTGCAGGAGCTTTTTAGTTGGATGTAGTCTCACTTGTATATTATTTTTTATAGGCTTTCTATTTTATTTATTTTGGTGGGATGCACAGCACGGCCTGTGGTGTGCAGGAGCTTAGATCCCAAACAGAGGTCAAGCCTGCGGCCCTTGCAGTGGCAGCAGAGTCTTCACCACTGGACCGCCAGGGAAGCCCCTCAGTTGTTCATTTTTGCTCTTACTGTTTTTTGGTGCTTTCGGTGTCCGATCCAAAAAAACATTCCTCAAGATGTCGAGGAACTTCTTCCCTGTGTTTTCTTCTAGGTGTTTTATAGTATAAGGATCAGGTCTTTCTTATGTTTAACTTTGATCAATTTCAAGTTAGTTTTTGTGAGTGGTATAAGATGAAGGTCAATTTCATTTTTCTACATGTGGTTATCCACTTTTCCCAATACCATTTGTTGAAGACAGTGTCCTCCCCGTTAGGTGTTTTTTAAAATTGAAGTACTAGTTAATTTACACTGTTGTGTTAATTTCAAGTGTACAGCAAAGTGACTCAGTTATATATATACATATGTGTGTGTATATTCTTTTATATATATATATTATTTTTCAGATTCTTTGCCATTATAGTTTACTACAGAATATTGAGTATAGTTCCTTGTGCTGTATAGTGGTCCTTGCTGTTTACCTGTTTAATATATAGTACTGTGTATGACCAACCTAGACAGCATATTAAAAGCAGAGACATTACTTTCCCAACAAAGATCCGTCTAGTCAAGGCTATGATTTTTCCTGTGGTCATGCATGGATGTGAGAGTTGGACTATATGAAGAAAGCTGAGCACAGAAGAATTGATGCTTTTGAACTGTTGTGTTGGAGAAGACGCTTGAGAGTCCCTTGGACTGCAGGAGATCCAACCAGTTCATCCTAAAGGAGATCAGTCCTGGGTGTTCATTGGAAGGACTAATGTCGAAGCTGAAACTCCAATACTTTGGCCACCTCATGCGAAGAGCTGACTCATTGGAAAAGACCCTGATGCTGGGAAAGAGTGAGGACAGGAGGAGCAGGGGATGACAGAGGATGAGTTGGTTGGATAACATCACCAACTCAATGGACATGGGTTTCAGTGACTCCAGGAGTTGGTGCTGGACAGGGAGGCCTGGCATGCTGCGGTTCATGGGGCCACAAAAGAGTTGGACACAACTGAGCGACTGAACTGAATTTATCCTCCCCCCTACACCCCACCCCCACTATCATATTTGGTAACCATAAGTTTGTTTCCTATCTCTGTAAATCTATTTCTGATTTTATAAGTTCATTTGTATCTTTTTTTTTTTAGATTTTACATATAAGTGATATCATATATTTGTCTTCCTCTGACTTCTCTTAGTATAATCATCTCTAGGTCTGTCCACGTGGTTGCAGATGCCATGATTTAATTCTTTTATGGCTGAGTAATAGTCCATTGAATATATGTAGCACATCTTCTTTATCCATTCATCTGTCGATGGACATCTAGCTTGCTTCTTGTAAATGGGGCTGCAGTGAATGTTGGGGTTGCATTTATCTTTTCAGGTAAGACTTTTCTCAAGATACATGTCCAGGATTGGGATTGCTGAATCATATGGTAGACCTATTTTTATTCTTTAAAGAACCTTCATAATATTTTCCATTGTGGCTGCAGCAATTTACATTTCCACCAACAGTGTAGGAAGGTTCCCTTTTCTCTACACATTTCCTAGCACTTACTGTTTGTAGACTTTTTGATGATAGCCGTTCTGAAGTGAGGTAATACTTCATTGTGGTTTTGATTAGCATTTCTCTAATAATTAGCAACATTGAGCAGCTTTTCACGTACCTGTTGGCCATCTCTGTCTTCCTTGGAGAAATGTCTGTTTAGGGTGTTCTTGGCTTTCTTGTCAAATATTAGTTGAGTGAATATGTGGCCCCCTTCATGGATCACAGCCTTGTCACACCAAAGGGGCTTGCATAACTCAATGAAGCTATGAGCCATGCTGTGCAGGGCCACCCAAGACAAGATGTGGCCCCCTGGAGAAGGGAATGGCAAGCCACTGCAGTATTAGAGACACAAAAACCCCATGAGCAGATGAAAATACAAAAAGATATGACACTGAAGGATGAGCCCCTGAGGTTGGAAGGTATCCAGTATGCTATTGGGGAAGATCAGACAGCAGTGACTAATAACTTCAGAAAGAATGAAGCACCTGGGCCAAAGTGTGACGCTCAGTTGTGAATGTGTATGGTAGTGAAAGTGAAGTCCAGTGCTGTAGAGAACAGTGTTGCATAGGAACTTGGAATGTTAGGTCCATAAATCAGGGTAAACTGGATGTGGTCAAGCAGGAGATGGCAAGAGTGAACATCGATATCTTAGGCATCAGTGAACTAAAATGCACAGGAAAGGGCGAATTTAATTCAGATGAACATTTTGTCTACTATTGTGGGCAAGAACCCCATAGGAGAAATGGAGTAGCCCTCATAGTCAACAGAAGAGTCCTAAATGCAGTACTTGAGTGCAGTCTCACAAACGACAGAATGATTTTGCTTCCTTTCCAAGGCAAACCATTCAGTATCACAGTAATCCAAGTCTGTGCCCCAACCACTAATGCCAAAGAAGCTGAAGTTGAACAGTTCCATGAAGACCTCCTAGAACTAACACCAAAAAAAAAGATATCCTCTTCATCATAGGGGATTGAAATGCAGAAGTAGGAAGTCAAGAGAAGATACCAGAGTAAAAGACACATTTGGCCTAGGAGTACAAAGTGAAGCAGGTTAAAGGCTAACGGAGTTTTGTCAAGAGAACATGCTGGTCATAGCAAACACCCTCTTCCAACAACACAAGAGATGACTCTACACATGGACATCATCAGATGGTCAATACCAAAATCAGACTGATTTTGTTCTTTGCAGATGAAGATGGAGAAGCCCTATACAGTCAGTGAAAAGAAGACCTAGAGCTTCAGATCATGTGGCTCCGATCACTGTGGCTCAGAGCATGAACTCTTTATTGCAAAATTTAGGCTTAAATTGAAGCATGTAGGGAAAACCACCAGACCCTTCAGATATGACCTAAATCAGATCCCTTACAATTATACAGTGGAGGTGATGGATAAATTCAAGGAATGAGATCTGGTAGACAGAGTGCCTGAAGAACTATGGATGAAGGTGCATACAAGAGGCAGTGACCAAAACCATCCGCAAGAAAAGCAAGAAGGCAAAGAGATTGTCTGAGGAGGCTTTACAAACAGATAAGGAAAGAAGAGAAGCAAAAGGCAAGGAAGAAAGGGAAAGATAAACCTAACCGAATGCAGAGTTCCAGAGAACACCAAGGAGAGATAAGAAGTCCTTTTTAAATGAACAACGCAAAAAAAAAAAAAGAAGAAGTAGAAGAAGAAGAAGAAGGGAAAGACTAGAGATCTCATCAAGAAAATCAGAGAGGTCAAGGGAACATTTCACACAAGGATGGGCACGATAAAGGATAGAAATGGTAAGGATCTAACAGAAGCAGGAGAGGTTAAGAAGAGGTGGCAAGAATTTATAGAAAAACTATATAACGATAACCCTGTATGCGAGACAGCAAGAGACACAGATGTAAAGAACAGTCTTCTGGACTCTGGTAGAAGGCGAGGATGGGATGACTTGGGAGAATGGCATTGAAACGTGTATAATCCCATATGTGAAACAAATCGCCAGTCCAGGTTTGATGCATGAGACGGGTGCTCAGGACTGGTGCACTGGGATGACCCAGAGGGATGGGATGGGGAGGGAGCTGGGAGGTGGGTTCAGGATGTGGAACACATGTACACCTGTGGTGGATTCATGTCAATGTATGGCAAAACCAATACAACATTGTAAAATAAATAAAAGCAACTAAAAAAACTATATTAAAAAGGTCTTAATGACCCAAATGACTACAGTGATGTAGGGACTCACCTAGAGCTATACATCCTGGAGTGTGAAGTTAAGTGGGCCTTAGGAAGCATTACTACAGACAAAGCTAGTTGAGGGATGGAATTCCAGCTGAGCTATTTAAAAATCCTAAAAAAAATGGTGCTGTTAAAGTGCTGCACTCAGTATGCCAGCAAATTTGGAAAACTCAGTGACCACAAGACTGGAAAAGGTCAGTTTTCTTTCCATTCCCAAAGAAGGGCAATGCCAGAGAATGTTCAGACTACCACACAAGTGTGCTCATTTCACATGCTAGTAAGGTTATGCTCAAAATCATTCAAGCTAGGCATCAGCAGTACATGAACTGAGAACCTCCAGATGTTCAAGCTGGATTTAGAAAAGGCAGAGGAACCAGAGATCCAATTGCCAACATTCTTTGGCTCATAGAGAAAACAAGAGAATTCCAGAAAAACATCTATTTCTGCTTCACTGACTATATGAAAGCCTTTGACTGTGTGGGTCACAACAAACTGGGAAATTCTTAGAGATGGAAATACCTTACTTGGAAATGCCACCTTACTTGTCTCCTGAGAAACCTGTATGCTGGTCAAGGAGCAGCAGTTAGAACTGGACTTGAAACAACAGAGTGGTTCAAAATTGGGAAAGGAGTATGCCAAGACTGTATACTGCCACCCTGCCTATTTAACTTCTATGCAGAATACATCATGTGAAGTGCTGTGCTGGATGAATCACAAGCTGGAATCAAGATTTCCAGGCAGAATATCAACAACCTCGGATAACGCGGATGATACTACTCTAATGATAGAAAGTAAAGAGGACCTAAAGAGCCTCTTGATGAGGATGAAAGAGTAGAGTGAAAAAGCTGGCTTGAAACTCAACAAAGTCTAAGATCATGGTATCCAGTCTCACCACTTCATGGCAAATAGAAGAGGAAATAGTGGAATGAGTAACAGATTTTATTTTCTTGGTGTCCAGAATCACTGTGGATGGTAACTGCAGCCATGAAATTAAAAGACATTTTCTGCTTGGAAGGAAAACTATGAGAAACGTAGACATCATATTAAAAAGCAGAGACATCACTTTGCCAACAAACATCCATATAGTCAAAGCTATGGTTTTTCCAATAGTCGTATACCCATGTGAGACTTGGACTATGAAGAAGGGTGGGTGCTGAAGAATTGCTGCTTTCCAATTGTGGTGCTGGAGAAGACTCTTGAGAGTCCTTTCAACTGTAGGGAGATCAAACCAGTCTATCAATCCTAAAGGGAATCAACCCTCAGTATTCATTGGAAGGACTGATGCGGAAGCTCCAATACTTTGGCTGCCTGATGCGATGAGCCGACTCATTGAAAAAGACCCTGATGCTGGGAAAGATTGAAGGCAAAAGGAGAAGCAGGTGACAGAGGATGAGATGGTTAGACAGCGTCATGGACTCAGTGGACATGAATTGGAGCAAACTTCAGGAGATAGTGAAGTACAGGGGAGCCTGGCGTGCTACAGTACATGGGGTTGCAAAGAGTTGGACACGACTTAGCAGCTCAACAACAGCAACAGAAGTAGGTGGCATTTTTAAATGAACGAAATACCACAGTATTCTGGGTGGAACACACTGGCGGTTTGGAAGGCTCTTAATGATATTCCCTTCCTCATGCTCTTCTTGCCTCCCTCCTTCCTTCTTTTCTGATGGAAAATATCTTATATAAAAATGTTAATGATAGTATAATTGAACACTGGTGACCTTGGTCTGGAGCAAGCAGCCAGAGATTGAGCCCGCGTTGCGTCAGTGAAAGCCCCAGATCTTAGCCACTAGAGTGACAGGGCCCTGGTCCTTCATCTTTGGGAAAAGAATTTCCACAAAGATGGAAAGTAGTGAAGCAAGTATGTAGTAAAAGAGTACAGTACGTGTGGATAGACACAAGGGCAGACGCAGAGGGAGAGTCCCGAGTTGCTGAGTCGTGCCCTCATGATGACTTGAGTTACTCTCATGGGGCGTTTCTTCCGGGTTTCCTGGGGCCGATCATTCTGATGTGCCTGGTTCGCGTTTGCTGTATCTCAGGATCCTTCCATGTGCCTGCACGCATCTCTTTGACCTTCAAGGAACCTTTCTGCGCATGTGTGGTCAGGGAGGTCTCCTGACTTCAGGAATGAAAAGTATGTGGTCTGGGCAGGGTCCGGTGTCCTCCCTTAATTGTCCTGCTAGTCTAGTCTTGGAGTTTCAGTCCATAGGGAATACATCTTCAGTTGCCTCACCTTCAGGGGGGCCTATCTGCCTCCTGTCTGATAATGAGCCCTGGTGTATCCATCATCTACCTTCAACAATTATCAACTCATTGCAAATACTGTATCATCCACATGCTTCACCCACTTCTTCCCACCCCTTCTCAAACCATTTTGAAGCATAACATTTATTTTCTTAAATTGACTGGCAGTAATATTTTGCTTCTTCAGCTGGACAAGGGTGGAACACAGATGTTCTTTTCATTATTATTGTTTTAATCACGTATATAAATATATATATATATTTAAACTGTGTGTTTGTTTTGTACTTGTTTCGCTGTGTGTTTTGTTATAAAAACACCTAACTGCTTGTTTTAGATCCTCATAAGTACTTGGTGTATCCTCCAAAGAGAATGTGCCAGTTTATACTTTCACCTCCAGGCAAGGAGACTACCCATCACCCCAAACCCTCACAGTCACAGATATTTTCAGGCTGTACTTGAACCAGCAACAGGGGGAAAGTCCCAGCAGAGTCTCGTTCAAATGTGCTTTCCCACAACTACTGTCATGGGTCTCAGGATGAGCCTCTTCACACTCAACTGTAACCGCATGGTTCCTCCTGGTCCTTACAAAAGGTTCAGTTCAGTTCAGTCGCTCAGTCGTGTCTGACTCTTTGTGACCCCATGAATCGCAGCACGCCAGGCCTCCCTGTCCATCACCATCTCCCGGAGTTCACTCAGACTCACGTTCATCGAGTCTGTGATACCATCCAGCCATCTCAACCTCTGTCGTCCCCTTCTCCTCCTGCCCCCAATCCTTCCCAGCATCAGAGTCTTTTCCGATGAGTCAACTCTTCGCATGAGGTGGCCAAAGTACTGGNATGAGGGGGACGGGTGGGCAGGGAGCGGAGACCACAGCGCTGGGTCAGGGGAGAAGGGAGCAGATGGCGCCTCCCAGCCACTTTCCTGCTGGAACCACCCCCTCAGCGGCCCCCTCCCGCCAGCGGTGCTGCTGCCTGTGGCTCCTCAGCAGCTGCTGCGCGGAGGGCTGGCAGGGCCCCGCGTCCCTGCTGCTCCCCCAGGTGGCCGGCTCTGTCCCCAGGTGGTGCCCCTGCGGGCCGTGGTGGCCGTGCCCGAGCTGCAGCTCTCCACCAGCTGGGTGGACTTTGGCACCTGCTTCGTGAACCAGGGCCGGGCCCGGGAGGTCTACCTCATGAACCTGAGTGGCTGCCGAAGCTACTGGGCCGTGCTGACAGGTGTGTTAGGCCCTCCTCCCCAACTCCGCTAGACTGAGACCCCCCGGGAAGGGGCCTGTGGCCCCGTGCTGATGTGTCGGACCCCCTGGGAATTGCTGTGCTGACGGCCACTTCCCCCATGTGAAGTGGTCCCCCCAGGGTGGTGGGCAGCAGCAGAAGCGCCAGGAGGTGGGGGTCAGTGCCGCAGGCGGTGCGTGGAGCTGCCTGCGTGTCCTCCCCATCCTGCAGGCCAGCAGGAGCCAGACAGGGCCCCCGTGGCCTTCAAGGTCTCCCCAACCAGTGGGCTGCTGGAGGCACGACCGGTCAACGCGCCCCCCACCTCTGTCACCCTCCAAGTTTCCTTCACCGCCAGGTATGGCCCCCGACGGCCTGGCTGGCGCTGCCCCCCGGAGCCCTGGGCCAGCACCCCTCCTGATTTGAGCCCCGGCTTCCCATAGGAGCTGTGAGCTGTACGAGTCCACACTGGTGGTGGAAGGCGTGCTCGGGGAGAAGCCGTGCACCCTGCAGCTCCGGGGCCGCGGCTCATATGACGAGAGACACGCCTCATCCCTGCACCAGCTCTGAGGCTCTGCCCTCAGCCCCCAGTCCTGGAAATAAACATGGCCTGGAGCTCTGGAGCGGTTTACTGGGCACGGGCCTCTGCTGGGGGACCTCTGAACAGCTCCTGGGATAGAGGGACCTCTCCAGGCCTGCGCCTTGTGTCCTCAGGGCTCAGCCGAGGGTGGGTCCAGCGGGCGGAGACCAGAGCACTTAATGTGCAGATGGAGCAGAGGCAGGGCCAGCCTAGTGAGAACTGGCCCTGCGCAAGAACCACAGGCACCGAGGTGAGACCGCGCCTTTACTGCGTCTGCAGCACCCCATCCACAGCGCCTGCCCCCGGGGATCACGCGGCGGCCTTGTGGGCTGCGTGTGTCTTAGCCGGAGGGGCTCCTGTGCTGGGGCACCTGTTCCCGTTTTGTGTGCTCACATCGGCTCAGGTGTCTTGACTTGCCATCCCTCCTGTGCTGCGGTGCTTGGGAGGTGCGCCTCCTCCCTGGGCCGCTGTCAGTTTCCGGGGTATTCAAAGACGGCGGCAGCTCCCATGCCCGTCCCAATGCACATGGACACCACCCCGTAGGCCCTGGGGAAGGAGACACACAGGTGGGGTGGAGGCACGGCCGCCAAGCTCTCGCCGGGAAGGCTGAGTTGGGCGCATCAGGGCCCAGAGGACGCCAGACCTCAGGGCGTGTGGGCCCCAGGCACACACACAGGGTGACAGATGCCTGCTGCAGGCCAGGATCCCATCTCCTCAGCTTGGAGCATGTGCGGGTACATACACCTCCCACAGACACCCCCACAGGGCCAGCCTCACCTCTTCCCGCGGCGCTTCAGCTCATTGAGCAGCGTGATGACCTGTCGAGCCCCCGTGCAGCCCAGCGGGTGGCCCAAGGCCACTGCACCCCCGAGAGGGTTCACCTTCTCAAGGGGGAGTTTCAGCTTCTCCACACAGTACACAACCTGGGGGGAGGTGGAACATCAGCTGCGGACCCCTCTCTGGTCCCCTTTGCCCCTTGCCCCCTGGCTCCAACTGGGGGCCCCAGGCCACACTGCAAAACAGGCTCACCTGACTGGCGAAGGCCTCGTTGATCTCAAAGATGTCCACGTCATCCACCGTCAGCCCTGCAGGCCCGGGGGAAAGACTTGGGCTGACCCAGCGGCCCCCTTAGCGGGATTCTGTCTCCCCGGGGGCCCTGCCCTATCCATGGCCTGGAGGCTGCCTGCTATGTCTGCCTTTGTTCAAGATGGGTGTGTGGAGCCTGGCTGGGGGTCGGGGTGCTGGTCTTCCCCCCCCTTCACTCTGCAGCACCCACAGGACCACCCCAGGCTCCTGTCCCCCACCTGCCTCAGGCAGCAACAGCACAAGAAACAGGAACTGGATCTGAATCTCAGGGATGAAGGAGCCGTCTCACCTGCTTTCTGCAAAGCCACAGGGATGGCGTAGGCAGGGCCAACGCCCATGATGTCAGGCGGAACCCCGACCACTGCATAGGACCTCAGGACCCCAAGGATGGGGAGGCCCAGCTCTTCTGCCTTGGACCTCCTGGCCAGCAGGATGGCGGCAGCCCCATCACTCACCTGGCTAGAGTTTCCTGGAGGCAAAGCACAGGGTTGGGGGGCCTGGGGGCCGTGCTGAGGCAGTCCACGCCTTCCCCATCCACCCTGCCTGGTGGCTCCAGCACCCAGAGAACACCCAGCGTGCAGCAGCCCTGTCTCACCAGCCGTGGTAGAGCCCCCCTCCTTAAAGGCGGGCTTCAGCTTGGCCAGGCCCTCCATGGTGGTGCCGGGGCGGATGCCCTCATCCTGGGCCACGGTGACGCTCCGCTCTGTGCCCTTGTCGTCACAGACCGTGGTGGTGACAGGCACGATCTCAGCCTGGAAACGGCCCTGGCTTTGGGCTCTGGCTGCCCTGCCAGCACCGTGGACAGCCAGGCTCAGGCTCACGGGGGCTCCTTTCCTCCCTGGGGTCCCTCCCTGATGCCCCCACCCACTGCCCTTCGGGACAGACGTGCAAGCTGAGGCTGCTAACTTCAGGGACACACTTGCCTCGGGAGTATGGAGAGGGCCTGGCGTGGGCCCCTACTACGCGGGCAGTGGAAGCCCAGGCTTCACAGGGTCTTTCTGGTCATCAGCCTTACCAGATCCTCAAAGGGGGTAGGTTTGAGCAGGGGGCTCCCCTCTGAGCCCTTCACCCAAGGGGGATTAAGCCAACTGAGGCTGGAGCCCCAGGAATATTCATGCTGGCTTCTGTGGACTTTCCGTTCCCTCCCACCAGCCCAATCCCATCTGTTTCCTGTGATTCCATATATTTATGAATGGCATAGGGACTTCCCTATGGTCCAGCTGCTACAGCTCCGTGCTCCCACTGCAGGGGGCCCAGGCTCGATCCCTGGTCAGTACATCCCACATACCACAACTGAAACCCAGCACAGCCAAATAATATTTAAAAAATAATAAAAATGACATACACTAAACTACTGGATGAAGCTTAGAATTTAAACAGTGTAAAAGCATAAGGCATTTTAGGGTGATTGTTGCAATCATATGCAAAGGCCCAGCGGCATTCCCAGGGGAAGAAGCCACAGCTTTCACCCGACTCTCTAGTGAGACCTTGAACCCAAGTGGCTAAAAACCACTGCCTCAGAGAGGCCCACCTGGCTGGAGACCACTCCCCCCACAGCCACGCACACCAGGGGGAAAGACACTCAGACCTATAATGGGAAGTAGGGCTTAAGTGCGCAGTGGCGCCATCCCTGGTCCACCTCCCCGCCTGGGAGGGAGAGGCTTGGAAACCACTTGCTGCCCAGCAGTAGCCTAGGGCAGATCCATCTGACACCACTTATGCGCTGAGTTGCTTCAGTCGTGTCTGACTCTGCAAGCACATGGACCGTAGCCTGCCAGGCTCCTCTGTCCATAGAATTCTCGAGGCAAGAATACTGGAGTAGGTTGCCATTTGCTCCTCCAGGGGATCTTCCTGACCCAGGGATCGAACCCGTGTCTCTTTTGTCTCCTTCATTGGCAGGCAGGTCCTTTACCACTAGCGCCACCTGGGAAGCCCACTTAGAACAGCCTCGAAAGCTCACTCTCCAGCCCTTTCGTCATGTCACCCCAGAAAGCACTCACTTTTGCTGGGAAGCCAGTGCAAAGGTATCCTGCTTCTCCCGCGAAATGCCAAACTGCTCAGCCACATTCTCTGAGGTTATCCTAGAACACAGCCGGGGAACACTGAGTCTGTGTGGGGCTNGGGTTCCTCTGCCTTTTCTAAAACCAGCTTGAACTCTGGAAGTTCACAGTTCACGTATTGCTGAAGCTTGGCTTGGAGAATTTTGAACATCACTTTACTAGTGTGTGAGATGAGTGCAATTGTGCAGTAGTTTGAGCATTCTTTGGCATTGTCTTTCTTTGAGATTGGAATGAAAACTGACCTTTCCAGTCCTGTGGCCACTGCTGAGTTTTCCCAATTTGCTGGCATATTGAGTGCAGCACTTTCACAGCATCATCTTTCAGGATTTGAAACAGCTCAATTGGAATTCCATCACCTCCAGTAGCTTTGTTCATAGTGATGCTTTCTAAGACCCACTTGACTTCACATTCCAGGATGTCTGGCTCTAGGTGAGTGATCATACCATCGTGATTATCTGGGTTGTGAAGCGCTCTTTTGTACAGTTCTTCTGTGTATTCTTGCCACCTCTTCTTAATATCTTCTGCTTCTGTTAGGTACCTCTAAGACCTCAGTCTTAGGAGCTGGAGCTGCCAATAGCAACATGAACGAACATTATATGATCTCCAGTGGAAAGAAGGTTTATAAGAACTTCAATCCAAATTTCAATTTTTAAAATCAACTGCTGCCACTTTCCCATCATATTAAAATGAGAAATAAAAGATCCCTCAGTGAATACTATAGGAGAAGAAACTGAGAAGCTGCTGAGAGATGGGAAGAGACTCTTAGAGCAAGATGGGAGAAAGGCAGCAGAGACTGCCCGAGTGTCCTCCATGTGGGGAACTCTAGGGCTCAAAGTAAACCTCAGTCTTACCCCAGTAGAAGAGCAGATCAAAGACCACTGCGCTTTTACTCCACCCCCAAAACACCAAGCCCTCTGTAGCCAAAAGAATTCTGCCTTGAAATAGCAGTTTTTATTTTTAACAGCTAAGAGCTTGATGCANTGGGAAGAGACTCTTAGAGCAAGATGGGAGAAAGGCAGCAGAGACTGCCCGAGTGTCCTCCATGTGGGGAGCTCTAGGGCTCAAAGTAAACCTCAGTCTTACCCCCGTAGAAGAGCAGATCAAAGACCACTGCGCTTTTACTCCACCCCAAAAACACCAAGCCCTCTGTAGCCAAAAGAATTCTGCCTTGAAATCGCAGTTTTTATTTTTAACAGCTAAGAGCTTGATGCAACAAATCAAATGGTATATAATTTTTGATAGTATGCTTGTTTGTACTGAAGCATATCAAGTAGTGTAAATAAAGATGAAACTCGCATTGCATCTGTGAGAATGCTGTGGCAACACTGGGGAATTTACAGTTTTTATTCATCTTCTATAAGGTATTTGCAGAACCTTTAGACTGTTTTGTAGGTCCCCTCAAATCCATTCAGCTCAGATGGTAAACAATATGCCTGCCAATGCAGAAGACACAGGTTCGATCCCTGAATCAAGAAGATGCCCTGGAGAAGGAAATGACAACCCACTCCAGTATTCTTGCCTGGAGAATTCCATGGCCAGAGGAGGCTGGTGGACCACAGTCCACGGGGCCACAAAAAGTTGTATATGACTGAGCGATTAATACACACACACCATATCCAATGAGTGTTCCACTTCGCCTTGCACGGTCCCTCAACAGAAGAGATTATAATGGGGCAAACCTTTGGAGAGACACCGAGTTCCATCAAGGTGCTAAAAGCCCACCGTTACATGGAGTCTATTGATTGGAAAATTACTTTGTGAGGTCTGAATATTATGTCTGGCCCTAATATTGTCCCAGTTGCCTGCACTGACAAGGATTCCTGATTCAAGGTCTTAAGAAAGTCAAAGCTGAAGTGACATTTGGGCTCACCGCGGTGTCTCCACGTAGCCCCAGCTGTAGACCCCCTCTCCCGCTCCTACTCATTCAGGCAGTTTCTGTACAGCTGAGACAAAGGAGTGTTTAATCAGAAAATGTATTAACTAATTGGAAAAGCTTATTATAAAAATGCCCCTAATTACTCCATGGTGTCAAGAAAAAGGGCCTGTCAGGAGAGTGTCAGCATTACGACAGTGACAGCAAAAAGCAACATTTGGAAGTCCTCCTCCCCTGGGCCTTTTCTTTGATTTCTGCCTTTAATACTGATAAGAAGTGACAGTAGTTGGATAAAACAATCAAAACTTGAGTTGAAGAGCTTATAAACCTTCTGACACTTCAATAAACCAAAAGCCGATACGCAACCAGCAAAACGGTTTTATTTTAACTCTGGCCAGCCACACACCACAGACATGACAGCAATTTGAGGAGCCCTGAGCTATCTCCTTGATATAATATTTTACTAACTCTCATTTCACATCTTTTAAATAAGAAATAAATGCTAAATTCTACCCAGAGAAATAAAATCTTTTATAATCTTTGAGACAGTTGTTGTCATCCCTCAGGAGAGCTTTATGCCTGCTGCTAAATGTCTACAAATCAATATTTAATATTTTGAAACATGAAGTCTTAATTATCCATCTCCCCTTTAAGCGTGAAACCCTTACTGAGTGAAAATAAAATCATTTGTTGGCTGATGGATTGATTGCCACTTATTAGCACTTTTTTGATCTGCAGGTCAGATTGCAGGGCTCCATTCCAAACACATAAGATGACGCCTTATCATTTATGCCTNAAACCCTTACTGAGTGAAAATAAAACCATTTGTTGGCTGATGGATTGATTGCCACTTATTAGCACTTTTTTGATCTGCAGGTCAGATTGCAGGGCTCCATTCCAAACACATAAGATGACGCCTTATCATTTATGCCTGGATGTATGAGTGAGTGGAAAAGAATTTGTTAACTTGGGGCTGTGTGAAGATCTTTTCACTTTTGTTCGTCAGACTAACACTGATGACTTTATAATGAAAAAAGCAATGATCAAGTCATAACTATTATTTATACTCCAGACAGACTTTTTTACTCTTCGATGCAATAACAACACACATTCTAACGCCCTATGTACAAACTGACACATAGTAAAGAGAGTTGTATATCAAGGAAGGAAGGGAAAATTACATGATTCTGGTCAGTTGTGAAATATCACAAAACTCCCAATTATAAAATTAAAAAAAAAATCACAAACTTCTGTAGACTTTTAACTTGTCTATATTTACTCAGAAGATTGAACCCACAGCGAGAGCTAATCCCTAAGCAGGGAGGTCTTCTGCCTTGGGGAACAAAGAGATCAGAGATTGATAATACCCTGGATTTTCTCTGTATGTTCATCCAGAACACAGCAGGAGCTTCTTGAAATGAAACATGTGGGAAAGTGGGGAAAAGATGTGTCCATGCTCTTGAACCTGTGAATCTGAACTTGCTGAAAAAAAAGATCTTTGCTGTTAAATTGAGGTTCTATATGTGAGATCATTCTGGATCATCTAGTTGGGCCCTAAACCCAGGGACAAGTGTCCTAGAAAAGAAACACTGAGAAAAGACACACTGAGAAAAAAGAAGAAGTCCATGTGAAAATGGAGGCAAAGAATGGAATTATGCAGCCACAAGCCAAGGAATACTTGGAGCCACTTGCAGAAGANGGGTGGGGAGTGGCTGCAAATACACATCTATCATTAGCAGAGGTCTGACCACACAGACCATAACAAACCAGCTGCAGATCCATATCAACCCTATCAGCTAGTGGCAAGCGACAGTTAAGTTGCATCTGGTGGCAGGCTTTAAGTCAGAATCTGACACTTCAGTCCGTCTGTGGCTTGCCCATTATTTTATTGACCACTTCCGTCTGGGCCTCTTTCCCACACCATGCACCTGTCTCAGTTTTCGTAAGCCCACAAGCTAACCCTAGCCAAAATGAGTAAAAAACAAACATCGCTGGAGAGCTTCTTTAAAAGGTGGGAAGACCCAATGATGAGGAAGCAGAAGATGCTTAAGACTGCCAACAAAAAAGAAAGCTGCATTAAAAAAAAAAAGAAAACCAAAGTCCTAATTAAATTATGGGTTCATTACAACAAGTGACTCACATTTTCCAAGCCTGCTTTGTAACTACGTGGTGACCAGCTATCCAACAAAGCTAAAAAAAACCTTCAAAACTGCTTCACCACGTGGAGAGCAAGCACCCTGCATTAGCAGACAAGCCTTGGGACTTCCCTGGCAGTACCGCGGGCAGCAACCCGCCTAACAGTGCAGGGAGCACAGGTCTGCTCCCTGGTCCAGGAGTATTCCACATGCCTCAGAGTAACCAAGCCCGAGCGCTGCAACTACTGAAGCCCATGTGCTTAGAGCCCCTCTTCCACAACAGAGTAGCCCCCGTTCGCCACAACTAGAGAAAGCCTGGGTGCAACAACGAAGACCCAGCGCAACCGAAAGGACGGACAGACAGACAAGCCTTTGGCATTTTTACAAAGAAAAAACTCAGACATGAAGAACAGAAGCAACTGCTGAAGGCTACCACTCACTTCATCAAATGGACCTGTACTGAGAGCATCATTCGTAGTGGCTAACCTTACAGCTAAAGTTAAGAAGCCCTTCTCTGTTGGTAAAGAGTTGATCCTGCCTGACATCTGCTGTGAACTTTTACAGGAGAGGCCACAGTGTAAATGGTGGCACGTGTCCCTCTTTCAGACAGCACCGTAACTAGACAAACTGATGAGAAGATTAACAGCAGCAGACGTCGTGCCGTGTGCCGTGCTGAGTCGCTCAGTCGTGTCTGCCTCTTTGCAAACCCACGGACTGCAGCCCGCCAGGCTCCACTGCCCATGGGATTCTCCAGGCAAAAATACTGGAGTAGGTTGCCATGCCCTCCTCCAGGGGACTCTTCCCAACCCAGGGATCGAACCCAGGTCTCCCGCACTGCAGGCGGATGGTTTACCACCACAGTTGTTAGAGAGGATAAATGACTCACTGTGGTACACAGACCAGGGTGGTAAGTCTGTCGAATTTGACAGCAAAGCAACAGTGCTTGTCTGCAATCTGTTTTTTAGGAGGATGTGTATGAGGGTATGTTATGTGCCCTTTTGTTGCCAGCCACACTACAGTTGCAGAAAGATTCACATCTTTGAATGATTACATACCAGGAAAACGGAATTGGTCTTTTTGTGCCATGCATGAATGGAGTAGCTGCCATGACTGGATGGCTTTCTGGTTTCACTACTCGAGTCAAAGAGATGCTTCTGAATGTGAGTCTACACACTGCATCGTCCATAGGGAAATGCTGGCTATCTGAAAAAGTCACCTGAACTTAACAGTGTTCTGCAGGATGGGGTTATAGTTATTAGCCACATTAAAGTACTTGCCCACAACTCATGTCTGTTCACATAACTCTCTGAGGAGATGGACTCAGAGCACATGTGTCTTATACACAAGATCACTGGCCAGAGTTACAAGAGCCATTCCAGAAATTTCTTTTAGGAAAAGTCATCACAATTCAGTGATGCAGAATGGATCACAAAACTTGCCTACTTTGATTGACATACTTAACCTACTCAGGGAATTCAAACTTTCATTTTAGGGTAGAATGACAACTGTGTTCGAGTTGGCAGATAAAGTGGCTGCATTCAAAGCCAAACTGAAGTTACGCGGGCAATGGGTAAACACTGGGATTTTTCGAACATTAGCAGAGATTTTGAAACAGACTGAGCCAGCACCTTCTTTATCCCAGCTATTGCATGATCACCTATCTCAGCTTTCAATAGAGTCTGAGCATTACTTCCCAACCACAAAAGATCCCGACCTGGGAAGGAATGGATCCACAACCCACTTGTGAATGAGCCAGGGAAGTTGACTCTGGATGTGCTAGAAGAGGGCCAACTGCTTTATACTGAAGATGATGGTGACCTTAAAAGTCACATTTCAGACAATGTCAAATCTCCACTTTCTGGGTTCAAATCAAGGCGGAATATCCTGAGATTTCCACAAAAGCACTGAGAAACCTGCTTCCATTTCCAACATCTAATCTTCATGAGGCAGGGTTTTCTGCAGTGACAGCAACCTACATGAGATTATGGAGTAGACACTTTTTTCCACCACCCCCAGATGGGACTGTCTAGCTGTAAGCAAACAAGCTCAGGGCTCCCACTGATTCCGCATTACGGTGAGTTGTATAATTGTCTCATTATACATCACAGTGTAATAATAGAAATAGTGTGTACTGTAAATTTAATGTGCTTGAATGATCCTGAAACCATCCCCCCCATACACCAGTTCGTGGAAAAACTGGCTTCCACAAAACTGATCCCTGGTGCCGAAAGGATTGGAGACTGCTGCCCTAAAGAACAGAGAAGAGGGCCTGTGGCCAGGACAGAGAGCCAGTGCAAAAGAAATGTCTAAAGTATGACAGAGGGCTAACAGGCCCAGGAAGAGATGCTCCACATCGCTAATTATTAGAGGAATGCAAGTCAGAAGTATAATGAGGTATCACTTCACACCAGTCAGAATGGCCATTGTTTAAA
Source organism: Neotragus pygmaeus (assembly GCA_006410875.1). NCBI lineage: Eukaryota > Metazoa > Chordata > Mammalia > Artiodactyla > Bovidae > Neotragus > Neotragus pygmaeus. The sequence goes on from SJYV01033281.1 coordinate 1,072,662, forward strand.
AGTCTACAAATAACAACTACTACAGAGGGTGTACAGAAAAGGGAACCCTTCTACAATGCTGGTGGGAGTGTAAGCTGGTGTAGCTACTCTGGAGAACAGTGTGGAGGGGCCTCAAAAAGCTAAAAGTAGAGCTGCCATCCGATCCAAGAACCCCTCTCCTTGGTGCACATCCAGACAAAACTCGAATTCAAAAAGACACGTGGATGAGAGGCAAGATAGATCCCCCACATAACCAGGTAGGGAGAAAGAAAGAAGGGAAAAGGAAGAGGAGGTGGGATGGAACCTAGACCCCCGAGGGTGGAGCTGAAGGAGAGAAGGGTCCTGCATGTGGGGAAGCCCCCTCGCTGGCAGGGAGATCAGCTGGGCAGAAGAGGATCTTCGGAAACTCGGAGAACACAGCAACCAGCAGGCAGGCCAAAGAGCCCCGCACAAGTGGTCCGGCCCCAGCCCTCAGCTCCCCGGCCCGAGACACGTGTCCGCTGGTGCACACGGGCTGGGTTTGCAAAGCAAACCAGGGCTGCCGCTGCCTGCCACGAGACAGCCTGAGGTGGCGGGAGTGAGGAGCTCCGCAGCCGAGAATGCTCACGGAGGAAGCCGGGACCACTCTACACGTGGAGCCCCACTGCTGAGTGATGTGCAAAGGGTGGGGCCACCATTGGGCCTTTCTCCCAAGTGGCGACCCTACCTTCCTAGACACCCGGAAGGGCTCCAGCCAGGACAGGCTCTCACGCCCCTCCCTGCCAGAGTGGGCTCATGTGCTCTGGGGCAGACTTGGGAGCAGGGACCAGAGGGTGACCCACATGCAGAGGTGGGGCTGAAACCACGGCTGAGCCTCAGAGGCTGTGCAACTAAGGAAGAAGAGCTGCAATCTCTCCTCCCAGCTACATGAACAGCAGATTTACACCCCACTTATATGCAGAGTACATCATGTGAAATGCCAGGCTAGATGAAGCTCAAGCTGGAATCAAGATTGCCGGGAGAAATATCACTAACCTCAGATACACAGACGACCACCCTTATTGAAGAAAGCGAAGAGGAACTAAAGAGCCTCTTGATGAAGGTGAAAGAGGACAGTGAAAAAGCTGGCTTAAAACTCAACATTAAAAAAAATAAGATCATGGCATTCAAACCCATCACTTCATGGCAAACAGATAGGGGNAGAGGAACTAAAGAGCCTCTTGATGAAGGTGAAAGAGGACAGTGAAAAAGCTGGCTTAAAACTCAACATTAAAAAAAATAAGATCATGGCATTCAAACCCATCACTTCATGGCAAACAGATAGGGGGAAAAATGGAAACAGTGACAGACTTTATTTTCTTGGACTCCGAAATCACTATAGACAGTGACGGCAGCCATGAAATTAAAAGACACCTGTTGTTCCTTGGAAGAAAAGCTATGACAAACCTAGACAACATATTAAAAAGCAGAGACATCACTCTGTTGACAAAGATCCGTATAATCAAAGCTATGGATTTCCCAGTAGTCATGTACAGATGTGAGAATTGGGCCATAAAGAAGGCTGGGGACCAAGAATTGACGCTTTTAAACTGCGGTGCTGGAGAAGGCTCTTGACAACAAGGAGACTAAACCAGTCGATCCTAAAGGAAATCAACCCTAAATACTCATTAGAAGGGCTGATGCTGAAGATGATGGCCAAAATGAGCAGACTCATTGGAAAAGACCGTGATTCTGGGAAAGTGAGGGCAGGAGGAGAAGGCGGTGACAGACGACGAGAAGGTTGGATGGCATCACCAATTCAATGGACATGAGTTTGAGCAAGCTCCGGGAGATAGCAGAGGCCAAGAAAGCCTGGTGCAGTGCAGTCAGGGGGTCGCAAAGAGTGGGACACGACTGAGCGCCTGAACAGCAATGGGCTTTGTGAACTCAGTGCCTGCAGAACATCTCCTGCAGCGCAGACAGGTCTAGCTTTTGCAGNGTGCAGTCAGGGGGTCGCAAAGAGTGGGACACGACTGAGCGCCTGAACAGCAATGGGCTTTGTGAACTCAGTGCCTGCAGAACATCTCCTGCAGCGCAGACAGGTCTAGCTTTTGCAGCTGAGAATTTCATGGACATGCACATGCTGAGGTGGGGCCAGGGCAGAGTCTGAGCTGCTCCACAGCACCCCAGGGGCCCCAGATCCATAATTACCGGGCCCTGACTTCAGTGGGTGGATGCTGGTGGCCTGGTGAAAACAACACTTGAGAGACGCCAGGGCCAGCTGCGGCACGCCCACACTTACAATGGGGCTGGGAGAGGTGCCAATGGCATCATCTGAGAGCTGGCACTCAGGTGAAAGGCAACAGCAGGCACAGCCTCGGTGAACAGCGCCGGAGTGGGAATCCTCCGCGGTTTCTCTCTGAGTGGGAGTGCTCCAGCCCCGCTTGCCTCATACCGCACACACAGTTAAGGAAGTGACCTGAGGGCTTCTGCTCCAACACCGAGGGAGCAGACCGTGTCCTGACAGGCCGGTGCAGCCACAGAGCAGAGCGGAGGCCCTGATCAATACTCAGCGAAGGCTCTGCTCANTGCCTCATACCGCACACACAGTTAAGGAAGTGACCTGAGGGCTTCTGCTCCAACACCGAGGGAGCAGACCGTGTCCTGACAGGCCGGTGCAGCCACAGAGCAGAGCGGAGGCCCTGATCAATACTCAGCGAAGGCTCTGCTCACTGCATCAGCCACACCCCCCCCGTCAGAGGGGACAGTGGCCAGCACACAGTAAGCAAAGAGGTGGCAGACATACTATGCAGAGAGTTCTCACACCAACAAATATTAAACACACGCAGACTACACAGGATGTTCCCACATAAGAAGAGCCCTCCAGGACAGGCTGAGGGGCTGGCCTTAGAAGGAAGAACCCCCAGATCATTGAGCCTTGAAGGCCAGCAGGGCTTGAGTGCAGGAGCTCCACAGGGCTGGGGGAACAGAGACCCCCTCTGTGAGGGCACACTGCCGGTGTCGTGCGCACTGGGGCCAGCTTAAAGCAGCACCTTTACAGAACCTGGGCGAGGCCCACCTAGTGGTCTTGGAGGGTCTCCTGGGCAGGCAAAGGGCGGCTGCAGCTCACCAGCTGAGGTTCAGGACAACTGACAGTGGAGCCTCCAGGGAATATGATTGGTGTGAGCTCTCCTAGAGGCCCCCATTTCGGCACCAAAACCAGGGCCCACCCAACAACCTGCAGGCTCCAGTGCTGGAAAGCCTCAGGCCAAACAACCACCTCTATAGGAACACAGCCCCACCCACCCATCAGAAGACAGGCTGCCTGGGCTTCCCAGGGGGTCCAGTGATTGGGAATCCGCCTGCCAATGCAGGGCACACGGGTTCCCATCCCTGGTCTGGGAAGATCCCACATGCTGCGGAGCAACCAAAGCTGTGTGCCACAACTGCTGAAGCCCGCAGCCTGAGCCCGTGCCCCACAGCAAGAGGCGCCTGCGCGGTGCAGCTGGAGAGCTGCCCCCACTCGCCGCAAACAGCAGCAATGAAGACTCAGCACCCAACACAGTGAAAAATAAAAAAGCAACAAATAACATACAAGGAATCCCCGTAAGGTTATCAACCGATTCAAGGTTATTTCAGCAGCAACAACGCAGATCAGAGGAGAGTGAGTGGCTCAATATATTTAAAGTGATGAAAAGGAAAAACCCACAACAAAGAATACCCAGCAAGGTTTTCATTCAGATTCAACGGAGAAATCAACAGCTTTACAGACAAGCAAAAACTAAGAGAACTCAGCACCACAAAACCAACTAATTCCCTAACAAGAAAATTTAAAAATGGGAAAGCTCTCCAATAAAAGCAAACAAAGTAACAGGAAATCATCCACACACAAAAAGGATGGCAAAACCAGCAACATGACGGTCCAGTGGCTGGAGAGCCGCCTTGCAGGGCAGGGGATGTGAGCTCGATCTGTGGCCCCGGAACTAAGATCCACATGCCGTGGAGCGACTAGGCCCACGCACCCCAGCTATGGAGCCTGAGCACTGCAGCAAAAAACCCCACGTGCCACAGCTAGGACCGACACTGCCAGACAAATAAAATAAATTTTTAAAAAATCAGCACTCATGAGAAGAAGAGAGTACAACCGAAGGAAATGGGAACCACTTCTGAAATTAAGAACCAGCAACTTAACCTTGTACACATACAGATCGCTGTATCGAAACCTCACGGGAACTGCAAACCAAAACTACAATAGATTCACACACGGAAAAAGCAACCCAAACACAACACTAAAAAGTCACCAAACCGCCGGGGAAGAGAACGGAAGAAAGGAAGACCAACAAAAACAAATCCAAAACAATTACAAAAATGGCAATAAGGTGGGGGCGCGGAACTTCCCTGGTGGCCCAGGGGTTGAGAATTCACCTTCCAGTGCAGGGGATGTGGGTGTGATCCCTGATCAGGGAACTAAGATCCCACAGGGCAACTAAGCCCACGCACCACAACTAGAGAGAAGCCCTCTTGTCACAGTGAAGATTCCATGTGCAGAGACAAAGACCTGATGTAGCCAAAGATAAATAAAAAATATTCTTAAAAAGAAAATGGCAATAGGAACACACACATGAATAACTACCTCAAATGTAAAGATTTAAAGGCTGCAACCAAAAGACACAGACTGGCTGAATGGATACAGAAACAAGACCCATATACATGCTACCTATAAGAGACCCATTTCAGACCTAGGGACACATACAGCCTCAAAGTGAGGGAGTGGAAAAAGATATTCCATGCAAATGGAAATCAAAAGAAAGCTGGAGTAGCAAATGGAAATCAAAAGAAAGCTGGAGTAGCAATACTCTTATCAGATAAACCAGACTTTTAAGAAAAGACTGTTACAAGAGGCAAGGAAAGACAGTATATAATAATCGAGGGATCAACCCAAGAAGACAACATAATAATGTAAATATATATGCACCCAACACAGGAGGACTTCAATGTTTAAAGCAAATGCTAACAGCCATAAAAGTGAAAACTGGGCATGAAAACATGCCCACCTTGGTCACGGCCGCTGTGGGAGGCGGGAGGGGCCTGCCAGGGGCTGGGCAGCCTCAGCCTGACCCGACCCTGTGGACAGTCCATCACCAGACTGTACACTCGCACAGAGCTTAGCACCTCTCACAGGAGGACAGATCCTCCCTGTGATTCCTGAGGGTCCTCTTGACCCGCTTGTGAGAGGCACCGTGGTATAGGCATGGTACCAGAGAGCCTCAGGTCCGAACCTCATCTGCATCCGTGCCACTACTGTGAAGCCCTGGCCAAGTCACTTAACCTCTCTGAACCTCTTCTGCAGGCTTTCAAGAAACAGAAACTGCTCTGGTAGGTCAAGTCAGCCAAAGCACTTCCACCCTCACCCTCCTCCCCACATGGCCCACTCCAAAGCCAGACAGGATATGGAGGGCACCCTGCCACTCTCAACCCTCAGGACATCACAGCCAGTTTCTCCATTTTATAGCCATGCCGCTGAGGCCCAGAGAGGCAAAGGGACTTGCTGCAAGTCACACAGCCAGTGAACGTGGGATGGAATCAGGACTGACCCCAGACTGGGCAACAATTCTCACAGGAAGCCGCGAACAGTTCTTCCGCAGAGACTGGTGACACCTCAAGAACAGAATTATATATGCTAATCAGAGAGCACTGGGACAGGATGAGCAAAGCTGATACAATTCACAGCTGGAGATTCCGCTACACTGGTTCCAATCAGGAGTCTCCCAGCCTCCTCTATTGTCAACACCGGTGAACAGTGCTTCCTTTCTCCCCCTCTCACATCTTCCCCAAGGCTGGAGTGCTTAAAGCAAATCCCAGATGCAATGTCCTCTCACTAGCAACCTGCTCAACCTGCCAAGCCAACAAATGACATTGTTTTTACATAACTGGCATGCCAATGCCACACCTAACAAAAAATAACAATAACCCTTAAATAATGTAATGTTCAGTCCATCTTCAAGTTTCCCAGATTGTGTCAAAGATGTCTGTCTGCAATTAGAAGAGTGTTCACAAAATTTATTTTGCTCCAAATTCTACAACTATGGCATTTCACATGTTCTACTTCCAAGAAGGGCTGTAGGAGGCACAGAGATAGGAAATGCATCAATGCCGCCTCTGAAAAGCTCCAGCTGTGTGCTGGACACAAACTAGCTCACAGTAGGCCCTCAAGATGAGGCCGGGTTCCCTCTTAACCTCTGTACCCAGTCCAGCAGCCCTGGGGAGGGTGGGCCCTACCTGTGCACCACGGAATATTACTCAGCAATGAAAAGGAGCACGCAGCTGATACAACAATCTGAATTAAATCTACAAAGAATTATGCTGAGTGAAAAAAGCCAATTCCAAAAGGTTACAATCGGTGTGGTTCCCTTTATATACCTTTCTTGAAATAAAATTACAGAAATAGAGAAGAGATTAGTGGTTGCCAGGGATCAGGGAGCAGAGGAGTGAGAAGGAAAGTGGGTGTGACTATAAAATGGTCCTTGTGGTAGTGGAAATGTTCTGTAATTTGATGGTATCAATGTCAATATGATGGTTAGGAAATTGTACAATAGTTTTTCAAGATGTTCCCACTGGGTGAAACTAGGGGGAAAATATATGAAGGTCTCTGTATTCTTTCTAAAAACTGCATATGATTATCTCAAATATACTATCTCAAAATAAAAAGTTTAAGAAAAAAAGGGGAGAAATTGACAGTAATACAATAATAGTAGGGGACTTTAACACCCACTTACACCAATGGGACAGATGACCCCGATAGAAAATCAGTAAGGAGACATAAGCTTTAAATGATACATTAAACCAGATGGACTTAATTGATATTTATAGAGCATTCCATCCAAAAACAGCAGAATATACTTTATTCCCAAGTGCACATGGAACATTCTCTAGGACAGACCACATCTGGGGCCACGAATCAAGCCTTGGTAAATTTAATAAAATTGAAATCATATCAAGCATCTTTTCCAGCCACAATGCTATGATATTAGAAATCAATTACAGGGAAAAACTGAAAAACATGAACACATGGAGACTAAACAGCATGTTACTAAACAACCAACAGATAACTAAAGAGATCAAGAAGGAAATTTTTAAAATATCTAGAAACAAATGACCATCAAAACACAGCAATCCAAAACCTATGCAATGCAGCAAAAGCACTTAAAAGAGGGAAGTTTACAGTGATAGTCTTATCTCAGAAAACAAGAACAATCTCAAATAAACAACCTAACCTTATGCCTAAAGCACCTAGAGAAAGAAAAAGCACATAAAACACAAACTTAGTAGAAGGAAAGAAATCGTAAACCTCAGAGGAGAAACAGAGATGAAGAAAACAATACAAAAAAGTGTGAGAGTGGCAGCTGGTTCTTTTAAAGATACACAAAATCGACAAAATTGATAAATCTTTAGCCAGACTCATCAGAAAAAAAGGGAGCGGGCTCAAATCAATAAAGTTAGAAATGAAAAAAGTTACAACTGATGTCAAAGAAATACAAAAGATAAGAGACTACTACAAGCAATTATACACCAGTAAAATGGACAACCTAGAAGAAACGGACAAATTCTTAGAAAAGGTACTACCTTCCAGCTGAACCAGAGAGAAATGAGAAATACAAACAGACCAATTACAAGCACTGAAATTGAAACTGTGATTAGAAAACTTCCAACAAACAGAAGTGAATTCTTCACAGGTGAATTCTATCAAACATTAAGAGCTAGCACCTATCCTTCTGAAACTCTTGCAAAAAATTACAGAGGAAGGAACACTCCCACATTTATTCTATGAGACCATCATCACCCTGATAGTAAAACCAGACAAATACCAACCCCCCAAAAAAAGAAAATTACAGGAATTCCCTGGTGGCCCAGTGGTTAAAAATCAATCCACCTGCCAATGCAGGGGACACGGGCTCGATCCCTGGCTCAGGAAGACTCTGCACGCAGTGGGGCAGTTAAGCCCGTGGGCCACACCTGCGGAGCCCTCTCTCTGGAATCTGCAAGTCTCAACTACTGCAGCCGCCACAGTGAGAAGCCCATGATGGAGAGCAGCTCCCACTCACTACAACCACGGAAAATCCTGCACTCAGCAATGAAGACACAGCGCAGCCCAAACTAACATTCTTTAAAAATGTATGATTTATATTTAAATGTTTGACTTAATCTATTTCTGGCTGTGCTGGGTCTTTGTTGCTGTGCGGGGCTTCTCACTGCCAAGGCTTTCCTGTTGCAGAGCCCTGGCTCTAGACACGTGGGCTCAGTACTTGCAGTGCTCGGGCTTAGTTCCTCCGCAGCATATGGAATCCTCCCGAATTAGGGATTGAACCTGCCCCTACACTGGTGGCAGATTTTTAACCACTGGACCAGCAGGGAAGTCCAATAATAAATAAATTTTTTTAAAAAGAATAAACTAGAGAGAATATTTAAAGAAAAAAAGGAAAGAAAATCACAAGCCAACATCACTGATGAACACAGACACAAAAATCCTCAACAAAATACTAGCAAACCGAATCCACCAACATACTAAAAGGATCATAAATCCACGATCAAATGGAATTTATCCCAGGGATGCAAAGGATTCTTCAATATATGCAAATCAATCAATGTGATACACCACATTAACAATCTAAAGAATAAAAACCATTATGATCATCTTGATAGATCCAAAAGAAGCTTCTGAGAAAATTCAACACCCATTTATGATAAAAACTCTCCAAAAAGTAGGCTTGGGGGGACGTACTTCAACATAATAAAGGCCATATATGACAAACCCACAGCTAACATCATTCTCAACAGTGAAAAACTGAATGATTTTCTCTAAGATCAAGAACAAAATAAGTAGCTCACTCCTGCCACTTTTATTCAACATAGTTTTGGAAGTTCTAGCCACATAATCACAGAAGAAATAAAAAGAATCCAAGTTGGAAAAGAAGAAGTAAAACTATCACTGTTTGCAGATGACTTTGATACTATACACAGAAAATCCTGAATACCGGAAAACTACTAGAGCTCATCAATGAATTAGTAATTACGCAGTATACATAATTAATACACAGAAATCTCTTGCATTCCTATATACTAACAATAAAAAATCAGAAAGAGAAATTAAGGAAATAATCCCATATACCATCACATTAAAAAGAATAAAATACCTAGGATTAAACTTACCTAAGAAGGCAAAAGACCTATACTGTACTTAGAAAACTATGAGATGCTGATGAAAGAAATTAAAGATAACACAGACAGAGAGAGATATACTGTTTTTGGATTAGAAGACTCAATATTATTAAAATGACTATACTACCCAAAGCAATCTACATATTCAATGCAATCTCTGTCAAATTACCAATGGCATTTTTCACAAATTAGGGGGGAAAAAATTACGATTTGTATGAAAACACAAAAGATCCTGAATAGCCAAAGCAATCTTGAGCAAGAAAAATGAACCTGGACCCAGAGCAGGGATCCTAAGTGCGATTCCTGGTCAGGGAACTAGATTCCACCTGCCATGACTGAGAGTTCACATGGGGCCACTAAAGATCCCATATGCCACAACTAAGACCCAGTGAAGCCAAACAAATCCATAAATGTGCAGTGTATCACCAGCACTAAACGATTTAAAAAAAATAAGGAAAATGGAGCTGGGGGAATCAGGCTCCCTGACTTCAGACTATACTACAAAACTATAATAAAACAGTTTTGGTACTGGCACAAAAACAGAAATACAAATCAATGGCACAGGATAGAAAACCCAGAGATAAACCCACGCACCTATGGTCACCTAATCTACGAAAAAGGAGACAAGGATACACAATAGAGAAAACACAGACTCTTCAATACATGGTTCTTGGAAAACTGGACAGCTCCAGATATTAATAAAAAAATGAAATTAGAATGCTCTTTAACACCATACACAAAGATAAATACAAATGGATTAAAGACCTAATTGGAAGGCCAGATGCTACAGAACTCTTAAGAGGAAAATATAGCCAGAACACACTCTGACATAGATCGCAGCAATATCTTTCTTTGATTCACTTCACAGGGTAGTAAAAATAGGGGAAAAAAAAAGAGAGAGAGACCAAATTAAACTTAAAAAGCTTTTGCACAGCAAAGCAAACCATAAACAAAATGAAAGACAACCCATAAAATGGCTGAAAATATTTGCAAAGTGACCAATAAGAAATTTATCTTCAAAATACAAAAACAGCTCCATGCAGTTCAAGAGAAAAAAAAAAATCCAAAAAATGGGCAGAAGATCTAAACATTTCTCCAGAGAAGACATACAGATGGCCAAGAGGCACGTGAAAGGCTGCTCAACCCCACTATTTATTGTGAGGTGAAGAGATGAAGTCACTCAGTCGTGTTGGACTCTTTGCGACCCCGTGGACTGTAGCCTACCAGGCTCCTCCATCCATGGGATTCTCCAGGCAATAATACTGGAGTGGATTGCCATTTCCTTCTCCAGGGGATCTTCCCGACCCAGGGATCGAACCCAGGTCTCCCGCATTAGAGGCAGATGCTTTAACCTCTGAGCCACCAGGGAAGCCTGGGACTATTTATTATAGAGTAAGAGTAATGTAAATCAAAACTACAATGAGGTATCATTTCACACTAGTCACAATGGCCATCATCAAAAAGTCTACAAACAATAAATGCTGGAGAGGGCATGGAGCAGAGCAAACCCTCCTATACTGCTGATGGGAATGTAAACTGGTGCAGCCACTATGGAAAATAGTATAGCGGTTTCTTAAAAACTAAATATAAAGGTAACAATGATCTGGCAATCCCACTCCTGGGCATATATTTGGAGAAAGCCATAACTCAAAAAGATACATGTACTCCAATGTTGACTGCAGCACTATTTACACTTAGCCAAGACATGGAGGCTACCAAAATGTCCATCATCAGAGGAGTGAGTGAAGAGGTGGTACATATATACGATGGAATACTATTCAGCCACAAAAAAGAACAAAACAGTCCCATTTGCAGCAGCATGGACAGACCTAGAGACGATCATACGAAGTCAGTCAGAGAAAAATATGTGATGTCACTTACATGTGGGACCTAAAACAATGATACAAATGAACCTATGTACAAAACAGAAATATACTTAGAAAACAGATTTATGGCTACCAAAGGGGAAACGTGGGGGGAGGGATGAATTAGGGGTTTGGGATTAACATATGCACACTGCTATATATAAAACAGACACATCATCAAGGATCTACTATAGAGCACAGGGAACTTGACTCAATAATCTGCAATAATCTATATGGGAAAAGAATGAATATATTTACATGTATAACTGAATAACTTTGCTGTACACCTGAAACGAGCACAACACTGTAAATCAACTGTACTTCAATACAAAATACAAATTGTAAATTTAAGAGTCTACAAATAACAAATCCTGGCTAGGGCGTGCAGAAAACAGACCCTCCTACATTGTTCGTGGGAATGTAAATTGGTGCAGCCACGAGGGAAAACAGTATGGAGGGTACTCAAAAAGGTAAAATTAGCCTTGCCATGTGACTGCGATCCAACTCCTGGGCCTATATCCATTCAAGACTATAATCCAAAAAGATACATGTATCCCAGCGTTCACTGCAGCACCATTTACAACAGCCAAGACATGGGAGCAATGCAAACGTCCATCAACAGAGGAGCAGATAAAGAAAATGGGATAGGTGTATACAATGGAATATTACTCAGTCATGAAAGGAATGAAATAATGCCGTATGCGGCAACACGGATGGGCCTAAATAGAGACGTCACACTGAGTGAAGTCAGCCAGCCAAAGAAGGCCAAATACATGATATCGCTTACATGCGGAATCTAAAATATGACGCAAATGAGCTTATTTTCAAAACAGAAATGGACTCGCAAAAAACAGACTTGTGATGGGGGCAGTGATTAGGGGAAGGATGGCATGGGAGTTCGGGGCTGACAGATCCAAACTATTATATAAAATGGATAAACAACAAGGTCCTACTGTGTAGCACAGGGAACTATAGTCACTATCCTGTGATGAACCATAATGGAGAAGGATTTTTTTACAAAAGAATGTATATAAATATATGTGTAACTGAATCATTTCGCTATACAGTAGAAATACAACATTGTAAATCAACTATGCTTCAATTAAAAAAAAAAAAGAATGTCTAAAATATGAGGCCAGAAACCATCCCTACTCTCAGCCTTTATGTTCCCACCATTCTCTGTGGAAAGCCTGTTCCCAGCTGGACAAAGAAACCTGACAGGTACTAGGTATTTTAACATCCCTCCTTTGGGTGGGTTCCCCCAGGCTTTCACATGGGTTTCAGCTCCAGAAGCTGGTGGAGCCACCTCTGCCAATGTAATCTGAGCTGGTCATGTGCAAATCCCAAGACCTACAGACGCAGAACCTCGGGGTGAAACCTGCTGATTCTAGCACATAACCAGAGTTGGGAACCTCTGGACTAGAGGCCAGGCCAGAAGAATGTCCTAGGCACCTGTGGCCTGTTTACCCTTCCCAGGTCCCCTAACACCCTACTACTTAGTTACTGCCCCTTCATCCAATCCACCCAGTGATCAGTAAACACTGACTCAGTGTGAGGGATGCGGACATGCATCCCTGCTGACATGCAGGGAAATACAGCGCCCAAGAGGATGCCCAACCACACACAGAACGTGAATTAACTAGCCACATCTACACCAACAGAGCAAGATAGCAAAGCACATCAAAAGGAAGCACGTAGCCAGCAACTGGAAAAGAAAGGGCCCTCTTGCTAAGCCTTGGGTGCTCAGCAAAGTCTGGTGAAAATGGTGACACTGTTTGGGCAGAGTTTAGCGAGAAGGAGGGCGGCCGGGACAGACTGACCAGCTTAGGGAAAGCAGTGGGCAGACAGGGTGGCTTAAAGCAGCAGCAGCAGGTAGATAAGGCTGGAAGGCAAGTCTGGAGCCAGACCGAGGAATCTTTTGAACTCTAGGCCAAGTAGTCTGAATGTCTCCTCCTCTCCACATCTTTTCTTATTTTCCTGTGCCTTCACTAGTTCATGTTCCTATTATTGCTTCTTCATGCAACTGGGATTATAGAGCTAAGTGGTTCTTAAATCTACACATGAAAATAATTTAAAGCTCCTCCCCCATCTAAGGACAAGAGGTAAAGGGCAATTCACCAGGGTACCTTCTGGGCGACCCCTGGGTTCTGGCCCACTCCCAAGTCTCTGTGGATGAGCTCTGCTTTGGAGGTGACAGCTTGCCCAACTAGCATTTAAAAAGCTCTCTTCAATGTGCCTGCCTGGATAGTTACAGGTAAATATTTACAGAGTTCACACTTAGAAAAGCCAAAGCAACAAGCTGACTTAGGCTTAAGAAAGATTGGGCCACAGCGAACTTTCTGCTCCAGGCCCAAAGGCTGTTTGTCCTGGCTCTGCACCAGTAACACACTCTCCTTTCAAAGTAGGGGAAAGGTAGCATCCAGAAAAACAGGGTGCCAGCACCCAGACCCCGATCTTCTCCCCCCAGGCTGAGTTCTCTGGGGCGGGAGCCCAAGCAAGAGTCTGAATAGCCAACCCAGAGCAAGAACCAGAAGAGTTTACCTCAGAAACTGGGCGACTCGGGCCATCACCGCTCCGGCCCCAGGCTGAAGCACATTTCCTGTGGAGAGCAAACCTCCAGTCAGCGCCAGGTGGTGCTCTGGGCACTAAGGTACGGCTGTGATGACCAGACAGGGGGCGTTCTAAACCCTCCTTTAGAACCACTGGAATGTCAAGGTCTGGAGCAGAGTGAGCCAGCTACACAGCAGAGTGTGCTGGTCAGGCACTAAATCCAGTCCCTGAGAGGCCCACGATCCCCTGCCCATGCACCCTGCTTTTTCCAAATCAGCACTCTGGGCAGGTCGCCTGCCTTTAAAGGTAACACGGAAAGAAGAATGTAGTGCAAAGCTTGAAGTCGGAAGAGGCACTCCTGTCAGTTAGCAAAGTGTTTCTGAAAAGCACACCTCTGTGAGTGTCCTCCACCTACTCACACTCCAGGGGTTGAACAGTGATCCCCCACCTAGGGGTGGCACCTCTGTGATGAGACTCTTAGCATACAATGTTAGGTTCCGGGCTACGGTGGGAAGCAGAGGTGGATGGAAAAGATTAGACTACAGGTCAAGAGGTCCTAGATTCAGGTCCAAGCTCTGCTGCAAATCCCCCAGGCAGTTTCTCCAGTATTAACTGCAAAGCTGGACTTTGATGGTTTTTCGATGCTCCCTCTGATCTACCCTGGCATAGACACTACATCAGGATGAGTAGAGAAACCCAGACTCCTGTCCCGTAGGGTGTTCTCAAACCCTGGCACCAAGACTCTGGCGTGGAAATGTTTGTCCCTTGCGATTCCTAGTTCCTATCATACTTAATATGAAGAATGTGCTTGGAGCCGGCACAGAAAGTGCCTGGACGCGGGGGTGGGAGGGGTGATGGAGTCTATAGCCCTAAAAAGACGATTACACTTATCTGCGTGCAGTCTGTCGCCATTCCCCTCACTGAAGACGCCTGGAAAGCGCCTGAATGGAGGGAGGTGTTTGCGGAGCGCTTTGACGGGATGAGAAGGCGAGGAGGATCGAGCGCAGGGCCAGGGTGGTCCACTCACCCACGCAGATATCTCCCAGCTGGGCCGGGCTCAGCTTGACGTCCTGGAGAACCGCTGTCATGACGGCGGAGAGAAGCTCGTCAGGGGTGGTGTCCTATAGCCGAAAGAGCGACCGCTAGGATCCCAAGTCCGTATCCCAGCTCCGAAAGCCTCGCCCTCCCCCAAAGGGGCAGAGCGGTCACAGATCGGGCGCAAAGCCACCACCGACGCCGAAGGGAAACGAACGGAGGAGCCAGACCCCAGCCCACCCTGGGCCTCCATCTCACACCTGGCTCTCGAGCCCAGGTGCCTCACCTTGAAGCCGCCGCGGCCCGACCGGCCAATGGCCGTGCGCCGCCCGTGCACCACCACGACGTCCTCTGCGGATGCCCGCCGCGCGCCGCTCCAACACCGGGCGGCCTGCGGCTCCGGGTCCGAAGCGGGCCGGCCCTTCAGGTGACCCAGCACCACCTGCAGCCTCCACATCGCGCAGCTCGGCCGGATAAACCCTCAAACAGCCAGGAGGAGAGGGCAGCAACCAACAGACCGTGGCCCACGCAAGCGCGGAACCTTACTTTCGACCCACGGAAATCCAAGTCTCACCCACAGGCCTACTGGCCTGACTGGCCTTTCCCTCTAAAAGTCCCGCCCACCTCCCCGCCTCAGCCAAGCTCTGGTTGGCGAGCCTGCCTGAGGTCCCGCCCCAAGCCGCAAACCGAGCTTCCCAAAGTTAGACATCAGAGGGTCTTTTCACTCAAAGCCCCGCCCACAGTAGCCTACGCCTGCCAACCGAGGTGGACTTTTCTGAAGCCTCGCGCAGAAACGCAGGCAGGAATCCTTTCCACTTGCAGCCCCGCCTACTGCCAAACCGCAGGCGGGTGTGCTAGAGCACCTTTCGTTGCTTGAAGAAAATTTCACCATTTCACCAATTTGACCCGCCAGGGGTCCCTTTCCCTACAACCCTGCCCACTGCCCGCCACCAAACAGATGGGGAATTGTCAGGAGCGCTGCCTACAGTTTCTTACCCGGGAAAGAGGCGCCGGGGCCTCTCATTCCTCTTCTCCCTTCCTAACCTTCTCTGCTGTCTCCCCCAGGCTGGGAGACCGAGATAATTCCGAGATGCCCCAAAGCCTACCTTGACGCATTTGGGCTCTCCTGGGAAGTCTTTCGAGAAGACTGAGGGAATCTGGGATTCTGGGGTGGCAGGAAAACGGATTGTACAAAGTTGCCGAGATGTGACGGGACTCCCTATCTGGAGAAAGAGCCATATACATACATACACACATTTTTTTAAAAAACAAATTTTACAGTCAATTTGGGATTAGTGCCCACCACCCCACTAGGTGGGGGTCTCCACCAAGGCAGGGAAAGACTTTTTATCCGGGGCGCTTGAAATATACTTGACACTTAATAGGTGATCAATAAATACCTACTGAATGAGTGAAAGAACCAAAGCTCCCCAGGTCAGGAGGTGTCCCCTGCCCCCTAAAGAGCGAAGCCAGGTGCCCGCTTGACTCCCAATGTCAATGTTTTCCCCCAGACCCCAGAAGGTAGTACTGGGATTCTCTCAGACACATAAGGCCGGGGTGACCTGTTACCCTCAAACACGGAGGGAGGGGTTTTGAAGGGCAGGGCCGTGGCATGCCTCTGGCGCCAGAAGGCAATATGCCCTTTCCCTCCTCCATGTCCGAGTGTGCAGCCAGGGAGTCCCCAAAGTCCTACGGGCAGGAGTGCTCCCCCAAATTGTGGGGGAGCGCAATTTGCTCCTCGAGCGCAGCACCACCTGAATCCCTCAGATCCCCAGTGGAAAGAAGATAACTCCCCCACTTCCCAAAGAGTAAACGTCTTTCCTGTAAACGCGGAAGTAAAGTCATCGTCCCACCGCCGCGCCAGACCCTAGTGGACAGATGGGTGGAGCTCAGAACACCTCAAAAGGCGGGTTCCGGGTCCCCACATCCCCAGCCCCCCCCCCGANACCGCCGCGCCAGCTCCTAGTGGACAGATGGGTGGAGCTCAGAACACCTCAAAAGGCGGGTTCCGGGTCCCCACATCCCCAGCCCCCCCCCCGAGATCTCAAAGGCAGTGATGGGGCGCCCTCCGCCTCCGCACATCTACTGGGGCTCCAGATTGTAGGGCAGGGCGGCGCTTCTCGGAAAGAGAGACCGGCGGGGCGGGATCAGGTGGGCGGGGTGGCCGAAGGGGAAGGAGGAAGCGCAGGCCAACGACGCGACTCGACTGCGCGGCGGCTCCCGGGGCAGCCCGCCATGACTGAAGGAGTCCCCAGCGCGGGGTCCGCGCTCCCCACGCCTTCCATGTCCTCCCTGCCCCTGGCAGCGCTCAACGTGCGAGTGCGGCGCCGCCTGTCGCTCTTCCTAAATGTGCGGGCGCCGGTGGCGGCCGACTGGACCGTGCTGGCAGAGGCGATGGACTTCGAGTACTTGGAGATCCAGCAGCTGGAGAAGTACGCCGACCCCACGAGCAGGCTGCTGGACGACTGGCAGCGACGTCCGGGCGCCTCAGTGGGCCGCCTGCTCGAGCTGCTCGCCAAGCTCGGCCGCGACGACGTGCTGATGGAACTGGGACCCAGCATCGGTGAGGAAGCCCCGCTTCCGGCCTCACATCCTATGTGGGAGTGGGACATGAAGGACCTGACCTTCACTGGTCCCTCCTCGGAGGCGGCGGGGTGGCGGGGTATTTTGGGGGTAGCAAGGGAGACACTGGAGACAGCCTGCAGAGGGGAAACCGCGCAAGACTAGTTCCCTCTTTCAATACCGGGGATGATAGGGCCTGGAGAAAGGAGGCGAAGGCCCCGAAAGGCACAAGGAAACCGCTAAGGCCAAAGCTTTCACATCGGACCGGGAGTCAGAATCCGGGCCCTCTGTTGGGGTGCTTGGGACTGCTTCAAGTAGAGCAATAGGCAGGGAAGGGGCTGAAAGCTGACAGCCTTGGAAATCTCAGGTCCCTAGAAAATGCACCCTTTCCTGCCACTTTCTGACACACAGTATACTTGCACAGGCACGCGGGCAGTGGCCCACAGACAGGCATACCTTGTTTGGTTGGGGCTGCTGCCCTTGCTGCATATAAACACCAGGTCTCCTGAGCGCTTCTTTAATGCTCTGCCCGCATCAGCAGCGGATCCTAGAGGAGACCTTATGTTCAATTCTCGGGAGCCTTACAAGGCAGGTTGGGCGGGATGGGGGCAGTGAGGAAAGGGGCAGAGGCACAAGCCAGACCTCGATGGCTTCTCTCATAACCAGAACACCACTGATATGCTTTTAGGATGGCCCGAGCCAGGTGGGAGCTCTGGCCATCCCAACAGAGCTGTTGAACTGTGGATGGCACCAGTGGGCTGGAGAAGCCTGGGGCACAACCCAGCCGGGAAGGTGGGGCCGGGGCTGGATCCTGACTGTGGGGAAAGGCATGGGGTACACCTGGGGAGCTGGCCACACCTTGTCTCTTCCCTACAGAGGAGGACTGCCAAAAGTATATTCTGAAGCAGCAGCAGGAGGCATCTGAGAAGCCTTTACAGGTGGACTCTATAGACAGCAGCATCCCTCGGATAAATGACATGGCAGGCATCACCATTCGCGACGACCCCCTAGGTAAGGGCCCAGTCCTGCCCCTCTGGGCCATAGGACATTGTGGAGTTAAGAGCATGAGTGTTGGAAGCAGATGGGTTGTGCTTGGGCAAGTCACTTAATCTCTCTGAGCTTCAGTTTCCTAAGAAATGGGAATAATAATAGTCCAACCTCTGGTTTTGAGTATGAGAAGTGATGTGTCTAGCTTATGGCTAACCTAGGGCTTGGCCTGGGGTGGAGAGGAGGTACTCATTGTTCGATTGTGTAGGACCGAGGACCAGGGTCCCTTAGGCTGGGGTCACCTGGCTGGGCTCATCCCCAGCCTTCCTGGAGGGCTCTGACCATCCCCATTGTGCTCGCACCCAGGGCAAAAGCCTGAGTATTTTGATGCCTTCATCTGCTACTGCCCCAGCGATATTGAGTTTGTCCACGAGATGATCCGGCAGCTGGAACAGACAAACTATCGGCTGAAGTTGTGCGTGTCTGACCGTGACGTCCTGCCTGGCACCTGTGTCTGGTCCATCGCCAGTGAACTCATTGAGAAGAGGTTGGCTACGTGGCCACAGGGCAATTGGGTGGGTGTGCAGAGCCCTGCCAGGGATACCCATGCTGGGGCCCTCCCAGTTGGCCCATCTAGCCTGGCACAGTGGTCCTCCCAAGGCGTCCCCTGGTGAGTCACCACAGTGCCTGTAACCTGCCCACTCTCCCATAGGTGCCGTCGGATGGTGGTGGTCGTCTCTGATGAATACCTGCAAAGCAAGGAATGTGACTTCCAGACTAAGTTTGCACTCAGCCTCTCTCCAGGTGAGCTCAGCCCTGCCCTTGCCATAGAGCAGTGGGCAGGGCCTCAAGATGCCAGCCGTCCCTCCTTAAGGGCCATGGATGTAGCATCAGGGAACTCAGGCAGGTCTCTACACATCTGAGTGTGTGTGCACAGGAGTGCCCTTTGCCTGGCTGAATAGGCACCGGGGCATTGGGAAAAGGCTGTTCTTAACCCCTGACTGGAGGACTGGTCCAGCCCTGTGATGGCAGAGAGGCTGGAGCAAGCTCTGCCCCCTCTGGCTTGCAGGTGCCCATCAGAAGCGACTGATCCCCATCAAGTACAAGCCAATGAAGAAAGAATTCCCCAGCATCCTGCGCTTCATCACTGTCTGTGACTACACCAACCCCTGCACCCAGAACTGGTTCTGGACTCGCCTCGCCAAGGCCCTGTCCATGCCCTGAACTGCCCGAGCCCCTGGGAGCACGTGCCTCTGTGTGCCTGTACACGTCCTTCTACCCCTGCCTCCACCCGCGGTTGTAGGGGGATCTGTGCTCCGCTGGCCTCTCGATCCCTGGACATGCCTGCTCCACGGACACAGCTGCAGCCATGGTCCATATCTGGACAGCACCTCTCATGTCCTCCATAGAACATGGGGCACGCCCACTTGCTGAGTTATCAGCCAGGATGGTGGAAACCAGAGGCAGCTGGGACTAACTAAGCAGAAGACCAGAAGAGCCAGCTGTGACCCCTCCATCCGTCTTGGGCCTCAGTTTCTCTGCCTGAGAACTAAGCAGGGTGTGGGGAACAGGCAGTTGCTGTGTTTGAATCATCATGGGAAATGGTAAAACACTGTCTTGAGTCTCCTGGTTGAGGGCCACCTGGCCACTGCTGGGACCAGGTGCTGTGCAGCTGCTTCCACAATGTTTCAGGGCCCCCCACCTCACACCCCACTTCCCCCTGCACCAGGGACAGAGGGCGAAGCAGGCTGGCCCAGCACAGGGGGATCCTGCATTGAGCCTGATCCCCCGCGGGCCCACCTCTCATCTGCCTTTCTGACTCCTCCCAGCCTTGGCTCATCTTCGGCGTGGTAAGTCCCCAAGAGTCTGGCCTGCACTCCTGGGGCTGTCTTTCACTTCCACCTGTCGAGTGCCTGTGGTTCTCTCAGCTCTGCTCTGCACGATACAGGATCCCGACTTCTGGCCTCTCCGTCAGATTTGGTTTCTGGGGCTAGGTCAGCATGCTGGTGTGGGCAGGAAGTCTTTCTTTCCGGGGCCCACTCACAGGGAGAACTTTCCCACCAATCTTCTGTTAGCTTAGCTGCCTTACCAAGGTGTTTGCTGGAACTAGTTTACAGGGACCACACAAGAGCCTCCTGCCCCGAAGCTTGAGGGCACATGACACATACAAGCCCACTCGCCGAGACACAGGGATACACGCACTAGAACCCTCACGCACAGACATACAGGCATCTTCTTGCACACATTCCCCTGGTACAGCTCCCAGAAACAGCTGGTGGGACTGTCCCACCACAAGGGGATCCTAACCCTGGTCAAGATGGGACACTCTTGTATTCTTTTTCTGTTTTCCTTTTTTGCTGGAACCAGATTCTGGAAAGGACCCACTGTACCAGCATTTACACCTTCAGTGAAGCACAGAGCAAGGAAAAGAGCTGTTGAACTCACACAACAGGTTAGCTGCGACAGCTGGTTTTCTGTCCTTGGGAGAGCTGTATGTTCTTTTCTCTTCACCTCTCCTTCAGGGAGAAACGGTCATGGTCTCAGGTCTCCGTCCCAGCATGGAGCCCAGGATCCTAAATCTAAAAGCAAATATATGTCTTCTCTGCTCTACCTTCAGTGAGGGCTGGGGGCAAAACACCTTCCCTTGAGGTCTCAGGAGGGTCAGAGGCACCACTCTGCCTGATTTCTCATAAAGCACTTAGCTACCAGGTGCCTATCCCCTTTGATATTGGGGAATATTTTACAACAGTTTCAAAAAGGTATCTTTCAAACCTGTTTCTATTCATTGTGAGAAGGTCAAAGAGAGCTGAGAAAGGCCTCTGTTTGTAATTGCCCCCTTCTGTATCCTAGGTTTATAATAAAAAGTCTCTACTTCGGGAGCAGCAGGTTTCATTTGTGTCTGGAAAGAGTATGGAAGCAGTAACCTGGGATAAGGCTCTTCTGGGTGCGAAAAACTGGCCCCTTGGGGAGGTTCAAGTGGGTCTGGCAGGGGCTTCCTGAAGGCTGGGGCTCCACCCCCGGCCTCTCCAGGGCTGCAGACAAAGTTAGAAATAGCAGCTCAGCTCCCAGTGCTGGGGACACTGCTTACCTCTGCCAAGCCGGGTCTTCCGGGGAAGCCACGCGCCTGGGTGGGACAGGGCTTCTCTTCCAGGCCCCAAGAAGCGTTTGGATAAAATCCCCATTCTAGATCACAGATCCCTGGAGAACTCAGTTGTTAAGAATGGCCATCCTGGGGCATGTCTATGTTAATCCTAAAGGAGTTGATCTGTTTTTAAATAGAATGCACCACTTTTTTACTGTTCCCTTGAGAAAAATTGGAAAATAAACGAAAAAAAAAAAAACAAAAACACCCATAATCCTAATCCTGGAGACAAATCCAGTGATTTTTTTAGAGTGCCCAGAGGTTATCAGCAACCTCAGCTATTCTCTCCCTGGTCTCTGTTACCATGTCCTGGCTCCTGAGCCTTATGGATGCTGGAGGGATCCCAGCCCGGCCCCTAGCACTCCTAGAAAACCCCTGTGTGTTCAGAGCAGCCCCGAGGCCAGACCTTCCTCTCTAATGGCCCCTTGGGAACACAGCCTCAGTGGGGTCCCAGCAGGGCCCCCGGGATCTGCCTGAAACCCCCATGGCTATGGCAGGGGGACAATCTTTGGGTCTGCTCCTGGTCATGGTGAGGGGTTTCTGGGTAACACGTTACATCATGGGGAAAGCCCCCGTTCTCTCAGGTCAAGATGGTGACCCGAACGTGCTCACCTCACTCTCGTCTGATCCTCACACCCCTCCCGCCTTCCTCCAGTGCCCACCTCCCCACAGGCAGGTTCCCAGATACTGAGAAAGCTTCCTCTTCTCACTTTTGGTTTAGTCCTCTAAGAAATTTTGACAGAGAAATCCTCTTTTTTCCAAAGAGAAACTTCACTGCCGCAATTATCCAAGGCAAGTTTTGGAGGGCAGCAGCAGAGATTAAATACAAGGTTACAAATCTACATGATGATAGGCCTGGATTCCGACTGAATCAAGAGCGAGAGAAAGAAACAGGGAGAGGGATCTCCTCCAGATTGGACAATAAACTGTGCCTACGGTGTGACTTTGTTCAATCCTAGTTCAAACACATTAATTATAAAGAGAGGTTCTGGAGGACTTCCAGAGGCTAAGACTCCATACTCCCAACGCAGGGAGCCCCATGTTTGATTTCTGGTCAGGGAACTGTTAATAGATCCCACACGCCGCACATCGTTATCTTGCCTGATACAACTAAAAAGATCCTTCGAATTGCCACCAAGACCGGGCACAGCAGCCAAATAAATAAATACTTTAAAAAAAAAGATGTTTCTGGGTGATAGAGGACAATATACAGAATATATGAGAACTCTTAACAACAACAAAAAACAACCCAATTAGAACCTGAGCACACCATCCCTGGTGGTGCAGTGGTTGGTAGTCCACCTGCCAATGAAGGGGGACATAGGTTCGAGCCCTGGTCTGGGAAGATCCCTCATGCCACGAGGCAGCTAGGCCTGGGCACCACAACTCCTGAGCCTGCATGCCCTAGAGTCCACGAGCTGTAACTACGGAAGCCTGGGCGCCTAGAGCCTGCACTCTGCAACAAGAGAAGCCGCCGCAGTGAGAAGCCCGAGCACCGCTACTAGAGAGGGAGGAGCCCCGCTCCCTGCAACTAGGGAATAGCCCATGCACGGCAGCGAAGACTCTGCTGCTGCTAAGTCGCTTCAGTCGTGTGCCAGGCTCCCCCGTCCCTGGGATTCTCCAGGCAAGAATACTGGACTCAGCACAGCCAAAAATAAATTTTAAAAAATAGTTTAAAAAGCTGCAACAAAACTATCATGTTAAAAAAAAAAAAATGACTAAGGGTCTTGAATAGACATCTCTCCAAAGAAGATAGACAAGTGACAAAGAAAATACATGAAGAAAAAAAAAAGAAAATACATGAAAAGATGCTATCATTAGGGAAATGCAATTCAAAACCACAATGAAATACCATTTCATTCCCATTAGGATGGCTACTATCAAAGACTCAGAAAATAACAAGTGTTGATGAGGATGTAAAGGAATTAGAAACTTTTTACACTGTTAACAGGAATGTAAAGTGGTAGAGTTGCTGTGGTACGCCAATTTCCAAAAAAAATTAAAAATAGAAATACCATATGATTCAGCAATTCCACTTCTGTGTATAAACCCCAATGAATGGAAAGCAGGGTGCTAATATCAGAGACATGTATACACCCATATTCATAGGAGCATTATTCATAACAGCTAAAATGAGTAAGCAAGTCAGGTATCCCCTGACAGATGAATGGATAAACAAAAGGTAGTATATACATATAACAGAATAGTACTCATCCTTAAAAGGAATGACATTCTGACACGCTACAATATGAAGACATTATGCTAAGTGAAATGAGCCAGTTGCAAAAAGACAAATGCTATATAATTCCACCTATTAAGGTATCTAGACCAGGCAAGTTCTTAGAGATAGAAAATAGAATGGTGGGTTCCAGGGCCTGTGGGAAGGAGAGAATGAAGAGTTGTTGTTTAAAGAATCTGAAAAGAATAAACAAACACATAAAACTGAATCACGTCACTATACTTCTGTAATTTAACTTTACTTCAATTTTCTTAAAAGGCAATTTCAAATATTATTTGAAAAAAAGAGTTATTTAATGGGTACAGAGTTTCAGTTTTGCACAATGAAGTGTTCTGGAGATGGTTGTACAAATATATGACAACCTCCCTCCCCTCAAAAAAAAAAACCCAACATACTGAACAGTATACTTAAAAATTGGTTACTATGGTAAATTTTATGTTATGGATATTTTATCACTAAAAAAAGAGACAACTGGGGAAATCTGGGTATTAGATGATGCTAGAGAATTATCACTATTTGTTTTAGATGTGATACAGCATTGTGGTTACTTAAAGGAAATGAACATTTGTTAAAGACTAATTCTGAAGCATATTGTTATAAAATGAGTAATGTCTTGGATTTGCCTTTAAATAATTAAGAGAGAAAAAACAACAAAGGCTATATGAACCAAATGTGACCATATAGCAGTTATTAAACTGAAGGAGCATTTCTTCTCTCTGCTCATGTGTCTAAAATTTTTCATAATTAAAAAAAAATGTCTTAAGTTAAAAAGTGCAAGCATCACTGCTACTCCACTTGCACAAGTCTCTCTTCCTACATCTCCCTAAGGTGGGTATTTCAAAATCATTCATTAGGAATGGCTGAAGCAGAAAGAAAATAATTGTTTCGTGCCTTAGTGGGCAAGTGGAGGAAAAGTTTGATAATATATTCCCAGATATCTGAAAATCTCATCTTGGATAGTTGCCTTTTTAAAAATTACTCACTAATTTTGAGTCTTAATAGAAATATACTGAAAATACTTTCTTCAACTCAAAAATATTTTTCCTTAACTTAAAAGAGATTCTTAGGAGCTCCATGACATTTGAGACAGAAGGACCAGATTACTGATCCTGTAAAAAGGGAGACGCAACATGGCTGCTGAGCAGTCGCCCTGCTCTGTAGCAAAGGGGATAATGTCTCCAGCCTGGGAGGCACAAATAGAATTCTTGCCCTCAAGACAGCAGAAGCAGCCTTTGTGGGCCTCTGGCTGACAGGGAATTCTGAGTGGTTGGGTCAGGAACTGGCAAGTGGTAGAAAATGGGAGAATGCCTGTTCAAACCAGGCTGGAAGGATCGCAAATTCCAGAGGGTGAATTCAGAACCACAGAGTAGAACACAGACAGAGCCACTGAGCCAGTAGGGTGGTGCGGGAGGAGGGAGTCCCCATCATTTCAGGTGAACATTGTCCCCACTGGCTGCTGTTCACCAGGTGANAGGCTGGAAGGATCTCAAATTCCAGAGGGTGAATTCAGAATCACAGAGTAGAACACAGACAGAGCCACTGAGCCAGTAGGGTGGTGCGGGAGGAGGGAGTCCCCATCATTTCAGGTGAACATTGTCCCCACTGGCTGCTGTTCACCAGGTGAGACAGGAGAGATGGTCCATGAATCCCCGGGGACTTCTGGTACCGGGGAAGTACCAGATATGGAATAAACACACCTCTCCCTAGTCCCTCTGTTAAGTACAGCTTAACCCGCCCTGGGAGATATAGATAGATAACTAGAAAGAAAGTGAAAGTGTTAGTTACTCAGTCAAGTCCAGCTCTTTGCAACTCCATGGACTATAGCCCACCAGGCTCCTCTGTCCACATGGAATTCTCCAGGCAAGAATACTGGAGTGGGTTGCCATTTCTTTCCCCAAGATAGAGATATATAAATAAATAAAGACTTCAAAGGACAGAGAGGAAGATAAACAGGCTAGTGGCTTCGGGACTCAGAGAAAGACATGGCAGGGATTCCCAGGTTTTTCTTTTTGCCTTGAATATTCAGGCTGAGCACTGGAGAAGCTAGTAACCTAGAAACAAGTGGGTACAGACAAAAAAAAAAAAAAAGTCCTGCTCTTTCTAGCCAGGAAGGGACAGCCCAACAAGAAAGAATACTTCCAGACAATAATACTCTACTCCAGCCAAACCACAGGAAAACTGTCCTGCACCCTGCCAGCCGAGGCAAACCAGGAGCCTGGGCCTCCACTCCTGTCTGCAGGGAGCTGTCAGGAGGCCTAGCAGACAGTCAGGGTTGTTATCACTACCAGCAGCAATGTCCTCCTCCACTGTTGGTGCAAGCCATCAGGGCATCTTGCCCTCCCACCAGAGCGGTCTACGCACAGGCTTAGTGGACAGACTGAACTCCTGCACTAGCCCAGCAGTAATTAGGCACCAACTCTACCTCTCTGCGGGCTTCCCATGTGACTCAGTGGTAACAAGATCACCTGCCAAGGCAGGAGACTTGGGTTCAGTCCCTGGGTTGGGAAGATTGCCTGGAGAAGGAAAAGGCAACCCACTCCAGTATTCTTGCCTGGAGAATCCCATGAACAAAGGAGCCTGGTGGGCTACAGATCACAGGGTTGCACAGAGTAAGACACAGCTGAGAGACCAAGCACACTCGCGTACCTCCCTGCTTCCTAGGATGGCAACTGAGGCTGAGCTGGGAACCTGAACTTTGACCTCTATCTGACAGCATCGCTGTGGTGACAGAAAGAGCCTGCTAAAATAGAAGATTTATTTTTTTTTCCTCTTTGAGATACTCATTTTAATTTTGGGGGTAAGTAAACAGAAGTGGAATTGCTGCATTTAACTTTTTTTTTGTAGCTATATTCTATTATTTTATTTTATTTTTTTGTATTGGTTTTGCCATACATTGACATGAATCAGCCATGGGTGTACATGTGTTGCCCATCATAAACTCCCCTCCCACCTCCCGCCCCATCCCATCCCTCTGGGTCATCCCAGTGCACCAGCCCTGAGCACCCAGTATCATGCATTGAACCTGGACTGGTGATTCGTTTCACATATGATAATTTACATGTTTCACTGCCATTCTCCCATATCATCCCGCCCTCGCCCTCTCCCACAGAGTCCAAAAGACTGTTCTATACATCTGTGTCTCTTTTGCTGTCTCACATACAGGGTTATCATTACTGTCTTTCTAAATTCCACATATATGCGTTAGTATACTGTATTGGTGTTTTTCTTTCCGGCTTACTTCGCTCTGTATAATAGGCTACAGTTTCATCCACCTTATTAGAACTGATTCAAATGTACGGAGCACTGTTTATAATATCCAGGACATGGAAGCAACCTAGATGTCCATCAGCAGATGAATGGATAAGAAAGCTATGGTACATATACACAGTGGAGTATTATTCAGCCATTAAAAACAGAAGATTTAAATATCTATCCAGAGTCTCATAATACTCTAAATGTCCAGGACTGAAAGTCACTCTTTATACTGAGAACCAGAAAAATCTCAACTTAAGCAAGAAAGGATAACCAACAGTTGTTAACCCCAAGATGACACAGATGTTAAAATTATCTGACAATGATTTTTAAGCAGCCAGTGTAAAAATGCTTCAGTGAACTATTACAGACATACTTCAAACAAATGAGAAAAGCATCTCAACAAAGAAACAAAACAGATGAAGAACTAAACTAAAATTTTAAAACTGAAAAAAAAAAAAACCCACTGAAATAAAAATCTTACTAGATGAGTTCTATAATAAAATGAACTATGGCTGATTCATGTTGAGGTTTGACAGAAAACAACAAAATTCTGTAAAGCAATTATCCTTCAATTAAAAAATAAATTTTAGAGCCTCGGAGCTTACCCGGAAGAGATCGAAGCCAGGTCACCTTTAAGGGACCTGGTTTGGCCTCGGGAACGGTATCGCGATGTGGTTCGAGGTTCTCCCCGGGATCGCCGTAATGGGCATGTACTTGTTCATCCCAGGATCCACCACGCGCATTCACAGGTTCAGTAACCAGGGCAAGGAAAAAAGGGTTGCCCATTATTCATATCAGTGGTATTTGATGGAAAGACATAGGCGCGTCTCTGGAGTAAACCGTTACTATGTGTCAAAGGGTTTGGAGAACATTTATTAGGGAAACGTTTTCCTGGTTGATGAAGAACAACTCAGTCATGCTCTTCTAACCCTGCTAGATTATGCAGCATATTTTGTAGCATGCATTGTATTTTGTAGTGTGTAATAAACATAAAAATTTTTTTAAATAATAATAAATAAATAAAATTAAAAAAAAAGAATAGAAATCACCTAATCTGAACAAGAGATGACAGAAAAAAATTCACATTCCCAGGAATCTGTGGCACTATAAGCAAATATCTAGTATTTATGTTTTTGGAGTCTCAAAAGTAGAGGAGGAAGAAAGTGGAGCTTAAAAAAATACTCAAATAAATATGGCTAAAATTTTACAAATATGGCAAAGACGTAAACCTATAGATTCAAGAAGGTTATAAAATCCCAAACAGGATAACCCAAAGAAATCCATGTCAAGATACACGTAGTTAAACTTCTGAAAACTAAAGACAAAGAAAAGATCTTGAAAGTAGCTAGAGAAATGACAACTTCCCTATAATGAGAAAAAAAAATTGAAGTCAAATTTCTCATCAGAAACCAAGGAAGTCAGAGGAGGTGGCACAACATTTTCCATGTGCTGAAAGAAAAGAACTGTCAATTCAAACTCCTATATGCAGAGAAAATCAAAATGAAGAGGAAATTAAGACATGCTGAGATGAAGAAAAACTGTGAGAATTTGTCATCAGCAGTTCCTTAAAAATAGCTAGCAGAAGTTTATGAAGCACAAAATAAATGATCGGAAAAGGAATCCTGGACTACCGAGAAGGAAGAACAAAAGAGTAAAAATATTTTAATACAATGTTTTCCGTTTCCTCTTCAGTTTTCTAAATCGTATCTGATGGTTTAAGCAAAAGGTTAGTAGCTGTGTGCAGGGCAGATTACAGAGGTGATAAGCACTGCGGTAATCTCTATTTCAAGTATTCACATCTGCTCAAACCTGGGAGGAAGGACTCTGTGGCCCCTTCTATTTCCTCTTTCCTAAAAAGATCAAAGCCCACTCGGTCCTGTCCGGCGTCCTCTATCTTGAGTACACACATATCATCTGATGTGATTCTCAATCTTTTATTATTTTTTTTCCCCTTTTTTGTCACTCTGCATGGCATGCGGAACCTCCCCAACCAGGGGTGGAATCCATGCCCTCTGCAGTGGAGGTGCCAAGTCTTAACCATGGACCACCATGGAAGACCTCGATTTGCATAGAGAAAATATTTGAGACAGTTATAAACCAGGGAAAGTAAAGGGAATTAAAGAAAGTTTCCTATCCCTCACTGAAACTGGTCAGGTCAACACAAGCGGAACTTATACATAAGTTATGTATACACAGTGCCACACCTAAATATCTACATAAAGAGAGATGCTCCAAAAACTATCAATAAATCAAAATGAAATTCTACTGGAAATGGATGAGATGGAGAACCGATTAGTGGTTGTCAGGAGTCAGGGATAGTTGAAGGGGAAGGGGATGGGTGTGCTGTAAAGAAGAAGCAGAGGGAGGTTTTAAGTTGTTGTAATAGTTCTACATCTTGATTGTGCTGCTGGTTACACAGACCTGCACATAATAAAAAGGCAAAGTAGTGCACATACGCACAGTATACCAGTGTCTAGTTCCTGGTTTTGATACTGTACTCTAGTTAAATAAGATGCATCCACTGAGGGAAATTGTGTGAAGGGTTCAGAAACTTCTCTGTGCTATTCTTGCAACTTCCTGTGAGTCTATAATTATCTCAAGATAAAAAACTTAACAAATTTTAACATAAAAATGAAGTAAAAAACAAAAGCTCCTGGGTGCTTATGCAATGCCTAAAGCTTAACTTTCCATCTAGTTCCCCACCTCCCCCAGTTTTATTAAGATATAACTGACATATAGCACTATGTAAGTTTAAGGTGCACAATTTGACCTGCATATATTTTGTGAAATGATTACCACAGTAACTTTAGTTAACATCCATCATTTTGTATAGATCAAAAGAGAAATGTTTTTCTCTTTGTGATGAGAACTCTTAGCATACACTCTTTTAACTTTTCTGTATATCACACATCACTGTTAACTACAGTCATCATGCTATATATTATAACCTCAATAGCTATTTACCTTATAACTGGAAGTCTGTACATTCTAACCACTTTAATTCCCCCTCCCCTCAACATTCACCTCTGGTAACCACAAATCTGATCTCTCCGAGTCTGCTTTTTTGTTTGTTTAGATTCCACATATAATTGAGATCATAAATTGTCTTTTTCTGTCTGACGTATTTCCCTTAGCATAATGCCGTCAAGGTCCATTAATGGATGACAGTGTTAAGTCACTCAGTTGTGTCTGACTTGTTGCAACCCCCTGTAGCCCACTAGGCTCCTCTGTCCATGGAATTCTCTAGGCAAGAATACTGGAGTGGGTAGCCATCCTCTGTTCCAGGGGATCTTCCCAATCCAGGGATCAAACCCAGATCTCCTGCATTGCAGGCAGATTCTTTACTGTCTGAGCCACCACAGAAGCACTTTAATGGATGAAATGTGTGTGTATACACACACACACACACACACACACACACACACACACCCCACATAAACACACTCGTACAGCCATTGATGGACACTTAGGTTGTTCCCACAACTTGGTTATTGCAAATAATGCTGCTATAAGCATGGTGGTGCAGGTTATCTCTTTGACAGAGTGTTTTCATTTGCTTAGGATATATACCCAGAAGTGGAACTGTTGGACCACATGGCAGTTCTATTTTTAATCTTTTGAGGAACCTCGATACTGTTCTCCATAGTGGCTGCACCAGTTTACTTTTCTAGCATTGCACAAGTTTTCTTTTTCCACATCCTCATCAGCATCTAGCTACCATCCTGCTTTTTAAAAAGAACTATTTTCAATATAAAAATGATCACTGGCAACATATATTCATGCATATGTAAAAATCTGTGCATTTTCAATCAGCATTCTATGTTGAGAAAATGAACCAAATTTTGTTTTTGAGGACCTGCTTATTATCTTGGTCCAGGTCAAAAGCAGACTATAAACAGAAACTACCCAGGGCTCTTGCCTCAGGGAACTTAAAGCCCAGGCAATGAATCAAGACAAAAATGCAGGAAAACCCAAATAACTGAAGAATCGACCACACAGCCTTCCATAGCACATATACTGATGTGTGCCAAAGGCAATGTGTCCTGTAAGACCTGAAGACAGGCCTCTGTAAGAGGCAGGTAACCTTGAAGTTGGCTTTGAAAGGCGGCGAACTGGTGGAGTAGAGACCTGGCAGAGGAGGAGATTTAAGCAGTAAGGGAATGATACAGACAGATAGGAAAAGTGAGGGGCACATCTAGGGGCGAGCAGACTGATAGGATGAGATCCCTCCAGGTTCAGTATGGAGCCCCCGAAATGCAGGCTGCAACAGGGTACATGTGTCTGGGCAGGAAAGGACTGGTAAACCCAGAGGGTAGAGAAGATTAGCTTAGTGGCTACAGTGCAGGATAGATTTGAGAAATTGATAAGCATGCTAAAATTCTCTGCTTTAGGCAAGTGCACAAACAAGAATGAGAAAAGAAGTAACTGCTGGCTACAGGAGAGATTCTGGGATCCCCAGAATTTCCTGTTTCCTCAGATCAAACCCTGCCTGGCCCATCCTAGTATCCCGTGTCCTAAGCACTTATGTATCAGTTGAATCTGCGAATTCCTAATCCTGAGGTCACGAGATCCTGAGGGTGCACCAAGTTCAAGGACCCATGAGGTTAATTCTCACGAGCTCTCTGCTTTATGAGGCCCTTCTGACTTGAGTATCATCAGTGAGAATGTTTTAAGGACCCCAACTTCATCTACTTTTGAGAATTACCGCCTTCAGGAGTTGGATAACGAACACAGTATTATTCAACAGAACTAGGTGAACCACATATGCATTTTTATATTTTCTAGTAGCCATGCTAAAAAAATAAAAAAGAAACAGGTGACATTAATTTTAACATTGTATTTAACCCAATCTATCTAAAATATCATTTCAACATGTAATCTGTATAAAGACTATTGATGACACTTTAGGTGGTTTTTTTTTCATATGAAGTCTTTAAAATCCACTGTGTATTTTACACTTACAGCACATCTCAAATTAGACTAGCCGCATTTATAGCAGCTACACGGGGACAGTGGCTACCCCATTACACAGTGCAGCTGTAGAATCTTGCTACTTAAAATGTGGTCCCTGGACTGGCAGCATCATACCATCTGCTAAAAATAAGGAATCTCGAGCCCCACTGCAGGCCTAATTCATAAAAGTCTGCAGGTGATTCATAGGTACATCTGGGAAGAGAGATATAGGGTACTCAGTGTTTTCACTACCTAACATCAACATTGCTTCTCTTCATTCAGGCTCCATGTCATGCCTTTGCTTCGTGCTTCTTCAACACCAGTTCCAGACACAGATCTAACCCAGATAACACCTCTCCTTGATGCTGAGCATCACAATGGGTTCAGGCATGCCAAATGTTTCAACCAGATTCAATGAGATCCAATGAACTCTTTGAGAAATCCCACAGTCCTTGAATGGAAAAGATAAGTTTTAGAGCCAGCGTGGAGCATGATGGGAGATCCTGCCTTTATATGAAGCCTGTGAATGGAGGGAAAAAACTGATGGCCTCATTTGAGCCCCTGCTCTAAGTCTTATAGCTTGACTTTTCAGATATGCTGTTGTTCAGTCACTAAATTGTGTCCGATTCTTTTGTAACCCCATGGACTACAGCATGCCAGGCTCCTCTGCCCTTCACAATCTCCTGGAGTTTGCTTAAATATAAGTTCGTTGAGTTGGTGACGCTATCTAACCATCTCATCCTCTGTCGCCTGCTTCTCCTTATGCCTTCAATCTTTCCCAGCATCAGTGTCTTTTCCAATGAGTCGGCTCTTCACACCAGGTAGCTGAAGTATTGGAGCTTGAGCATCAGTTTCCAGTGAATATTCAGGATTTATTTCCTTTAGGATTGACTGGTTTGATCTTCTTGCAGTTATATGAGCCAGTAAATTGTTTGTTTAAACTAGTTTGGATTGTGTTCTAGATAGTTATCTGTTTTCTCCTCTCCTTGTTCTCTGCAAGGCTCTGTGTCCCTGGATATTGATCTTCAAGAATTATATCAATAGGCTCCCCTTACCTTCTGGTTTCTGTTGGGATTGGCTAATTGTCAGCACAAGTGGAAGGTGGAAGCACAGGAAGTAATAAGGTTGGGATATTTATTCCCTTGCCTCCTTTCTTGTGGGGCTGCTGAGGGCTGACTTCTTTCTACCATAGGCCACAACTATTTTCAGGTAGATCTCTTCTTTACCCACCCTCTCTCATTCCAGCAGTCCTCTGCGTCCTTGCTCCTTCAGGCCTTGGGATGGTTGGTTTCCTGAGGCTGACAACACAGGACTATTGTACATTCCTTTTGGTTTCCCAGTCCATGCCTTAGCAAACAGCTCCTTTATTAAACTCTCCTCAAATAATCCACTTTGAGCATGCCCCTTACTTCCTGATTAGTACCATAATTGGTATCAGCAATGGCCTTAAAATAGGATTCCGGAATTGAGTTGCTCACATATATGAGGAAGGCATTGAGTTTGGGGTTAGCAGATGCAAAATATTATACACAGGACCGATAAACAACCAGGTCCTATTGTATAACACAAGAACTCTAGTCAATATCTGTAATAAACCATAACAGAAAAACATATGAAAAAGAATATATATATAACTGAATCATTTGCATATACATATATAAACTGAATCACTTAGCCATACATCAGAAACTAACACACTGAAAATCAACTATACTACAATAAAATATTTTCAAAAAGAGAAAGTGATATATGCAACTTATAATTCATGACCTTAACAAAATTGTGTGCCCTCTCCTTTCCCTCCCCTTCATGCTGCAGGAATGTGGGTACAGTGGTGGAAGTTAGAAGCTCTGTTTTAAATATTTGGCTGCAGCGGGTCTTAGTTGAGGCATGGAGGACCTAGTTCCCTGATCAGGGATGGAACCTGGGCGCCCTGCATTGGGTCTTAACCACTGGACCACCAGGGAAGTCCCTGAGAAGCTCCATGTTGAGGATAGCAGACACAGCATAGGAAAGGCCTGGGATCTTGATTATTGGGTTGAACTATCAGCTCAAAATTGTCTATACTCGACTTTTAGGTACAGGAGAAACAGATTTCTCATTTGGCCACTGTTGCAGCAGGAGTGCTAGCATCCTTAGCGCAGTTTGGGTTTTCTGTCACCGGCAACCAAGAGGTCCTAAGTGACAAACCAGGTTTGTTGCAAGCCCATCAGCCAACCACAGTCCCACCATGCCCACTGATGGTCTCCTCCTTGCTCTGCTGTGGGCCCTGCCCACTCTTCAGATGAACACTGGGCCCACGAGCTGATTCCAGTCACTACTGCTCCTGAACAAAGGCTCCCCTTTCCTGCCCCAATGCTGGCTGTGAGGATCTGTGTGCTCCACCAAAAGGCTAGCCTTAACTGGACACTCCCTATGCAGGGATGCTTATTAACTCACACTCTAACTGAGAGGTGCAAAGACAATGTGATTTGTTTTCTGTAGTCTAATCTTTCCTCTAAGCCCCTGTCCTGCTAGGTGGCAAGGGGAGATTTAGGCTTGCTGGTGAATATGAAATGATTTGGTTCAAACAGTATGTTTCAGAGTAACTTGGTCTCTCTGAAGTAAATGCTGCTTCTCGGGTCTCTTTCTCTCCCCCTGCCCCCCTCACCTTACCAAGAAGGTCTGGGAGACAGAGGAGAACTATCATATGAAATCCCTTATATGTGGAATCTAAGAAGAAAGTATACAAATGAACCTGTTTACAAACAAAAGCAGACTCACAGACGTAGATAATCAACCTATGGTTGCCAGCGGGGAAGAGGTAGGGAGTTTGGGATCGACATGTACACACTGCTGTATTTAAGATGGATAACCAACAAGGACCTACTGTGTAGCTCAGGGAACTTTGCTCAATGTTATGTGGCAGCCTGGATGGCACTGGGTTTGGGAGAGAATGGATGCATGTAGATGTACAGCTGGGTTCCTCTGCTGTTTTACCTGAAACTACAACAACGTTGCTAATTGGCTATACTCTGATATAAAATAAATAGCTTTAAAAAAAATAACTAAGGTCTTGGACCTCAGGAAATCAGAGGTTCAAATGTGAACTCACAGCAGAAGGAAAGTGTTGCTTTGGATTCCTGTGAGGTCTTCTAGCTCTGCCATGAAACACCTGGCTTCCTTCCTGAACTTCCATAATTACCTGGACGCAGTGCACCTCATCTGGCCTCTAGACTGAGATGCCAGCCCCCAGAGCTGAAGTCCATGGTCCCAACCACTGGCCTTTTGCCATAAAACCCCCCTCTGCAGGCCTTTTCATGGCCAGTCTCTCCACCAGCCTCTATGGCACGTCCAAGTGCTGTCATGGGGCACAGGGAAGCTTCTGATTCCCTGTGGACCAAGCACAAGCTGTGAGGGACTGGGTATGGTAAGCTGGCATTCGGGGCCTAGGCTCTGCCTTCTGTCACACTGTTCCTACAGTATACTGGACATGATGCAAAGCCAAGTGGAAGGCTTCTCTTGGCAGCTTGCAGCCTCTCCCAAGCCTTACCCAGGGAAGCAGCCCACAAGCCTCCGGCATTCTGAATTTCTCATAGTTGCCCTATCTGTCTTAGATGTCTCTACAGTTTCCCCTATTCAAGACTGGGGGTGGGGGTGCTGGGGAGAAGGGATGGCAGAGATGAGGACCTGGAGCATGCCTGCCTGCTTGTTCTTCCTCTTCCACTTCTCTGCTCACATACCTGCAGGCAGTGCTACTTTTGTTTCCTCTTCCTTTTTCCCCTCATGGTCTGGACATCACAGGTAGGTAAGTTGTCACCCCCTACAATATACAAAGAACACCACGATCTGAGCAAGTAAGAACCAGCGTTTGACATAAGGGCTGCAGAAAAACTGAATATGGGCCCCTCCAGGGACAATTATATTAACAATCCATCCCTCAAATTTTTTGTTAAAAAAAAATTTTGTTGTTTTTAAGTTTTGGCCACACCACACGGCATGTGGGATCTTAGTTCCCTGACAAGGGATCAAACCCGCACCCCTGCTGTGAGGCGCAGAGTCTGAACCATTGGACAGCAGGGAAGTGCCTCGGCTGGAAAACTAAGACCCTTTCGCTGGGATGCTTTGTACCAACTTGCCAGTTGCAGGTTCTACTCTGTGGCCTTCAAGTCTGCCCACCCCTCTAAATCTTNGGCTGCCGTCTATGGGGTTGCACAGAGTCGGACACGACTGAAGCGACTTAGCAGCAGCAGCAGGAGCAGCAGCAGCAGCAGCAGAGATGAGATGAAAACAAGCCAGACCTCGTTTCCAAAGTGTTCATCCAGTGGCTGAATTGCCCCTACCTTCTGGAAATAATCACGGCTGTCTGCGGTTTTGAAGAAAATAATATAAGAGTAAAATCAGGACTTCCCTGGTAGGCCTGTGGCAAAGGATCTGCCGGCCGATGCAGGGGACACGGGTCTGATCCCTGGGGTGGGAAGCTCTCACATGCTGCTGGGCAATAAGCCTGCGTACCACAGCTCTGCAGCCCGCGTGCCTGGAGCCCACGCTCCGCCGCAATCAGGAGCCCACGCGCTGCGACTACAGAGCAGCCGCCACTCGCCGCACCTAGAGAAAGCCTGCACGTGGAAATGAAGGCCCAGCACAGCCACAAATTAATTAATTAATTAATTTTAAAAAGAAAGGAACCACATCAGCCGGATTCTGTGTTAAAGTCCTGGAGGGAGGAAGCACCTCACCTGAGCTCCGCTTGTCTGTTTCCAGGCCTGTCCTCAAACCCAGAGCAAACTCCTCAAGGAAACCTCTGAGGAAACCCAGCCCCCCTGTCAGACGAAGGAGGCACAGCTCTGCCCCAGGGAACTGTGGTCCGAGGCAGAGGACAGTCCTGTCCTGGGAACCTGAGACCTGTTCCCGCATGTCGCAAGCTGACGGAAGAGACAGCAGCCCTCCCGGGGGGCTCCAGTCTGAGGGGGAAATGAGCCTGCCCTGCAAGGCCCAGTCTGATAATCGGGCTGCAGCGCAGGCCTGGAAATCTCAAGAAACACCACCCTGTCTGAGGAAGGAGATGGGCCCTTGCTCTGGGAGCTCCAGTCTGTCAAGGACATGGTCCTATCCTTTGGAGCCTCTAACTACTGGAAAACTCCACTGAGTCACCCTGTCGGCACACGCTCAGTTCAGTCACTCAGTCGTGTCTGACTCCCTGCGACCCCATGGACTGCAGCACACCAGGCCTCCCTGTCCATCACCAACTCGCAGAGTTTACTGAAACTCATGTCCATTGAGTCGGTGATGCCATCCAACCATCTCGTCCTCTGTTGTCCACTTGTAAAGATCCCCAACAAGCAACAAACAGACACTACCACACTTTCCCAATCCAAGACTCGCTCAAGGCCCAGCGGCAGTCACCCTAGGTCACTGCCCTGGCTGGCTCCCTGTGGTCAGAAGTTGGCCTGAGCTTCTCACGCACACCTGGCCAATCTTTAACTCACTTGGGCTGACTTAGGCTTCCCTTTGTGCCAGGGCCAAAGGAGCAGAAGTGGGACGTGGAAACTTTGCCCCCCATGCACCCTTCTGCCCCCACAGCAGGCTGGAGGCAGACTGAGACAGTTCTGTCCTGTCCCTTTCTGGGCAGGCCTTGGACACGCAGCATCCCAGGTTGTTCTCACAACAACCTCAGAAGGCAGATACCGTGACAGCCCCTTTAGAGATAAGGAACACAAGGCTCGGAATTGGTGGGGGAGGGACTCAGAGCTGGGTCTCTTCCCCTGCCTCACCTCCTTAGCCAGGACTGTCTGCCTAGAACAGGGCAGCTCAGAAATGCAATATGACCACTGAACTGTGTGGAGAGCTGGAGAGAACACTGGGCTGGAGGATTAGGAGCCCTGAACTCAGGTTTTAGGTGTGGTAAATTTGGGCAAGTCCCTCCCCTTCCCTGGGCCTCTGATCCCCCATCCTCAGCCAGCTCTGAGGTCTTACGATAAACCAAGATCAGACCACTGGCAATGGCCCCTGGTCTGCTAGCTGCGCTTAAGGCTATGGGCAACATCCCACGAGAATCTGGCAAACTGCGGGGTGTAGGGCCTTGGGGAGAGGTAATCTGGCAAAGATGAAACGGTGGGGAGACTCCTATACTGGGAAAAGCTCTGGGCTGGGAATTTCATGTCAGCCTAACAGGGGAAATTAACTGATTTTCCTAGGTCTCCTATCTTGTCCAGTTCAGACTCTCAACTCCTTTTATCACAGGCATCCACCCCTAACTAGCCCTTTCCTTTACATAACTCAGTTCATGGGACTTCCCTGGTGGTCCAGTGGCTAAGACTCCTTGCTGTCAATGCAGGGGGGCCAGGTCATCACTGGTCAGAGAACTAGATCCCAGAGGCTGCAACAGTTCGCATGCCTCAACTAAAGAGTCCTCATGCTTCAACGAAGGATCAAGGATCTCAAGAGCTGCAACTAAGACCTGGTGCAGCCAAATAAAAAAATTTTTTTTAATTTTAAATTAAAAAACAACCCCTCAGTTCAGGTTCTTCAGAGAGGAGTTTGATTGAACCAGCCATCTGTCACGTCAGCGTTGGGTCCCCTCAGAACAGAATCTATTTTTGACCCAAATAGTCACCTTGGCAGGTGAACCCTGCAAACCAGGCCCAGCAAAGACAGTGGCGTAGAAAAAAGTTAGCAGAGCCACATAAGAGACCCCATCTGTCATCTTCTCCTGCCCTACCCACTCCTCCCCATACCTTCAGTGCAAAGCAGTCTTGCCCTCACCCTCAGTACTCCCTGAGACTCCAAAAGGCTGGGTTTCTTGGCAAATTGGGAGAAAAAAAAAAAAAACACCNATGCCCTCTCACAAGAGATGACTTTATACTACACGTGAGGTGTGATAATGGAGAGAGGGGGGAAGGGGGAGAGAAAGATTCCAGGGGTTTATAGTTGGTACTGGCACTGACAAGGAACTGCTGAGAAAATCAACTTAGGATACCTAAATTTGTGCTTTTCTTTACATTCAGGTTTTTCACATATGGTACACATTCATTTATAGATTTCAACTCTCATTTAAGAAGTCTATAAAACTTGAACTATTAAAGCTGTAATTACTACTTCAGGGCATCACTAGTCTTGAAATTAGTCCTTTTTCCTCTACCCTGCAGGTGCTAAAACAAGGACGAAGCAGGTAAGCTGCTTAAAGGCAACAGAGAAAGAAGAGGAAGTATGAACATAATTTCCCTCCCAGCTTCTCAGCCCAGACAGTGATTTTCATCTTCTGATTTTTACACATTGTACTTGATGCTGTCTACAGGGCCTCCCTCGTGGCTCAGTGGTAAAGAATCTGCCTGCCGATGGAGGAGACGTGGGTTCAACCCCCAGATGGGAAAGATCCCCTGGAGGAGGAAATGGCAACCCACTTCAGTATTCTTGCCGGGGAAATCCCATGAACAGAGGAGCCTGAGTGGCCACAGTCCACTGGGTCACAAAGAGTTAGACAAGACTGAGTGACTCAGCACACAGCACAGATTGCTATTTCTCTACTAGACTATACTCCATGAAAACAGGAACTAAGTCACCTTGTTCACCACTCTACACCCAATATTTATGATAAGTGTTCTCACATGGAACATACTTCATAAGCTGAGATTCTGGCCTCCAACAGCCACCAATTCCTTGCTCATTAAAAACATGAGATCTTAACAACTAACAAGCCACATGGAGAAAGCCCAGGAGATAGAGGAAATAAAATGACCAGATCTACAGAGCAGGTTCTGGCTCAACTAAACCATCAAGCTTTCTACTTTGGAAGAAGTAGAGAACAACCCATCGACAAATGTATAGTACCCTGCTCAACAAGAATGTGGGTCAACAAACACCTTGGATTTTCACTTTTAAGTCAGTAGCTCCTTTTCACTGGGGAAAAAGAGAAGGGAAAAAGGTGGTCAAATTTCTCCCTGAAGTATATATTATTCTGCATACAAGTTAAAGGCATGAAAAAAAAAAAAACACAAAACCCCCACAAACCTTCTGAAGGTTGTTCATGGTCCACAAGGCCAATAAACCCAAGTTAAGAATCACTAGTCTATGGATCTTTCTATTGGACAAATCTTGAAATCTCTAATCTTTATCATCATATTTAGCTCCTGACAGATCTGATCCCCATTCTTCCGTTCAGCTCAGTCACTCAGTCGAGTCTGACTCTTTGCGACCTCATTAATCACAGCACACCAGGCCTCCCTTCCATCACCAACTCCTGGAGTTCACTCAAACTCACGTCCATCAAGTCAGTGATGCCATCCAGCCATCTCATCTTCTGTCATCCCCTTCTCCTCCTGCCCCCAATCCCTCCTAGCACCCAGGTCTTTTCCAGTGAGTCAACTCTTCGCATGAGGTGGCCAAAGTATTGGAGTTTCAGCTTCAGCATCAGTCCTTCCAATGAACATCCATAACTGATCTCCTTTAGGATGGACTGGTTGGATCTTCTTGCAGTCCAAGGGTCTCTCAAGAGTCTTCTCCATCACCACAGTTCAAAAGCATCAATTCTTCTGCGCTCAGGTTTCTTCACAGTCCAGCTCTCACATCCATACATGACCACAGGAAAAACCATAGCCTTGACTAGAAGGACCTTTGTTGGCAAACTAATATCTCTGCTGTTCAATGTACTATCTAGGTTGGTCATAACTTTTCTTCCAAGGAGTAAGCGTCTTTTAATTTCATGGCTGCAGTCACCATCTGCAGTGATTTTGGAGCCCCCCAAAATAAAGTCTGACACAACAGATGTTTCCCCATCTATTTCCCATGAAGTGATGGGACCAGATGCCACGATCTTAGTTTTCTGAATGTTGAGCTTTAAGCCAACTTTTTCACTCTCTTCTTTCACTCCCATCCTTCTCTCTGCCAAAAGAAAAATGCAACACACGGCAATAAAGGTGTCAATAGTCAACGGCTGATTGGAGAAGGAAATGGCAACCCACTCCAGTGTTCTTGCCTGGAGAATCCCAGGAAGCCTGGTGGCCTGCCGTCTATGGGGTCACACAGAGTCGGACACGACTGAAGCGACTTAGCAGTAGCAGTAGCAGCAGTCAACAGATGAAACGAATTTTTACAGGAATGCCTGTGCTATGCTTTCAAGCTTGGAAACTCTGGCACTTCTCTGCGACTGGGATATTCTAGGCTCTCAATTTACACCTGTTTTATATCATATTAACTTTGCAGGATCCCCTCCCGAAACATTCTCTAATCCCTCCAAGAATGTGGAAACGTGCTAATGTGGTGGCCGCAGCTCATAGCTGACTGCTTTGGTTTCGTGGTCGCTGGGTTTCCTGCACAGGGCTTCCGGTGCCTGGAAGGGCTTGGGTGAAGATGTCTTTCATAATGACTACTATTGACCTGAAAGACATCCAACTGAGAAGACTTTAAAACCTAGCCCAATCCACGTGGATACTCTTCACTCCATTTTACCAAAGGCTTTCAGTTTCATCTTATTGATTTCCCTAAAGGACCTAAGTGGACAACCTGAGAAAAACTGAAGTTCAATGACGTCACACAAAAGCCAAGGCTTTGACATGACCTCAAGTCTGCTGGGCCAAATAGCACTAGCTTAATGGCCCCAGTTGCCTCAGGGGAAAAACTGCAACCTTCCAAGGCCCCGAGACAGGTGATGATTTGAGCTCCAAAGCTGAGAATGGATAGAACATCTTCCCTATCCTGTAAGGTTACAGGGAAGGCCGAGCTGGGCGCTGTAGAAATAACTTCCGCCTAGAAAAAAATTGTCGTCACGGGGCGAACTTCCGGTTCCACTCTGTCCCGTGGACCGAGACCTTTTATTCCAATAGGCAGTCGTCCACACCTCAAGGCTACCCCACCCAGCTGCTCCCTCGGGTTTCTCCACACCCTGCGGGGCCGTGTGCACGTCTCGAGGGTGTGACGGTTACGTGGCGACGTCACTTGGGAAAACGGTGCAAAGCGAGTAGCGTAACCGTGATCTTGCAGGACTGGAGCCTTGCCGGGGAACAGCACGCCGAGCGCGTGGAGGCGGGACTAACTTATGACTGACGTCCACACCCACTTACTGTCGTTCTGATTCCTTCTCAAATAAGCCAATGGATGCGACGACGGAGACGGCAACGTGCCCTCGCCGCCAGAAGTGGCTCCGCCCCCTCCACTAGGCTGCCCTTTGGTCGCCATATTTAGTGTGGCTACTGCCTCTGCTACTTTCGGCTCTTTTCTGGCTTTCCGATGCCCTTGCTGAACGTCTTTCAAAGTATTTCTTCCCTTCCACCATCAAATTCGTCTTCCTCAGGCTTCCTTCTTGCTCGCTGCTTATCCAGCCACACTTGAAATGGCAGCCGGAGGCGGGGTCGAGATGGGGGGCATGACCGACGCGGTGACGTCAGCGCGCTGCGTGTCGGCAGGTGGAGGGAGAAGGGAAAGTTTGGCCAGTGCGTGGGGCTGAGGTGGAGGGCGGGACAGAGGGGCTGGGCCCAGGCGAAGCTCTTGTCGCTGCTGCCGTGGAGGCCGAAGCCGGGACCTGGGCCGGGGAGGGGTGTGCCGGCCGCAGAGGAGCAAAGAGGCGAGGCTCGCGGGTGTTTCGAACCCCCCACCGCTCT
Source organism: Neotragus pygmaeus (assembly GCA_006410875.1). Classification (NCBI taxonomy): domain Eukaryota; kingdom Metazoa; phylum Chordata; class Mammalia; order Artiodactyla; family Bovidae; genus Neotragus; species Neotragus pygmaeus. The sequence goes on from SJYV01033281.1 coordinate 1,114,977, forward strand.
GCCGCGCGGCCACCCAGCGCCAGGCGCCGTCCGACCCGTGGCTGTTCGCTAGGCGGTTGGTGGGGGCGCGGCGGCAGCGGTTGGGGGTGGGGAGAGGCGCGGCGAGGAGAAGAGAGAGGTCAGTGAGTTTGCGGGAAGACCGAGTGTCGTGCCGCCGTCATGACCGAGGACTCCAGTGCCCTGCCCTGGTCCATCAACAGGGACGATTACGAGCTGCAGGAGGTGATAGGTGAGAGCTGGCGCCGCGGAGGAGGGAGGCGCCGCGCTGGGCGGCGGGTGACGCGCCGGAACGTGGGGTCCCGCGGGAGCTCGGGGAGCGCAGGACTCCCAGATATTCGTGGGCGCTCGAGTGGCCGGGGGTTGGTAGGGCGCGTGGTGAGGCTCGGGGTTTGTGCAGCGCTCCTGCAAGGCGTGGAGGGGATTTTGAGAGGCGCGCCTGTGCGGCGAGGTGGGGTGGGGTCTGAGAGGCTCGTCAGAGATTTGTGTGGCGACAGATGTTTGAACCTGAGCCACAGATGTGTCTGAGACAGAAAAGTGAAGATGTGGGACAGGCCTTTACAAGGCTTTGCGAGGAATGGGGTATTGCATTTGGGGGCTAGGTCATCTATTTGTGGGGTGATAGGTTAGGGTGCTTCTGTTCAGTCCTGCATCCGCGTGAGAACCCCCACGAAGTGCTAGGCATTGCTCGGGTGGAACTGGGAAACCTTTCCAGGTGAAGCTTGCAGGTAAGGCACTGAGCGACGTAGACCAACTTAGGACTGCTTGGAATTGACTTGCCAGCCAGGGAGGTAGACGTTAAGTACGTAAATAAAAAGAATTACAGGTTTTGGCAGGTGCTAGCAAGGAAACAAGATGTTCTGAGAGAGAATAACGTGGAGACCTAGTCGGGGCCATTTCAAGGAAGATGCTTTTTCTGAGGTGTCCACATGTAAGGTGAGCTCTGATGGTTGAGAAAGAGCCTTGAGGGCCAAGGGAAGAGTGTTCCTTACTGAGAAATGAGGAGATGCAAAGGCCCCAGAGAAGGGAAAAAGCTTGGTGTGTGTTCGGACCCGAAGGAAGACTGGTAAGGTTAGAAAGGTAGGAGAGGAGCCGGATTTTAGGGACCTTCTCAGCCAAGGTGAGTGTTTTGAAATCTTAAGTGTTGTTGGAGGGCTTCAAGCAGAGGCATGATAAGATCCAACGGCTGTTGTGTGTGGAATGGATTTGAAGGGGCTCTGGGAATACCAGCTGGCAGAGATCAAAGCTTGCACAAACATGAATAGTAATTATCAGAGAGGCACAGTGATTGGGGGAGGGTGGGGACTGGGGATAAGGGGAGTATTTGTTGGACAACAATAACCTAGTGATCTTAGAAATCAAAAGGGAGTGGGTTTAGCTAAACAGAAGCTCCAGCCAACGGACATCAGCAGACCCCTGTGTATTGGAGGAAGAAGATTGCTTTGCTAGATCAGCATCCTGTCCTAAATTAGTTTTATAACAAAGAGTGGCTGAAAACTCCTTAGCTGTCTTGGGGGTTGGGGGGAGTGAGTGTTTATTGCATTGTGTCAGTGTTTAGAGAAACTTTGTCACATTTCTTTTTTTTTTTCCCCACTTGCTTCTTGTATCAAAACAAATCTGGGGTAAGATTTACATGAAGACATCCAGTCTTTTTCCTTAAGCCGCTTCATGGATCTGGTCCTTACTATGTGCCGCATCTTTGATGTGTACTGCTTCATTCTAAAGACTGTTTCTGAGTACCTCCATTAGAGTTTCATATTGAAGGGATTAAGTGGGAGATTCCGAAATGATGTCTAAAAAAGCAAGGAAAAGGGATCTCTGTCATTTTAGAAGAGGAATTTTGCTTTACCTTTCCGGTAAGGTGTACATCTTTCTAGGGTGGAGAGTAGCGTTGTGGTTGTTAATGCTTTTGGTATTCAGGTGGCACAAGGCTCTAGAGCTTTAGAAACTTGTTGATTTGCTATTCTCAGACCAATAGGGTGTCTGTGAGTGAGCAAAAGGGAGGCTAAGCCCTCTGGGATAGGGTTAGTCATCATCTCACTCCAAAAGTTAAGAACTCTCATGTGATTTGACAACTTTATTTTTAAAAATAACTATACTCTGAGATATAATTTCACCCATTTTTTAAAAGCATAAAATTAACCCATTTTAAAGTGTAAAATTAAATGATTTGAGTAAATGTATTGTGGTGCACCAATCAGTATAATCCAGTTTTAGAATATTTTCATCACCCTGTTCAGATCCCTCATGACTGTTTACAATTAATCCCTGTTCCTACCCCCAGTTTCAGGCAATCACAAACCTTTCCAATTCCATAGATTTGCCTTTTCTGGACATGTCATGTAAATGGGATTGTATAATATATAGTGTGTGTTTTGCTTCATTCATATAGCATAAATTTTTTTCATTTTTAAAAACCATTTATAACCATAAAATCCACCTGTTTTAACTGTACAGTACTATAGTTTTTTGTTTTTGTTGTTTTTTTTTAGTAAATTTACAGAGTTGTTCAGTCATCACCACAATCCAATTTTAGAACATTTCCATCATTCCAAAAAGATGCCTCATGTCCATTTGCAGTCACTCCCTGTTTCCACCCCCTGCCGAAGGCAACCACAAATCTACTTTTTGTCTCTATAGATTTGTCTTTCCTGGACATTTTCCCATAAATATAATCATATAATACGTGATTTTTTGTTTTTGGTTTCTTTTACTTGGTGTAATGTTTTTTGAGGTTCATCCATATTGCTGCCCGTGTTAGTACATTATTCCTTTTTATTGGATACCTTTTGATGGACACTGGATTGCTCCCACCTTTTGCCTATTTTGAATAATATTGCTGTGAGCATTTTGTATCAAATCTTCAGGTGAACATGTTACATTTTTCTTGAGTGGAATTGCTGGGTCAGCAATAAATGATTTATTATATGTTTAACTTTTTAAGGAACAAATTTTAAAGTGACTGTGCCATTTTACATTCCCTTCAGCCATGAAGGAGGATCCCTTTTCTCTGCATCTTTGCCAGCATTTGTTGTCTGTCTTTTTGATTAAAGCCATCCTAGTGGATGTGAAGTGTATCTGATTGTGGTTTTGTTTTGCATTTCCCTAATGACTAATGATGGAGAGCATCTTTTCATGTGCTTATTTATTAGCTTTTCATATCTCTTCTTTGGTGAAATGTCTATTCCAATCTTTTTCCCGCTTGGGTTGTCCACTGGGTTGTTCTCTTCTCACTAAATTATAGAGGCGAGTGTGAGTGTTAAGTGTCTGTTCATTCTGGATATGAGTCCTTCACCTGATACACGATTTCAGATATTTACTCTCAGTCTTTTCATTTCTTTGGTAAGGTGGGACAGCAGGGAGTCGGGACTTGCTGGATCTTAGTTCTCTGACCAGAGATGGAATGCGGCCCATGGCAGTGAAAGAGCCAAGTCCTAACCACTGGACCACCTGGGAATTCCCTTATTACAGCATTTCCCACCCCCACCCCCCTCAATTTTATCCTTTTCTTAATGGTGTCTGCTAAAGCATGAAAGTTTTGAATTTTGATAGAGATTATTGATTGTGCTTTTGGTCTTGTATCTAAGAAATCTTAACTAGCCCAACATCACAAACATTTTTTTCCTATGTTTTCTTCTAAGCGGTATAGTTTTAGCCCTTAAATTTAGTCCTCTGATGTATTTTGAGTTAAGTTTTTTGTAAGGCATGAGGTAAGGTTTTACAGATAAAGGCGCGTGCGTGCATGCTCAGTCACTCAGTCCTGTGACCCCAGGGACTGTAGCCCCCCAGGCTCCTCTGTCCATGGTGTTTTGGAGTGGGTTGCCATATCTCCTCCAGGGGATCTTCCCAACCCAGAGATCAAACCCAGGTCTCCCACATGGCAGGCAGATTTGTTACAGTATGAGCCACAGTGGAAGACTTAGAGATATTAGCAGAAAATGCAGCAATTGAACCTGCATCTCCTGCGTTGGCAGGCAGATTCTTTAACCACTGAGCGACCTGGGAAGCCCAAAGACACAGACATAGAAAGGTAAAATGGCTTGTCCAAAGTCAGAACTAGTTAGGGGCACAGTCAGTACTGGTGTCCAACTATTGCCTAATCCAGGATTCTTGTCCTTGCATCTGCATTTTGATTGATTTTTGGAAGTAACTGAAAGATGGTGGTCATCGTCCCACCTTAAAGGAAATATCCTTACAATGGGAAAAAAAAAAAAACAAAAACAAAAAACTAGAGCAGATTTTTTTGTAGATAACCCTTTTAGTTAGATTTATTCTCTTTTGCGTATCCTTTTGTCATTTTTAAAGTGTTCTTTTTCTTGCTAATAACTTCCTGCTACTGCTAAGTTGCTTCAGTCATGTCCGACTCTATGTGACCCCATAGACAAGCAGCCCACCTGGCTCCCCCATCCCTAGGATTCTCCAGGCAAGAACACTGGAGTGGGTTGCCATTTCCTTCTCCAGTGCATGAAAGTGCAAAGTGAAAGTGAAGTTGCTCAGTCGTGTCCGACTCTTTGTGACCCCATGGATTGCAGCCCACCAGGCTCCTCCATCCATGGGATTTTCCAGGCAAGAGTACTGGAGTGGGGTGCCATCCCCTTCTCCGAATAAGTTCCTAGAAGCTCCTAAAGTACTTCCACTCCACTTTTCACACACTGTGTCTCACTTCTTCTTCTCAAAAGGGAGGAAAAAAAGTTTTTCCTTGAACTACAGCTTAGTGCAAGCAGCAGGGGCCAGTAAAGCTGTACAGTTATTCTAACTTTGCTTCATGCTGAAATGTTTGAAATGCAGTATTTTGTAATAAGCTGTAAGTAGTTTTCAAAATGAATTTTTGTAATTTCTCCAGATTATACTCTTTTTTTTTTTTCGGGAAACAAATGATCAAAGTCTGGAAAAAAAGGCTTGAGGGAATCTTTTGAATATCTGTTTTAAAAGATTATATTTTAAGGAAATAATATAATGATGTCTCCTTTCTTATCAAAACATATATTTATTTGAACTATATATTTTTTTTACATGTGCTTCTTAGAACTGTATTTGTGGGGTTAGTTTCTCATGTTGTTTTGTCCTCTCATTTTCTAGCAAAATCCTATAGAGCAAAGAAAATTCCCTTCCTAGAACATAATAAAAAAGTATAGGTTGAGAATTCAAAGGACTTCCTTTTAAAGAATTCTATTATCTTAAGCATATTTTGGCAGGGGTCTGAAGTCGTTTACCTTTTCAGGGTTTTTGGGTTCCTTCCTGGTCTCTACTGTTGCATTAGAATTTCTGGCCAGGTGTCCTGCTGTTCTTGATGTGTTGAAGCAACTGAAGAGTATGGGCTTTGGGGTTAGACTGACCTGGAATTCAAATCCTGGCTTTACCTCTTGCTACCCATCTGGTCTTGGGCAATTTACTGGTTTTAGTTTCCGGTTTTTGTCTATAAAATGGGGATAAACAGTACATTTGTCATTGGGGCTGTTGTATGGAATTAGAAGTGTAATTGTTTATAGGAAGCTTTTAGTTCATATTTATTACTCCATACTGATGATTGTTATCCCTTTGTTTTTTTTCCTTCTGTATCCTACTTTTGGTACTGCCATAAAATGTGAAATATCTCATGATTTGAAATCCTCTAGCACTTGTAATCTTGTAGTATTTTGAATCTGTTGTCATGTTTATTGGAACATCACTGCATCTTTTTTTTCTTACTTCCAGATCTCATTCAAGTTTAGGTCGCTTTGGGGGTTTATTCTGGACATGGTAGTACAGCTGTGTAAGGCCCTGGATTACCCACAGTACAGTATAGTGGCAAAGTGGGAAATTGGTCTGACAAGTGCTTTGCCATGTTGCTTTTGTTATCATGTATTTTGAAAAACCTCAATAAATATTTAGTGTTTACCTCAGCCTAGATTTAGAAAATTGTTCTTTAAGATCTGTTTTTAGTAAGGTGTGATTCACCAACCTTTGATACTTTGGTGAAGGCATCCCACTAAGTTTATTCTCTACTACCTCCCCGCCTTTTAAATTTTCATCAGTTGTTCACTAGTACGCATTTGATGTCTGAAGTATCAGCGGTGCAGATTGCAGGATCCCACCCTTAGCTCCTCCATTAATGTGAAAGACATTATATTCTATTGATAGAGTGATGGTTAATGGTTAGTGTATTTTCTCCCCTGATTGGAAGACTTCACTGTGATAACATTTTCAGGAAGCCACACTGAGCTAACAACCTCATAGGGTTGTATCAAATAGGGATTGCATTTGACTGTCTGTAATGGAAAACAGATAAATAGTGGCTTAGTAAAATACTCTTTTGACTCCTTTATATGACAAGGAAACTGAAGTGGCAGCCTAGGTACCATGAGGTGCCCAGACTCCTGGTTTTTCACTCCACTTCACTTAGCACATGACTTGCATTCTCGGAGTTGCGAGAGAGTTGTTCCACCCCTAGCCTGTGCTTGTGTTCCAGACCAGAAGCATATGGAGAAAGGACAGAGTCACGTGACAGCTCAGGTGGTTCCCTTTCAAAGGGCTTTCTTTCCTGGAAGCCTTACTCAGTTACTTACATTTCCATTTTATTGGACAGACTGTGTCATTTGCCCATGTGCAAATGAAATGATGCTTTTTATCCAAGCACATTATTACTTCAGACAAAGTAGGTCAAAGTTCTGTTATTAAAAAGGGAAAATTGTATGTTGGAGAGGCAACTAAAAGTGTTGGCCTCGTGTTTTTTTGTTTGGGGCTTTTTCAAATTAAAATAGTTAAATAAGACATTGCAAGTAAGTAATTTAACCTGACACATAATAATCAGTTAATAAATGTTAGCTTTAATCTGAAGAGACAGTTGCCTACCAGTTAAGAGGGTGGTGTTGAAAACATCATGTATTTCTGGTTTCTAGGTCCTTCTGTGGCCCTCAGTAATTAACGACCTGTCTTACCTTTGTTTGCCTTGCTTTGTAAAATCAATAATACCTAACTCATGGAATTATTGTGAGAATTAGATGGAAAAAAATGCAAGTAAAGAGAGTGCTCAGCATAGTATTTGGCACACAAAGTAAGAGCTCAATAAATGTTAACCAGTGCTTATGACGGTAATAATGAGGTAGCAACCATGAAATCTTTGTATGGAGAATGAGCATGATTTTTATGATATTTTTGTGTTTATTCTGCCTCAAGTGAGCAGACTTTTTTTCTTGAAAGTGTATGCTACTACTCAATTGACTAATCCATTCACCAAATATTTACTGACTTCCTTTTGTGTTTTAGACACTATTTTGGATGCTAGAGATAACAGCAGCAAAGCAGACAGAAATCCCTTCTTTTATGGACTTTATAATCTGGTGATGATGAAGAACAAATAAAAGTAGGGGAAGGGATGGGAACCCCTGGGGATAGAGATGAGTTTTAAGTAGGTNCATGTGCAAATGAAATGATGCTTTTTATCCAAGCACATTATTACTTCAGACAAAGTAGGTCAAAGTTCTGTTATTAAAAAGGGAAAATTGTATGTTGGAGAGGCAACTAAAAGTGTTGGCCTCGTGTTTTTTTGTTTGGGGCTTTTTCAAATTAAAATAGTTAAATAAGACATTGCAAGTAAGTAATTTAACCTGACACATAATAATCAGTTAATAAATGTTAGCTTTAATCTGAAGAGACAGTTGCCTACCAGTTAAGAGGGTGGTGTTGAAAACATCATGTATTTCTGGTTTCTAGGTCCTTCTGTGGCCCTCAGTAATTAACGACCTGTCTTACCTTTGTTTGCCTTGCTTTGTAAAATCAATAATACCTAACTCATGGAATTATTGTGAGAATTAGATGGAAAAAAATGCAAGTAAAGAGAGTGCTCAGCATAGTATTTGGCACACAAAGTAAGAGCTCAATAAATGTTAACCAGTGCTTATGACGGTAATAATGAGGTAGCAACCATGAAATCTTTGTATGGAGAATGAGCATGATTTTTATGATATTTTTGTGTTTATTCTGCCTCAAGTGAGCAGACTTTTTTTCTTGAAAGTGTATGCTACTACTCAATTGACTAATCCATTCACCAAATATTTACTGACTTCCTTTTGTGTTTTAGACACTATTTTGGATGCTAGAGATAACAGCAGCAAAGCAGACAGAAATCCCTTCTTTTATGGACTTTATAATCTGGTGATGATGAAGAACAAATAAAAGTAGGGGAAGGGATGGGAACCCCTGGGGATAGAGATGAGTTTTAAGTAGGTCACGGAATGCTTTCCTGATACGGTGACATTTGCAGAAAGATGTGAAGGAGGTGGAGAAGCGAGCATTGTGGTTATCTGCAGGAAGTTTGCTCCAAGCAGAGGGAACAGCAGGAGCCAAGTCTTGGAGAAAGAGCACCCTTCTGTGACTAAGGGTGGCTAGAGCAGAGGGGAACAGGCTGAAGGGATCAGGAGAGTAAAGTGGTAGGAATGGATGGGCCTGGCTGTCAGATGGTATGAAGCCTAGTAAGTCCTGGCTTTTGCTTCACATAAACTTTTAAAAGGATTACCTAGGCTGCTAGGTGGAAAATAGTTTTGTGAGGGTATAGGGGTGGAAGGGGAGCTTATCTGGGGAAGAGAGGTAGTAATGGAGGTGATGAGAAGCGGTAAAATGCTGGTATAATATATTTTGAAGTTAGAGATATGCCTTTGAATTAGATGTAAGATGTATCCAAGATTTTTTGGCAGGAGCATCTGGAGAGATGGGGTTACTATCCATTGAGATAGAGATCACCAGAGTAAACAAGAGAAATGATTCATTGTAAAACCATCAGGCTTCTTGAATAATTACTCAGAGCATATGGCAAAGCGACTTTATTTTTATCTTTGTATGGAGAACAAACATGATTTTTATGATAATGACTGCCCTTACAGGTGCTTCTGTAAAGGAGTTTTAATTTTCACTATGACTCTGACAATAGGGCTAATTGAGAAAAAAGCTTACAAAATTGTATATTCTTGTGCTTTCCATGGTTCAGGTGAAAATGCCTTAGTCATCTTTCACAATGACCAGCCTGGACTAGTTCTTTAGTGGCTGTGTAAACCCTTACTAAAAAATATTTAAAATCTTTATAATACATATCTGTTATAGTGATGGTTGGTCAGAATTTGGGGGGAAAATATCTGCAGTTGATTTGGTTCATTTGATTTATTTTTTCCTCACAGGTAGGAATAAATCCATATTTTCTCTTACTCTTTATTTCAGGATCTAGTTAAGTGGAGAGAGACTGGAACTAAATTTTTTTAGTTCCCCTCATACCTTTGGGCAGCTCCTTTTCTGTCTCAAGGGATAACATTATCCAGTTTGAAGGATTTCAGGAGAAAGCTCAGTCATGATTTTGCACTTTGATCCATTCTAGTATGTAATGTACACGAATGCAGCAGTTAGAGTCAGCTCGAAGAGGACGGAAGAGCAGGGACCTGGGGGATGATGGGCGGACGATGGACAATATATAAAAATAGTGAGCTTCTGAATTAGGATGCTTTATTGGAAATGGTTTTACATTGTATTACAATTATTTTCCATTATATTATTCTTCATATTAGGCCATTCCTTTTTATTTTTTTATTTTTACTTTATTTTGCTTTACAATACTGTATTGGTTTTGCCATACATTGACATGAATCTACCACGGGTGTACATGAGTTCCCAATCCTGAGCCCCCCTCCCACATCCCTCCCCATATCATCTCTCTGGATCTTCCCCGTGTAGGCCATTCGTTTTTGAGGGCATTAGAACAGTAACTTTCATACTTTGGCTAAACCATTCCTAACAGATAGCATTTACATATTTGCCTGTGTATTTACACTGAGACAGAGTTTTACAAGATGATATTTGCATTTTAATTTTATTGAAGTATAGTTGATAGATAATATTTACTTTTATTATGTGCAATATGGACTTCCCTGGTAGCTCTGCTGGTAAAGAATCCGCCTGCAATACAGGGGACCCCAGTTCAATTCCTGGGTTGGGAAGATCCCATGAAGAAGGGATAGACTACGCACTCCAGTATTCTTTGGCTTCCCTGGTGGCTCAGATGGTAAAGAATCCGCCTGCAATGTGGGAGACCTGGGTTTGATCCTGGGTTGGGAAGATTCCCTGGAGGAGGGCATGGCAACCCACTCCAGTATTTTTGCCTGGAGAATCCCCGTTGACAGAGGAGCCAGGCAGGCTATAGGCCATGGGGTCAGCAAGAGTCGGACACAACTGAGTGACTAAGCACACACATGCGCAATATGTCCTGATGGTTTCTAATTTGATTCTGTTTAAGAAAAAATGATGGTTGAAATCCAGTAAGTTGACTTAAGGTTTGAAAAATTCCTCATGAAGGAACCTGCTCTAAAGAAGAGAAAGAGAAAATACGTATCGCACAGTACTTACATTACGAAAATGCAAATTTGAGTAGAATGTGTCTTATAAAATTCAACATGCTTTCAATATTTTTCTTCCCTATACCTTCTTTGGTCAACATTTTGGTGAAATTACCTTTTTATTTGGAAAGAAGATGAGAGAATGGAGAGGAAGGAGGAAAGGTTTAATGATTAGCACATTTTTTCTTTTTATTGTGTATAGTTCCTCTCTATCCAAGGCTGTATGTGCAGGAGAACTGGAAAAAACTTACAATTTAAATGGTATGGGTGAAGGTGGGGAGTTGGTGAGGATAATTTATCCTCACATGTTTTGGTAAAGGTTCACATACTTTAGAAGCATAATAAACCTTCCCTATGCCAAATTCTTGGGGGGACACAGCTGCATTTCTTGACAGTTAAACATCTAAGATAATAGGTAAATAAATGAACGATAATGACATTTATTGAACATTGCTTCACTTCATGCTTGCTAAGCCATTTCTGTCGTGTCTGACTTTTTGCAACCACATGGACTAGAGCCCACCAGGCTCCTCTGTCCATGGGATTCTCCAGGCAAGAATACTGGAGGGGTTTGCCTTGCCTTCTCCAGGGGATCTTCCCCCTCCCAGGGATTGAACCTGGGTCTCTTAAGTTTCCTGAACCAGCAGGCAGGCAGGTTCTTTATCACTAGTATTTCCAAGCGTGTAGTCAGAGAACCCAGAGTTATTGTGCTAATAGCAGTGGAACTAAAGTTTGAATCTAAGTGTGTTTTCCATAGAGCTTCCTGAAGTTAGGTGAGTTTTGAATTGTGCTTTAAAAGGAGTGGGAGGTGTGGATTAATATGTAGGGAACAAGGTGGATGGCTTGCCCAGAGGCATGGAGATGGGGATAAACTAAATTGCATCTGGGATATGGAAAGTAAATTAAAGTGTTGAACTGTCAGGAAGTGCAGTATCAAGTAGTGGCTATGGTTTAGTAATCTGAGGGGTGATATTGTGCAAATGGAGTATGAAGATTATTAAGATTAACAGATGGATTGAAGCTTAGGCAGGTTTTTTTTTTTTTTTCGCTTTCTGTGGAACTTACTCATAGCTAACTATATGTGTACTGTACTCATTTGTGTGCACGTGTGTATGGTTCTGTGCAGTTTTATTACAGGTGTATGGTTGTGTAACTACCACTAAATTCAAGATACAGAACTGTATTCCACCACACAGTCTCTCAGGCTACCCCTTTAGAGCCATCCTAAGCTGTCTACTCAGGCTTCCCAGGTGGAGCTAGTGGTAAAGAATCTGCATGCCAGTGTAGGAGACAGGAGAGACCTGCATTCGATCCCTGGGTTGGGAAGATCCCCTGGAAGAGGTAATGGCAACCCACTCCATTGTTCTTGCCTAGAGACTCCTTATGGACAGGAGGGCCTGACAGGCTACAGTCCATGGGGTCGCAAAGGGTCAGACACACGGAAGAAGGCACGCATGCACAACCTGTCTACCCACATCCCTTATCCCTGATAACCACTAATCTATTCTCCATTTTTGCTGATATTTTTGTTATTTCAAGAGTGTCATATAAATTGAGTCATAAAATATGTAACTTTGAGATTGGCTTCTTTCACTCAGTGTAATGCCCTTGAGGTCATCCGAGTAATTGTGCATATCAACAGTTTGTTCATCTTTATTACTGAGTGGTATTCCTCTATGTGAATGCACCATATGTTTAACCATTCTCCTATTAAAGGATATTTGGGTACTTTCCAGTTTTTAGCTATTGTGAGTAAAGCTGCTATGAATATTTATATGCAAGTTTCTGTGTGAACATGTTTTAATTTATCTCAGATAAATACCAGGCATATAAATGCCAAGTTGTACAAATTCTTTTTTTTTTTAGTTTTAAAAGAAATGGTCAAACTATTTTCCAGAGTGGCTATACCATATTTTATATTTCTACCTAAAATGCATGAATGATGCAGTTTTACCATATCATCAGCATTTGGTGTTATCACTTAAAAAAATTTTTTTAGGGCCTCCCTGGTAAAGAATTCACCTGCCAATGCAAGAAATACCTGATTTCTAATCAAGTTCAATCACTGATCTGGGAAGATCCCACATGCTGCAGAGCAACTAAGCCAATATGCCACACCTGCTGAACTTGTGCTCTAGAGCCTGGGAGCTATAACTACCGAGCCCACGTGCCACAGCTGCTGTATCCCAAATGCCCCAGAGCCCATGCTCCTCGACAAGAGAAGCCACTGCAGTGAGAAGTCTGTGTACCAAGGTGCACAGAATAGTAAAGGAAATGTAAAGTTGAGGTGGTAAAGAACCTGCGTGCCAATGCAGGAGACATGAGAGCCCTGGGTTTGATCCCTGGGTCGGGAAGATCCCCTGTATCTTTACTCACCGCAACTAGAGAAAAGCCCGAGCAGCAATGAAGATCCAGCACAGCCAAAAATAAATTAATTAAAAATTTTAAGAAATTTTACTTCAGCCATTCTGTTAGGTTATCCCATCTCTGTTGAATTGCTTTTGTATCTTTGTCAAAAACCATTGTGTTACATTTGTGGGAATCTATTTCTGGGTTTTCTGTTTTGACTTGTATGTGTGTCTGTATCTGTCCCTCTTCTTATACCATACTATCTTGATTACTGTAGTAGTAGTGAAGTCGCTCAGTCATGTCCGACTCTTTGCGACCCCATGGACTGTAGCCTACCAGACTCCTCTGTCCATGGGATTTTCTAGGCAATAGTACTGGAGTGGATTGCCATTTCCTTCTCCAGGGGATCTTCCCAACCCAGGGATCAAACCTGGGTCTCNTGTGCTGTGATTCATGGGGTCACAAAGAGTCGGACACGACTGAGCGACTGAACTGAACTGAACTGAGCACTTAAGCACACAACAGGATTGTAATGTCAGTGTCATAAAACTTTTTATAGGAAGGTTTCCCTGATTGTCACTCCTAATTTTGGATGATTCACCTCTTCAGTGAAGTCATATAGTATTTAGTACTTCTCCTATCAGACTTTATTCATATGTATTGTAAATTAGTGTATGTCTGACTTCTTCACCAGACTGTAAGTTTTGTGAAGGTTCATCATCATACTAGTACTGCACCTGGCATAAGGTAGGCACTTGGTAAATTCCTGTTGAAAGCATGACCTGTGTTTAGACAGGTCTACTCCCGTGTCTAAACTCTGTCTTGCATATTTCATCCTTTTATTTTTTTCTGTAATTTTATGTGCTTTGCACCTTGTACTGCTATACTATCCCACATCTTGTAAAACACAAACATAGTTCCCACCCACTCTATGAAGACTCCTTGCCTTAACTGTTCTTTCCTCTGGAATTCTTGTAACATTTACCTCATTTGGCATGGATATGCTGTCCTGTACATCACCTCTTAGGTGTACACATCTTATCTATTCAAGTCCTATATAACTGTGCCCGTAGGCAGGTGTTTATTACTTTAGTTCCTCTTCCTTACCCTCTATATTCACTTAGCTTTTAGTACAGAAGACTGTGCTAGTACTTAGTGGGTAGCAAAAATGCACACCGCAAAGCCCTCGCCATAAAAGAACTTAGGTTTGAGTAGAGAAGATGAGAAGAGAAGGAACACCTTTCGTTGAATACTTCTTATGACTCAGGGATTTGGAGCAACTTTTACACAGTTGATCTTACTGAACAAATACCAAGGGTACATGGCAAGTATATCGATAAGTGAAAAGCTGTATAAAGCGCTGTAGGATTTCATTCATTCAGCAAATATTTATTGAGGGTAGGCTGTGTGCCAAGCACAATGATGAGTGCTGGTAATACAGAGTCTGATCTCTCATTGAGCTTACAGTTTTGTGAGGGATGCAGAAAAACAGGCAACTGCATATGGTATGATAATTCCCACCACGTGTAGGAATCCACTTCTAAGTACTTGCTTGGTTGAAGTTCTCAGTTCTACAGGGGAGGACAGGCACATAAGCATCCAATTTTCTATCCAGACATATGTACTATAGTGTAAGGAGATGTGCACAGAGCTTAGAAGCCAAGAGAAGGGACATGTCACTAAACTTGGGAAGCTGGGTGGAAGTGGTATTTTGGCTGAGATTGGCAGGGTGATTTGGTATTTTTAGCTGGATGAAAATGAGGGAAGTGTACTTTAGGCAGAGGGAACAATGGGGTTAAATGTGCATAATTAGAAGCAGCATGGCTCACTTGAAGTTACTACGGTAGGACTGGGGTGTGTTGAGGGTAGTTTCAGTGAAGGCAGTGGGAATCATGGAGAGAGAAGCAGGGCCATGACCACAAGACTTCTGTAAGGCATCTTATCACACCAAATCTAATTTAAATTCATTAACTGAGAATAGTGTAAGCTTAGACTTTGGGCTCAGGTTTCTACTTTTGATTTAGTTTATGACCTCTTTAAAGAGAATTGTTAATCATTTCACAAAAATGAGATGAAACTATTTTGGGGAAAAAAGGCGCCAAACAAAAAACCACTCTCCGTTTATTAGTAATTATCCTCTGCGACTGTAAAACCTGATTTCCCAAGATTTCTTCAGGGACACCTTGAAGTAAAAAATGTGTCCCAGTGGAGGCCTCTGTGGTACTGTGCCACAGTGTGATAAATAGTACGTTTCTGGTTTCAGAGATTACTGGTTTAATGAGTGAAAGGAGTAGGAATCAGGGTGGACTGAGGGAAACCAAGTAGTTTTTTGGTTTAACCATTCTTGAAGAGATCAGACCCATGAGAATCCTAAAAACCTTGTGACATAGTCTTTGGAATTCATTCTAATGTTGTTTTAGGCTTGCATATAATGAATTATCATGTTTTCTCTTCTTTGTAGAAAGAAATTCAAGCCATGAGTCAGTGCCATCATCCTAATATTGTGTCTTACTACACATCTTTTGTGGTAAAAGATGAGCTGTGGCTAGTCATGAAGCTGTTAAGTGGAGGTGAGTAGAGTACAATGAAATGCCAACTTTCATGGTTTGGAAAGTAAATACAAATGTTTTCTTTGGTTTGGTTTTCATGGACATGCATTTGAGGAGATACTGAGATTACAGTATCTAACAATACTGATGTACAAGGTGAGACAAGTCACATGTTTCATCTGGTTGTCATGCTTCTTCAATTTCTCTCAATCTAGGATGGTTCCCTCCTACTTCCTCTCTTCCATTTCACAAATTTATGAAAGGTCTGGTTTGAAGGGTCTATCTTGTACGATGTTCCACATTCTGGATTTATCTGGTTATTTCTTTCTGGTGATGTTTAACTTGATTTATATTCCTCTGCTTCCTACAAATTAAAAATTAGACCTAAAGGGTTATTTGGACAGAGTATTTTGTAGGTGGTGCTATGTACTTCATATTGCATCACGTAAAGAAGTAGTACTTGCTGTCTGGTTGTATCTTTAATAGTGATGTTGATTTTGATTGCTGAAAATTGTGACAGCCAGGCCTCTCCATGGAAAAGTTGGCTTTATTTCCCTTTGCAGCTAGCAAGTAGTCTTTGGGATGATACTTTGGCACTGTGAGTATCCAGTTCCCCAAGTCTTTGATCTAATGATTTTTAATATCCATTAACAATCCTTGTTTGAGTCAGTTACTTTGTCAGAGGTTACAGAATGGTAATTTTTTTCTTTTTCTTTTTATTAACATTTATAACGTGGCATTCTTCGCTGTGAAGGAACTTTCCTTTATTAACTGTGACTTTCTGATTACTCTCTACTGCAATTCCTGCTGAAAGAAAGTGAAGTCGCTCAGTTGTGTCATGTCTGACTCTTTGCAGCCCCATGGACTGCAGTCTACCTGGGTCCTCTGTCCATGGGATTTTCCAGGCAAGAACACTGGAATGGGTTGCCATTTCCTTCTCCAGGGGATCTCCCCAACCCAGGGATCGAACCCGGGTTTCATGCATTGCGGGCAGACACTTTAGGCAGGATAAATGTGTTTTTTTAAGGACCAATTTTCACAGTAAAGAATTAGTTTAATAATCACTGCCAGTGACTTTTTTCTTTTTTCCCATTTAGTGATGCTTTCTTTTTTGAAGTATTACTATATAAACTCAAGGATTTTTTTTCAGTGCCTTTCAATCAGTTATACTCTTTTTTTTTTTTTTTTTGATGCTCAGGTTATCCAAAATTTTGTTAGTGGAAGTCTCTTCAAACACTGTGGTGTCCTTTTGACATGATCCATCAATCTTCGATAACCTTGATTTTTGGTTCAGTATAAATGGCACATTTATTTTGCTTTTCTCAGAATCAGCCAATATTCTAAGGAGCCCTGATCCTTTTTATGGGGAATGGTATTCAGAAAGTATAACTTGGATATCTGAGTACTGCTACTATTTTGTCCTTGCTTCAGTTTGGAAGAGCTTGGAAATATAGCATATTAAAACAAATCATAATTTGACATTAGTATTTCCAATTTAGATTTAACATTGCAGACCTTTAAAACTTAAAAATTATACTTGAATCTCTTTTCTCTTACACAGAAAAATCTTGGTCCCCCATATTAACATAATTATGTACTGTATCCTGCACTGTTGTGTATACAGTTATTTCTGCTTTAGTCCTTAGAAATGTAAATATTTCTAATTGCAAACAGTGAACCTTTTAGTATGTATACATTGAAGATTTTGTTATGGTTACCCAGAAGTCCATGCCATATAATAAATTAGACATTTTGCTACAACATGGATTTGAATGATGTGGCAAGATATGACAAGTGAGTGATGGAGCTGCCCAACTTTCCCATCACTTTGCTGCTTGTTTGCATATATATTTAACATGGGAGCATTATTTTCCATTTTCAGTTGTAGTGTAGGATTACAGGAAAGAGAATCCATGTTTGTTATTTTAATACCATTACTCATTGAATACCTTACTTCCCCAGAGAAGCTTTAAAGAAAAGTCTGTAGGCTTTAGAATTAAATTCTAGATTTTCTACTTATCGGTTATATCCCTAGATGAACTCTTTGAACCTATTAACTTGTCTGTTAAATGGGGATGCCTTTCTTGTATTTCAGGGTATTGGTGAGGAGTAAGTGAGATAACTGTGTAGAGCATCTACCACTGTGCTGACATGTAGTAGGTGCACAAGAAATTTTAGTCATTAATGATAATGATCCCTTGTTATTTGATGCTTTTCAGTGTAGCCAGAATCACCTTTTTGTTTCAATCCCATTAGTGACACACTGGAGAAACTGGATTGCTTTGTTAAAGGCCCTGTTCATATGATGGTTGGAAGCCTTGCTAACACCAACCACCTTTCAAGATGGTGGTCAAGCATGGTTCTTTCAGTATGGACAGATATGGGAGTATTAGGTAATACTGTATCTTTCGTTATTGATCACCTATAGCATAATTTTCTTTATATGTAATTTGTAAAATGTGTAATACAGAGTTTTTAATGTTTTGCTAAAAAGTCCTCTGATGAATAGGAATAAATTGTCTGCTTGATTCTTTGATTCACAGCTATATTCCAGTCCATCCTTTCTGCTACTTATAAGCAGAATGCCTTAAAAATTTTTGTTGCTTTTAAAGAATTCCTATTCCTCTCTCAGTGAGTATATGTCCTGATCACAAGGCAGGGTATGGTATATGTAGCTGGTTGGGATGTCTTTGAAATGTTCTTCCAGGTCTTAAGTTTCCTGGGATGGTGCCCAGTTTTTCCAGCATAGGACTCAGCAAATTTCCTGGGCAATAATTTTCAAATATGTTCCAATCATTAATTCTTTTAAAAATTACTTTTAATTTTATGAGTCAACATAATCTTTTATCTAAATGTTTACTTTTAAAATATTAAGAATTTTGCACCTTTTTTAGTGTAGTCTTCTGTAGTTTTAAAGTGAACACATTTAAACTGAAGAGATACATTAAGCAATATGTAGGAAACAAAAAATAGAACTAAGCACAGCAAAAAAACTTTTTTGAATAGGAGGGAACTGTCAAGATAGCTCAGTTAAAATGCCTTTCATCAAATACTTATTGATTACCAATACATTGGTGAATCAGTCAGTCAGTTCCTTGCTCTTATGGGTCTTATAACTAATAAGAAAAAGTTGCAATTAAATAATTATAAGTGTGTCGAGTGCCATGAGGAAGTATCAGGTATCATGGGAACAAGTATCAGGAGAACCTAACTATTGAGGGAGAATTGCTGTGATGGGATAGAGACCACCTTCAAGAGGTGATGTTCTTCAGGAGACTCGAAGAATAGGTAATAACTAGCCAGGTGGCACGGATGTGGAGGTGGTATCAGGGGAAAAATGGGAGAAAGACCCAGGTAGAGGGAACACTGTACTGTGGGTGAGTGGAGGCAAGACGGAGGAGAGTGGTGTGTCTTGGGATCTAATAAGGAAATCACAGCTAGAACAGAGAGAGTAAGAGATGGAGGCCATTGAGAAGCAGGGGCTCCATCTGAATAATTTATAAATAGCCAGAGTTCACACAAATATGCATAGGCTACAAATATTTAAAATGCATATTTTTGATTTAGCAACATTGTACTGATATAGAATTTAATAATCTAATTAAATTGTAAAGTGAACTGCAACTGGCATTCTTAAGCCCATGGACCAGGAGGACATCATGGTTAAAATAAGTTGAAATGTGCCTATTATAATTATTTTGTAATGCTTTCTTATAACTATTATATTCTTATCTTTTATAAATTAAATAACTGGAACTCATGTTGAATGTTGAAATTTATTAGTATAGACAGTTAATCTTTAGAAATTAGAACCACTTTCTATCTAAATAGCTATGTCAACCATTTATAAGCCCCAAACTGCAATATAAGATTTTTAGAAATCAAAGTAATTAAGAAAGCTTCTGAAAGGAAAAGATAGAGAAGAATCTGTAGGCTTTAAAGGGAGGAACTATAGAAATGCAGAAATCTAATTTAAATTCACTGTCTTAGTGAATTACTTTGTGATTTAAGGATACTCTCATCTTCGTCATCTTCTGAGAGAGAAAAAGTATGGGACTTCTTTGACCCTGAGCATGACCCAGGTAAAAAATACATGGTGTTGTGAGTGACAGATTTTGGATGATCAAGCAACAGTGAGGGTATGTCTGCTGATTTGAAATGAAATACTCAAAGCAAGCAAATTTTGGCTCCTTTTAAAACTTATATGGCTTAGGAAGACATAAGCAGCACCCAGTGGCTAAAGATTGATTAAAACTTGGTAAAAATACTGGTAACTAAAATGGGTGAATTAATTTTGGACTCAGAGTGTTTATTCATAAAAATAAACTGAGGAAATAAACATGTTGACTGAGTGATTAATTTGATTGAGCTATAATTGTCAGATTTAACAAATGTCTTGAACCAGCAACTGCTTCACCACTTTTTCAATATCATTTTAATGTTTAGTAATGATTTTCTTGGACAGTAAAAGTTTTTCACCTTTTTAAAAATGTTCCGTGCCATAGACTATGAAGGCAGATGTGAGATAGTTTGGGGAGTAAATGAACTTTAATTTTTTGCTTTATTAAAAAATTTGTACCAAATCCCTCTTGTTTTCCATTATTTAATTTACTTGCATTTACTTTAAAAAATTCTTGGGTTTCAGTGGACAATCTAGGTTTTAAAGTGCAACTTCTTGGGCCCTACGTCAGATCTCTTGAATGGAAATCTGTAAGATCTGGGAATCAGCATTTTTAGCTAGTTTGCTAAGTAATTTCTTAACGTATTAAAGTTTGAGAACAGATTATCCCTATAGAACACTTCTTCCAGATTATGCCCAAGGACATAGTATTTTATATGCTGATACAGGCTTCCTTCATTGTTCCTTTTCTTTAAATCTTAATTTGAATCATCCAGTGATAGTTTTCTGTTGCTTAGCATATTTTACCTTCATCTTTCTCTTAGTTTATATGAAGAATTGTATATAATTTTGATATTTCAAGAGGGGGGATTGTAGGCATTGTGTAAGATGCTGCAAGATGCTGAGGAAATCATTTGGGAAAGAAGGGGGAACCTTCCAGGACCAAAATTTGTCAGTTAAGGATGTAGATCTTAGTGGCATGATCATCCCTTCACCTATAAAAATCATATTCTTAGGAGACTAAAACTGAAAAGACAACTTATCCCAGGGAAGAAGGGGCTTCTTATACAGTCTTGTTTGGGTGTATCCATTCTGGGCATAATCTGGGGATGTGCATTGCTTTAATTTCCCTATTAATCACTGGGTGATGTGAAATTAATAGAAATCTGAGATTTTCAGAAAGGAGTTCCTGCTTCAGACTCATTTAAAATGCATATCTGGTAACTTTGATGTGCCCTAGGGTCTTTGTTGCCCATTTCTTTGACCTCCCAGACTAGAAGGTCCCTGAAAGTCAGCAGTCATGCTCTGTGGATCTGGACATACTCTGTGGCACCTAGTTCTAGATCTCATATACTATGACTTAACTACTGAATGAAAAAATTGTGATTTAAATTCCTAGTAGGAGTTTTCCCCTTTGCATTCCTTATTTTAGATATTCTTTACATTACAGACATTTAACTCAGTTGACATTTATATATATGTTTTCTTACTGAACAGTTCTTAACGTGGCCTGGATTTCTCAGAAGAATGAAATACCTGGCCAGTTGGTATAGTCACTTTGCTCTGGGGGTCAATGTGTGATTGTTTAAACTAAACAGAACAAAATTGTTCCTTAGTTCCCCTCCTTGTGGATCATAGTCTTATGAATCCCAGGAATAAAGAGGGAGAAAATCTTTAAAAAGTTACCAAGAATCTGAAGTCTCCCATTATTTGTCTACAGAGAAGAAACTGCCTGTCTCCTGCTAGAGGTGGGGCATGGTAGTTGCCTTGCTTTCTAGGATGGGGAGGGTGGGATCTGGGAATCTTATTCTGCTTTATATGACTTTCAACCAGTTTTCCTTCAGTTCAAACCTTTCCATCAGTAACCCCTCACATCCTTATACATGGTCTACGGTGTTTGTTTTCTGAACCTTTCTGGAACTCAAGGGAAGGGATCTACGTTTTCCTAACTGATAAGCCACCTCTGCAGGCACTGAAGTTTCCAATTTTTCCCCTCTGCATACTCAAAGTTACTTTTCCTGCTTTCTCTCTTTCAGAAAATTAGTGATGTATCTCTTTTGTTATCTTCTTGTTTATTCTGAATTTATGCCCTTTTTGTCAGGCTTATCAAGTTAATGGATTTCCAGTGGGAGCTGAAGTAAACGTGTTCAGTTCTCTCATGTTTTCAAGGATTCCATCTAGACCACTTCTTTCTCTCTTGGAAATATATATTTTTCTTTTTAAGTGTGTGCAATAAAAAACACCCACCAGGGCAAGTTTTCAACAGAAAAATTTGCCAAGAAATGGACATTCAATCTTTTCAGTGTATTTTATGTTATATTTCAGACTCCTTGGCACAATTTTTAATATTGGAGATTATTTTGTTTTGGTTCTCTGATCTTTATGGGCCATTGTACTGCCAGAGATCCTACTGATCTCTAGCAAGCTTTTTTTTTTTTTTTTTTTACGGTAGATAACATTCTGTGATTCTAATTATTATGTGCTTAGTTGCTCAGTCATGTCTGACTCTTTGTGACGCTAAGGACTATAGCCTGCCAGACTCCTCTGTCCATGGGGATTTTCCAGGCGAGAATACTGGAGTGAGTTGCTGTGCCCTCCCCCAAGGAATCTTCCCAAGCCAGGGATCGTACCCAGGTCTCCCACATTGCAGGCAGATTCTTTACCAGCTGAGCCACCGGGGAAGCCCTAAGTTACTATATTTGGGTGTTTTCCTTCCTTCTGATTTTTAGCAGGAGTATTATTTCCCATCCTGGGAAGAATGAAATTGATTAATACCTCTAGGCTGTTATTTAAAGAGAACTGCTACTTTTATTCCTTGCATATTTTTCTTTGTCTTAACCTGTTTTATTTCTATTACTTATTAACCTGAAATATAATTTTAACCTTTAAATTAGTTTGCATACACATGTGATATTTGACCGGAATTTCAGATGTGTTTTTCAGATGTGTTTTATATCTTTATTTAAACAATGTTGCATACTCTAATCTGATGTTAGAAACCTAAATTGGTTTGTTACATCTTTTGCTAAAGTGTAATTGACCAACATGATTTACCTAGGGATTCTTCAGAGGTGATTTTAAAAATCCTCTATTACCTTTTGCAAATTCTCATTAGATGTCGAAAGAAGATGCTGGTGTAACACTTCTATTTGGATATTAGGTTGCTTTCTGTTTTAGAGTAGAATTAATATATTATTAATTTTAAACTTTTGTATTTCCTTATATTGCTGTTTTTTCCTTCCTTTCCTACACAGCTAAATTTACGAGAAGATTTACATGTGTTTTGGTTTTTAAATGGCTCTGAATTATATTGAATGAGTTAAAAAATTATTGAAAACTTTTTATTCTCTTTTCAGGTTCTGTTCTAGATATTATTAAGCACATTGTGGCAAAGGGGGAGCATAAAAATGGAGTCCTGGATGAAGCTACCATTGCTACAATACTCAAAGAAGTGCTGGAGGGTTTGGAATACCTGCACAAAAATGGACAGATTCACAGGTGTGTAAAAGGTAGCACTCCTCTCTTTTGGATGAGTGCAGCAGTAGGTATGCGAATTCATTTCATTGAGGCTATTCCTGGTTCTTTGGCACAGTTACTCATAATCTCTGAGTGTTAGTGGGGCTCTTGGTATTATTTTATTAATTCCAATACACTGTGGTTACACAGCTAGTAAACATTTAAAAAATAACAAATGCTCTAGTCAAATTGGAAACTTCAAAAATAAATTCCTAATTCCCTACCAGGAGTCAATTGCCTTAATCAACTGATAACAGTTTGGAATATTCCTTTCTAGTTTGTTTTATATCTTGAGTATTTTCTGAAATTATTAAAAGCTTTTGTAAAATAACTTTTAAAATTAAACATTTTTTTTAAAAAATAAAATAACATTTGAAGAGCCATGTAGCATTTCATGGCTCAAGTATTTCTGGCTCTTTATTCAGTCCCTGTGTACGGATAACAAGAATTGTTATCTGTACAAATGGTGGCAGATTCTGTTAGTACAAATTTGTTTAGTCCCTGGATTTGGTTTTCCTTCATTTGAAGATATATTTATTTCCCTATCATTTCTTAAGGATAGTTTCCCTGGATATAAGAATTTGTAGTTTACATTTCTTTTCTTTCAACACTTGAAAGATATGTTACTTAATTCTGGCCATCATGGTTGCAGATGAGAAATCTGTCATGTGAATTGGTACAAATATGTTGCTTTTTTCTGGCTATTTTCAAGATTGTTTCTTTGTGGGACTTCTGGTGGTTCAGTGGTTTAGGACTGTGCTCTCAATGCAGAAGGCACAGATTCGGTATCTAGTCTGAGAACTAAGATCCCCCCATGCTGCACGGCATTGCGAAAAAAAAAAAAAGCAATTGTTTTCTTTATCTTTGGTTTTCAGAAGTTTAATTATGATGTGTCTTAGTGTGGATTTCTTTAGGTCTATCCAGTTTGGGGTTCCCAACTTTCTTCAATCTAGGTTTTTGTCTTCACCAATTTTGGGAAGTTTTCAGCCATTATGTCTTTGAATACCTTGGTAAGCTATTTTCCTTCCTTTTTTTCTGGAACTCTAATGGTGGAAATGTTAGATCTTTTGTTGTTGAACCATATTGTACTGTAATCCTTCTGGCTCAGTTTTCAACCTACTCTTTTCTGTGTTCAAATTGAGTAAATGTTCTTGATTTGCTTTCAAGTTTACTGATTCTATCCTCTGTCCTCTCCATTCTACTCTGGAACCCATTCCTGGAGCTTTTATTTCTGTTAGTGTAGATTTTCCATCAAATAATTTTTCTTTGGTTCTTTTTACATTTTTTATTTTTTTGCTGAGATTTTCTGTTTTTCATTTAAGAATTTCAAATTGCATGTTAGAAGCATTTTTATGATGGCTGGTTTAAAATTCTTGTCAAATAGTTCCAACATCTGATTCTTCTTCATGTTGATACCAGTCTTTCTGATCCTGTTTCTTTTTGGCCATGCCATGTGGCATGCAGGGGCTTAGTTCTCCTCCAGGGATTGAACCTGTGCCCCTTGCATTTGGAGCACAAAGTCTTAACCGCTGAACTGTCAGAAAAGTCCCTTAGATGTCTTTTCTTGTGAATTTTTTCTGGTTCCTGGTATGTTGAATACTTTTTAAAAATTGTACCATGGATATTTTGGATATTATGTTAGAAGACTTTTGATCCTATTGAGATAATGATATATTGAAGTAATATATTTTAACAGGCAGTTTCCCTGATTTTGAGAGCCCTCGCAGTGGTGTTCTGGTTTGTTTTGTGTGTGTAGCACTGCTGAGGCTCTCTTCTCGATTCCTGCTGATGCCACCCATGGGAGTAGAGTGCACTTGCCCAGGCCTGGTGCTGCCAGGTGGAAGGTGGGAGACAGTGGCTGTGCCTGTGAGTCTGTGCACACTTCCTTGGGCTCATCTTGTGGCCTGCCACCTGATGCTAGTTGGGCTCCCATTTATTCTCTGGTATTGCCTGTGGACTTGAAAGGCACGTTCTCTAGGTCCCCTTTTGCTACTGGGTGACGAGTTGGGAGACACTGAGTCTGGGTCATCTATTGCCACTGTGTAGAGGAGCAAAAGGTACCAGATCTGCGTTACTCTCAGCTGCTGGGTGGAAGAACGGGAGGTATTGGCTGGGCCTGTCAGTGGTGCTGGTATAGGCAGCATGGACCTATCTACACCAGAAGTAGATTGGACAGTGAGTGAAGTTTCCTGTCTGGTCTTCATTGGCACTTCTGGTTCTGGCCTAGTTGGTCAGCCTGAGACTCTATAGTCCAGCTATGTACTCAGGGATGAGGTCCCTGCTAGGTTTGGTGCCTCTTTGGCCACAGAGAGCAGGCTTAGAACTTTTTTTTTTTTTTATTTGTACTTGTTGACAGTTCTGGGTTGCAAGACTATAATACCCATTCCAGGGCATATAAGATTAAAAGGAAACTCAGGGAAGTGGTATAGCACTATGTGAAAGTGGACTTGAATTCATTGTAAATGTGTAGTGCAGACTCTAGGGAAACCACTAAAAAAGGGAAAAAAAAACTATGCTAAGAGAGAAGAGAAAAACAGAATTAACATAAAATGCTCAATTAAAATCAAGGCAGAAAGAGTGGAAGAACACAACGAGATATATATATATAGATAGATAGATAGATATAGATAGATATCTTTAAAATCACCTACTTTTAAGGAACTACAGAAAGAACAGACTAAGCCCAGAGTTAGCAGAAGGAAATTAAATAAAAACATCAAAAATATATGAAAGACTAAAAAGACAGTTGAAAAGATCATTGAAACTAAGAACTGGTTTCTTAAAAAGACAAATAGATTGTTAGCTAGACTCACCAAGAGAGAGGACTCCAATTCAGAAGTCAAAGAGGGAACATTGCAGCTGACACCACAGAAATATGAGATCATTAAGAGACTACTATGAACAGATGAAGTGATGTGAAGTAAAAGTCACTCAGTCGTGTCCAACTTTTTGTGACCCCATTCTCCAGGCCAGAGTACTGGATTGGGTAGCCTTTCCCTTCTCCAGGGGATCTTCCCAACCCAGGGATTGAACCCAGCTCTCCCGCATTGCAGGCGGATTCTTTACCAGCTGAGCCATAAAGGAAGCCGAAGAATACTGGAGTGGGTAGCCTATCCCTTCTCCAGGGGATCTTCCTGACCCGGGAATCGAATTGGGGTCTCCTGCATTGCAGGTGGATTCTTTACCAACTGAGCTATCAGGGAAGCCCACTATGAACAGGTATATATCAGCAAATTGTAGCACCTAGAAGAAATGGATAACTTCCTAGAAACAGAATCTACCAAGACTGAATCATGAAGGAACAGATAATCTAAACAGACCAGTTACTACTAAGGAGATCAAATCAATAATCAAAAACTTCCTAACAAAAGTCAAGGACCAATAATTTCACTGGTAAATTTTACCAAACATTTAAACAGGAACTTAGATAGATAATCCTTCTGACATTCTTCCAAAAACTAGAAGAGAAGGAAGCATTACACACTCATTTTACAAAGCCACCATTACCCTGATACCAAAGCCAGACAGACTCTTATGAGAAAATTACAAGATAAACCTATATGCAAATGTCCTCAACAAAACATTAGCAAACCAAAATCAGCAATACATTAGAAGGATCGTGCACCGTGATTAAGTGGGCTTCATTCTAAAGATGCAGGAATGGTCCAGCATATTCAAATCAATGAATATAGTACACCACTTTAGCAGAATGAATGATAAAATCTTGATCATCTCAGTGTTGTTTTTTAGTTGCTAAGTTGTATCCAATTCTTTTGCTACCCTATGAACTATAGCCTGCCACACTCCTGTGTCCATGGGATTTCCTAGGAAGAACATTGGAGGGGTTGCCATTTTCTTCTCCAGGTGATCTTCCTGACCCAAGGATCAACCTGTCTGTTGTATCTCCTGCATTGGCTGGCAGACTTCCTACCACTGCACCACCTAGGAAGCCCTCCAAGGCTTACTGCTCTACTCTTGTGCTTTTCATTTCTGAAGCCTGAAGATTCCCATTTTTTATTTCATGTTATTATGTAGCAGTATTCTCCCCTAATTTATCCAGCATTTTTCTTTGTGTTTGGTGCTGAGGAATGGTGTGTCTTAGGGCCAAGGCCTGTGTTGTAAATGATAGGAAAATCTGTTTACCATATTGTTGCAATAGAAATTCTCTTATACATTAAATCAGAGGCCCTCAACATTGGCTTCATATTGGAATCACCTGGGAAAGTTTACTAAGTACTGATTACTAGATCCACTGCCAGAAATTCATTTAAGTGATTTGTGATGAGGCCTTGGCATTGGGACTTTTGAAAATTTCCCAAGAGATCCTAGTATGCAGCCAAGGCTAAGAACCCTCCTTACACTTTAGCTGACTTCAATAAGGAGAAAGTTGAGAGAAAGTTGTTTTACTGGGAAGCAGACATGGATGTTTTCAGTAGACTTTGTTACTTCTCCTTAGAGTCCAGTTATTTTAGATAGATTTGTATCAGTCTGCTGGATTAGGTCAAATAATTTTACTCTGTCTCTACTGTGTTTTCTCCTTGACTCCTGAGGCTTTATAGGTTTCTACTAGAGTGAACAGATCTCTAAATTAGAGTTACACTTTTCTCTCTGTATCTATGTACTCAAATATTTTTTTCTATTTAAAGGGGTTAGCTTTAACAGAAATGGTAGATATTTAGTCAGTTTAAGATGCATAAATGTTGTGTATTTTTCAGCTTTGTTATGATTCATTTCTTCTCTTGAACTGTGCCTATTATTGGGCTTCCCAGGTGGCACTAGTGGCGAAGAACCAGCCTGCCGGTGCAGCAGACATAAGAGACATGGGTTCAATCCCTGGGTTGGGAAGATCCACTGGAGGGGGAAATGGCAACACACGCCAGTATTCTTGCTTGGAGAATCTCATGGGCAAAGGAGCCTTTCGGGCTCCACTCCACAGGGTCACAAAGAGTCAGACATGACTGAAGTGACTTAGCATGTAGCACATGACATGCCGTTTGTTGAGTCATGGAAATATAATGGGGAGAAACTTGTTCTGTACTTTTAATTTTAAAAGGAATTTGCAACTTTGGTGTAATAGTGACATGTGAGAAATGGCATCAAGCTGTGAAAAACAGAACTTACTGTTCTTGCTATTTAAGAGGTTGGAGGATATAACTGGGGGCTGCTGGGTTGCTTGATATTCTCTGAGATGAAGTTTTTTTAAAAAAGGACTATTATATTGATTTCCCGATATTTAGTTACAAATCTTTTCCTTCAAAGTTCAATTTGTCCTGTTGTGTGTGAGGACAGACTGGTGTTTAATTATCCAGTGAGCCATTTAGCTTCATGGTATTCCTCTGCTTTCACTCTTGGAAGCTGTTCTATAGATTGCAACTTTGGTCTGAAGAGGGAAACATGAATTTATTATCTTAATTGATCAGGAAAAGTAGTCACCCAAAGTATAGGTTCTGCTGGCAAGAGATTGCTGTTTCTTCATTTAAGACAAAAGCTTAGGGACTATTCTGGTGGTCCAGAGATTAAGAATCTGCCTTGCAATGCAGGGACTCAGGTTCAATCCTTGGCCAGAGAACTAAGATCCCACAGGCCTCCGAGCAACTAAGCCCATGCACCACAACTACTGAGTCCATATGTGCGCTCGGAGCCTGCGCTCCACAACTAGAGAAGCACGTGTCGCAGTGAAAGATCCTGCCTGCCACAACCGAGCCCTGACACAACAAAAGAAAGAAATGGTTTTCAAAAAGACAGAAGCTTAGAAAACAGGTTTTGAACGCGTAACACCAATATTTAACTCAGATGCCCATTATATCTACTATGGTGGGCAAAAATCCCTTAGAAGAAATGGAGTAGCCATCGTAGTCAACAAAAGAGTTCGAAATGCAGTACTTGAGTGCAATCTCAAAAGTGACAGAATGGTCTCGGTTCCTTCCCAAGGCAACCCATTCAGTATCACAGTAATCCAACTCGATGCCCCAACCACTAATGCTGAAGAAGATAAAGTTGAATGGTTCTATGAAGACCACCTACAACACCTTCTAGAACTAACACCAAAAAAGATGTCCTTTTCATCACAGGGGCCTGGAATGCAAAAGTAGGAAGTTAAGATATAACTTCTGGAGTAACCTGGAGTAACAGGCAAGTTTGGCTTTGGAATACAAAATAAAGCAGGACAAAGGCTAATAGTTTTGCCAAGAGAACACACTGGTCATAGAAACACCCTCTTAGAACAATATAAGAGATGACTCTACACATAGACATCACCAAATGGTCAATACCAAAATCGGATTGATTATGTTCCTTAAAACTGAAGATGAAGAAGCTGTATGCAGTCAGCAAAAACAAGACTTGGAGCTGACAGTGGCTCAGATCATAAGCTCCCTATTACAAAATTCAGACTTAAATTGCAAATAGAACTGCCTTATGACCCAGCAATCCCACTGCTGGGCATACACACCGAGGAAACCAGAATTGAAAGAGACACGTGTACCCCCGTGTTCCATCGCAGCACTGTTTATAATAGCCAGGACATGGAAGCAACCTAGATGTCCATCAGCAGATGAATGGATAAGAAAGCTATGGTACATATACACAATGGAGTATTACTCAGCCATTAAAAAGAATACATTTGAATTAGTTCTAATGAGATGGATGAAACTGGAGCCTATTATGCAGAGTGAAGTAAGCCAGAAAGAAAAACACCAATACAGTATACTGACACATATATATGGAATTTAGAAAGATAGTAATGATGACCCTTTATGTGAGACAACAAAAGAGACACAGACGTATAGGACGGACTTTTGGCCTCTGAAGGAGAGGGAGAGGGTGGGATGATTTGGGAGAATGGCATTGAAGCATGTATACTATCATGTAAGAAATGAGGCGCCGGTCTATGTTCAATGCAGGATGCAGGATGCTTGGGGCTGGTGCACGGGGATGATCCAGAGAGATGTTGTGGGGTGGGAGGTGGGAGGGGGATTCAGGATTGGGAGCTCGTATACACTTGTGGTGGATTCATGTCGATGTATGGCAAAACCAATACACTATTGTAAAGTAGAATAAAGTAAAAATTTTTTTAAAAATAATGATAAAAAAATAAAAAAAACCTTAAACCATGAAAAAAAAAAAAAGAAAGTAGGGAAAACCACTAGGCCATTCAGGTATGACCTAAATCAAATCCCTTACAATTATACAGTGGAGCTGATGAATAGATAGATCTGGTAGACAGAGTGCCTGAAGAACTGTGGACGGAGGTTCATAACACTGTACAGAAAGTGGTGACCAAAACCATTTGTAAGAAAAAGAAAGGCAAAATGGTTGTCTGAGGAGCCCTTACAAATAGCTGAGAAAAGAAGAGAAGCAAAAAGCAAAGGAGAAAGGGAAAGTTATATCCAACTGAATGCAGAGTTCCAGAAAATAACAAGGAGAGATAAGAAAGGCTTCTTAAAAGAACAGTGCAAAGAAATAGAGGAAAACGGTATAATGGGAAAGACTAGAGATCTCTTCTGGAGAAGGCAATGGCACCCCACTCCAGTACTTTTGCCTGGCGAATCCCACAGACGGAGGAGCCTGCTGGGCTGCAGTCCATGGGGTCACTAGGAGTCGGACGCAACTGAGCGACTTCACTTTCACTTTTCACTTTCATGCATTGGAGAAGGAAATGGCAACCCACTCCAGTGTTCTTAGCTAGAGAATCCCATGGATGGGGAGCCTGGTGAGCTGCCGTTTATGGGGTTGCACAGAGTCGGACACGACTGAAGCGACTTAGCAGCAGCAGCAGCAGAGGTCTCGTCAAGAAAACTAGAGATACCAAGGGAACATTTCATGCACAGATGGGTACGATAAAGGACAGGAATGGCAAGGACCTAACAGAAGCAGAGGCGATTAAGAAGAGGTGGCAAGACTACAAAGAACTATACAGAAAAGGTCTTAATGACCAGGATAACCAGGATGGTGTGATCACTCACCTAGAGCCAGACATTCTGGAACGTGAAATCAAGTGGGCTTTAGGAAGCATTACTAAAAACAAAGCCTGTGGAGGTGATGGAATTCCAGCTGAACCGTTTCAAATCCTAAAAGATGATGGTGTGAAAGTGCTGCACTCAGTATGTCAGCAAATTTGGTAAACTTAGCAGTAGCCACAGGACTGGAAAAGGTCAGTTTTCATTCCAATCCCAAAGAAAGGCAGTGTTAAAGAAGGTTCAAACTACTATACAATTGTGCTCATTTCACATGCTAGCAAAGTCATGCTCAAAATCCTTCAAACTAGGCTTCAGCAGTACATGAACTGAGAACTTATAGATGTATGATCAGAAAAGGATTTTCTGGATTTAGAAAAGGCAGAGGAACCAAAGAACAAATTGCCAGCATACGTTGGATCACAGAAAAAGCAAGGGAATTGCAAAACATCCACTTCTGCTTCATTGACTGCACTAAAACCTTTCACTGTGTGGATTGCAACAAACTGGAAATTTCTTAAAGAGATGGGAATATCAGACCACTTTACCTGTCTCCTGAGAAACCTGTATGCAAGGCAAGAAGTAATAGAACCAGACATTGAACAACAGACTGGTTCAGAATTGAGAAAGGAGTACATCAAGGCTGTATATTGTTGCCCTGCTTATTTAATGTATATGCAGAGTATGTCATGCAAAATTTGGGGCTGGTTGAATTACAAGCTGGAATCAAGATTGCTGAAAGAAATATCAGTAACCTCAGAAATGCAAATGACACCACCCTAATGACAGAAAGTGAAGAGGAACTGAAGAGCATCTTGATGAAAGTGAAAGAGGAAAGTGAAAAGGCTGGCTTAAAACTCAACATTCAGGAAATGAAGATCATGGCATTCAGTCCTATCACTTCATGGGAAATAGAAGGGGAGAAGGTGGAAACAGTGACTGATTTTATTTTCTTGGGCTCCAAAATCTCTGTAAACGGTGACTGCAGCCATGAAATTAAAAGACACTTGCTCCTTGGAAGAAAAGCTTTGACAAACTAGACAATGTATTAAAAATAAAAACCAGAGACATTGCTGACAAAGGTCCGTATAGTCAAAGCTATGGTCTTTCCAGTAGTCATGCATGGATGTGAGAGGCACCATAAGGAACGTTGAACGCCAAAGAATCTATGCTTTCCAAATTGTGGTGCTGGAGAAGACTCTTGAGAGTCTCTTGGACTGCACGGAGATCAAACCTGTCAATCAGAAAGGAGATCAACCCTGAATATTCACTGCAGGGACTGATGCTGAAGCTTAAATACTTTGACCACCTGATGGGAAGAGCCAACTCATTGGAAGAGACCCTGATGCTGGGGAAGATTGAAGGAAATGACAGAGGATGAGATGGTTGGATGGTATCACCGACTCAATGGACATGAGTTTGAGCAAACTCTGAAGATAGTGAAAGACAGGGAAGCCTGGTGTGCTGCAGTTCATGGGGTTGCAAAGAGTCAGACACAGCTAGGTGACTGAACAACAGCAACAATGCCAATACATGGCTTAAAACTTCAAATGGTACAAAATGGTAAAGGATAAAAAAGTAGTTCTCAGTATCAATGGTGCTAACTCGTGGTAATGCTATGTACTCTAGATACAATGTAATGAAAATGACACTTCCCCGGTTTTCCTTCCCCAAACTCTTAACACCAATCTAATCATGAGGAAAACATCCTACAAATTGCATTAGAAGGACATCCTATTAATAGCAGTGCATCAGTACTGATTGATTAATGTGGAGAAAGAACCATACTAATGTACAGTGCTAATAATAGGGGAGACTAAGCGACAGCTGTATGGGGATTCCTCTGCACCATCTTCTCAACTTTTATGCAAATCTAAACTTGTTCAAAAAAATAAAGCATTTTAAAAAAGAGTCTCCTTCCTCCACTGAACTTCTAGTACCCTGCTCTAAAAGGAACTACTTCTTGCCATTTTCTTGTGATTCCTTTGAGAGAGACTTATGCCAAAATAAACACATTACCACTTATGTTTGTTAGTATTTGTAGTATTTCGTGTATATAATATGTCATAGTTTAACTGGTCTCCTATGTAGATGGATAGTAAGTTGCCTTATTTTGTTACAGCATACTAGTTTATAAGTCTGGTATTTGGAACAGAGTTAAGAGGTGGCAGTTGGGAGCTGGGATAGCAGGAGGGAACAATTGATTTTATTTTGGTATGTAGTTGAATTGATTGATTTGCTGCTCCACATCTCTTCAGAGACAACCAAGTTTTATTTTAGTGTTTAGTTGGATGGATGGATGGATTTAGTGATTCATTTATCTCCATAAGTTGATTTAAAGCAGGTTGTCTTTTATTTAGTTATTTAAATCTATTTGATGAGTAGATGAGAGTTGCCCTCTAACTATTAGGTTGGTGCAAATATAATTGTGGTTTCAGACCATGAATTTTAAATCATTATAACTAGGCTCCTACACATCCCACACATGCCTATCTTCCCTGGTGGCTCAGACGGTAAAAGTGTCTGCCTACAATGCGGAGACCTGGGTTCTATCCCTGGGTCGGGATGATTCCCTGGAGAAGGAAATGGCAACCCACTCCAGTACCCTTGCCTGGAAAATCCCATGAACAGAGGAGCCCGGTGGGTTGCAGTCCATGGGGTTGCAAAGAGTCAAGCACCACAGAGCAACTTCACAACTTCACTCCCACATCTTTATTAATCAAAATAGGAACCATTACAATCAACACATTTTTGCCAACAAGAAATAAGTTTGTTTATTCCTATAACATAAAAGTCTGTGCTTTGGGATTTCAGAGAGTTTTGGAAAGCATTTTCTGCCTCCTGCTGGTTGTGGAAGCATTTTCCCTGCAAAGAATTATCAAGATGCTTGAAGAAGTAGTAGTTGGTTGGCGAGAGGTCAGGTGAATATAGCACATAAGGCAAAACTTTGTAGCCCAGTTCGTTCACCTTTTGAGGTGTTGGTTGTGCAATATGTGATTGGGCATTGTCATGGAGCAGAACTGGGCCTACTCTGTTGACCAATGCAGGCTGCAGGCATTGCATTTTTCCATGCTTCTCAGGTGTAATCATTTCATCAAGATTCAGAAAGCTGTAGTCCAGCAGACAGCCACCATGACCTTTTTTTGGTTACAGGTTTGGCTTTGGGGAGTACTTTGGAGCTTCTCCTCAGTCCAACCACTGAGCTAGTCATCTCTGGTTGTTCTATAAAACCCACTTTTTGTCACATCACAGTCTGATCAAGAAATGGTTCATTGTTGGGTAGAGCAAGAGAAGACAACACTTTAAAATGATGATGGTTTTGATTTGCAGTCAGCTCATAAGGCACGTGCTTATCAAGCTTTTTCACCTTTTCAATTGCTTCAAATGATGAACATCTGTAGAATGGTTGACATTGAGTTCTTCAGCAACTTCTTGTGTTGTTGTAAGAGGATTAACTTCTGTACTAAGACTATAAGTTGCAACCTGCTGTAAAAAACAGAGGAGGAAGTGACTAAACTGAGCGTTGTTTTTTTCCATTAAGTTTTAGATGTCATTCAGAAAAAGGAGTTGAAGGTTCATGGTTGGCTTAGTTGAATGGTCTTTGTCTCCACAGGAAGGGAATATCCTCAGTTCTCTCCTGTTCATTGTGTAGGCTTTAGGTTTGTAGGACAAAGTGAGCCAGCCTTTACTGTAAG
Organism: Neotragus pygmaeus; assembly: GCA_006410875.1. Classification (NCBI taxonomy): domain Eukaryota; kingdom Metazoa; phylum Chordata; class Mammalia; order Artiodactyla; family Bovidae; genus Neotragus; species Neotragus pygmaeus. The sequence continues at coordinate 1,149,513 of SJYV01033281.1, forward strand.
TCAGCCTCTGGGAAGAAGTCCTATAATTTCCTTGCGTTTATAAGCAGAAAAAAATACTGAGTAACTTGATTTCTTTATGCTTCAGTATATATTCAGGAAAAGTGTTGTGTACTCTTGGTATGGTGATGCTGCTACATAACATTTGTGAAACTGTTGTTCATTATTTGCCATGGAATGGTTATCTAAAGGTGGGGAAAAGAAGATGGAAGGACAGGAAAGAGATGATGTGTTGTCCTTTCACTGGTTCCTTTTCCTGACCAATGTGTCCTCTTCCATGACCTAGCCTCACTTTTCTTTCAGTCTAGCTTCAAGGTCTGGCTCTCTTGTGTTTGTTTAATTATATTTATTTTTAATTATGAAATAAATAGATGAGTCCACTCCCACAAGACAGTCAAACACTGTTCCTACTCCTCTCCTTAAAAAAAACTAAATTCATTGCTCTCCTTTTGGTGTGTATGGAAAGATGTGTTCATGCCTGTGTGTGTGTAACTAATGGTGACATACACAATGCACTGTCCTATTTTCGGTGTTCACTGGCAGTATGTATTATGTATTAGAGGGCATTTGAAGTCATAACATGTTGATTGACTTTAATAAATTTCATGGATGTAACAGATTTAATTTAACCTTTCTGCTACTATTGACTTTCTAGATTGTTGCCATTTTTGATTTGTTACTTCAGACAGTACTATAGACAACCCCCTTGTACATTCTGGGTGCCTTGTCAGAGTTTCTAGGTTATCAAAGAAATGGATTACTCAAAGGAGTTGAGGAATGTAAATTTTGCAGGTTCTACTGACACATTATTGTATGAGAAAAACATGTTGTAGATTTGAATGGATAGTACAGTATCATTTATATTGGAAGAAAAGCCCAGATATGTCACAGGAACATATTCTATTAACTAGACTGATAATGGTTTGAAACTTTGTAGAGAATATTAGACCTGAGAACAGTGGTCAAAGGGGATTTTGACCTTTTCAGTGAAGTTTAGGTTTTTATAACAGGAATGTATTTTTGTATTACTTGAGTTGTTTTAGTTACTAATAAGAATATAGATATGTTTGAACAATTTATATATCTTTATGCTACAAGCATAGAATAGTCCCAGTTATCAGCCACATACTGATCATTGTAAAATTTTGTTCATAAAGTGTAGAAAAATCAGTGTATTTTAAAAAGTAGATAGGTGAGAGTGAGGGTCATATTCTTTAACCACTGTTATCTCAGTCAAATATTTAATAATCTTGAGTTTTTTTCAAATTTACTAGTAAAAGCTATATGTTACTATAGCTTTCTATTCACCATGTTTGGATTTTAGTACAAGTGACTACAATTTTTAAAATTCTGCTATTGGCCCTAGTACTCTTTAATGCAGTTTTGCATTAAAGCATTTAAATATTACCAGTATTGTGGTGAATATATTGAACTTCTTATGTAACTCCAAAGAATAAGTGTTTTTTAATAAGTAATTTTTTTTTTTTCCTTACAGAGATGTGAAAGCTGGCAATATTCTTCTTGGAGAAGATGGCTCGGTACAGATTGCAGGTACTGATTAGTATTTCTTTTATACTTATCTTCTATGTTTTCTTAGTCAGTTTTCTCTTCTGTACCCTGGACCATCTCTGGTCACACATACTATGTTGATACATCCCTGCTGACTCAAGGTATCTCCCACTACTCATCCTTCATTTTCAGTCATAGGCATTTTCTAACCACAACTTATTATGGTTATCTATTCCTAACTCCCGTTAGAGTCATCTTCTGTGGGTTCTTATACCATTCTTTAACTTTCCTCTAAAGGAGAAGTAGTCAAGAAACTTCTTTATGTTTAATAAATGTGCTTTAGGGAAGTTATACTTCTCTTCTGGGAGAAATGGGTTATTTGCCAGTTAGGAAGACACATCTGAGAGGTGGAAGTGTACTTTTGGTAGATTCAGAGTTGAAGAGATAAGAGTAGAGTCCAAGGCCTTCCAGTGTTGGTATCTTGGTGAAATGCCCCCTCCCCCAGGGTGAGACTCCAGAATGGCTGAACTGCAGGACTGTTGAGCAAGCAGATCATCTGAGAAAATCTCAGCTTGGTCCCACACTGCTGGAAAAGTCAGGTGTTTGGCAGGAGGAAGATAACTACCCAAACCTTGAATTATTTCTTCAGCTTTAGAAGAAAATTTAGGCACACATCTTCATGTCCTCAGGTAAGGGAATATTTTAACTAAGCCATCTAATGTTCTAACATAAAGAAAAAGATTGATAAATTTAAGTCCTGTAAAATTAGCAACTATTGTTCATCAAAAGAAGAACAGTTTGTCACCATTAATAAGTAAAAAAGCAAAACCACAGAGTAGATAAGTTATTTGCAGCATGAGTAACTTGACAACGGGCTCAAATTTAGAATATACAAAGAACTAATTAAGGAGAAGTCAAATAACCTCAAATGAAGACATCAAAACATAAATATAGTAAAAGGTGTACAACCTCAACTAGTTAGCAATTAATGCACAATAAAATAACATTAGGAAATCACATTGTATTGATTGATGTAGTAAACACATCTGACACTACTAGTTAATCAGTGTAAAACAAGAGAGAATCTCACCTTCTGATGGTGAGAATGTTAGCTAGTAGGAACACTTTAGTAAGCTGAAGATATACATACCCAGAGACTTTCATGGTGTAGAGAAACTCATACTTCAGTGTGCCATAATGCTAATAAGCATTGAAAGTTTGGAACATTGCCAAGCCTTTTGTTAGTAGAATGTATAAGTAAATAGTTGATTTACACTTTAGAATGCCATATAATGGGCTTCTCTGGTGGGTCAGTAGCAAAGAATCTGCCTGCCAATGCAGGATACACCAGAGACGTGGGTTCAATCCGATCCCTGGGTTGGGAAGATTCCCTAGAGGAGGAAATAGCAACCCATTCCAATATTCTTGCCAGGAAAATCCGAGGGACAGAGGAGCCTGGCGGGCGCAGGCTACAGTCCATGAGCTCATGAAGAGTCGGACACAGCTGAGCACACACGCACTTGAACTTGATACTATATAGTGATGAAAATGAATAAACTCCAGCTGTATACAGAAGCATCAAATAAATTATAAAAACATAGGGTGAATGAAGCTAGTCAAAGTAGAATATATAGCTTGTGATTCCATTTATATAAGTTCAAAACCAGGCACAATTATGCTGTATTGAGTAGAGAAGCAAAATCAAGTGGTAAGGAACAAAAAAGAAAGAATTGTAGGAAAATGGTAGAGTAGGAAGCACCAAGAATCTTCTCCCCACCTAGACAACAGCTGAATTGGCAGAATCTGTCTAGTGTAACTATTTTGAAATTCTGCATCTCATTGATGACTTGAAACTTTTAGGACAAGACTTGGAAGGTAAATTGCAGTTAATTTTGGTCAGTTTCAGAGCTCCTCATTTCTTACTCATCAGCCACATGGTAGGCAGCTATGCATAGTTTTTTGGAGTAACTTGCACACAGCTTGCAAGAACTATGATGGGCAGAAAGGACCCTGTCCTTTGAATATCCTAGCATCTGCTCTGTTTACTAATTGCAGCTTCTGATCACAGAGATGCAGACAAAGAGACAGGCAGCCATTGTTACAGCTCCTCTTTCCACGTGATTTCCAGGGCACTTGAACAGATCATTGCCTTTTTTTCTTTCCTTCATTTCTCTCCTCTTCCCCTTTTTGAAGCCAAACCTTAAAGACTAGGACAATAAAAAATAACTACAGGGACTTTGCTGTGGGTCCAGTTGTTAGGATCCTGCACTTTCACTGCCGAGGCACTAGATTGCATCCCTCATCAAGGAATTAAGATCCCACAAAGCATGTGATGTGGCCACAAAACCAAAATAAAAGCAACATTTGCAGGGAAAATTGAAAAGTGAATGTTTGTTCTCAGGAAAAGGTGCAGAAAAGATCTGAGAAGGCCTTAAGTTTACATTTCAGGCTAATGCTTGACACAGACACAGCCTACAACAACTCCAAAAAACAAAACAATAACATAAAACAGCAAATCCCAGGGAAGGGGAAGAATCTGATTTCCAAAGTTAGCACATTATTAGATTCAAATGTCCATCTTCAATAACAACAACAACAAAAAAAATCACAAGACATTCAGTGAAACAGGAGTGTATGATCTACTCAAAGAAACCATCACTGAAAAAGGCTTGATGGCAGATATATTAGACTTTAAAACAACCATCTTAAAGATGTTGAGAGAGTTAAAAGATACGGGAAAACTCAAAACAGCAATTGTTAATAAAATCTAAATATCAATAAGGAGAGAAGACTTAAAAAGAAACAAAGAAATTCTGGAGCTAAAAAGTACAATAACTTGAATTGTGAAATGAAAAACTTATTAGAAGGATTTAAATGCACATTTGATCTAGTTGAAGAAATAATTGGTGAACTTGAATATGGAAATTATCAAGTCTAAGGAACAGATTTATGGGTTGCCATTTCCTTCTCCAAGGAAGAGAAAGGAAAATGATTGAACAAAATGAATAGAGCCTGATGGGTCTGTTTGGATATCATAGAAGCAGACCAACATCCACATTATGTGAGGCCTCGATGGAGAAGGAAGGGGCAGAGAGAGTACTGAAGAAATAATGTCCGAAAACATCTCAGACTTGATGAAAAACATGAATATAAACATCTGAGAAGCTCAATGATCTCCAACTAAAGTGACCTCTGAGAGACTCACAGAGACACATTATAGTCTAACTTTAGAAAGACAAAGAAAAAGTCATAAAAACAGCAGGAGACAAGCGACTCCTCACATACAAGGCGTCCTAAACAAGATTGTCAGCAGACTTCTCACCAGAAACTTGGGAGGCCCGAAGGCAGAGGGACAATATATGTATGCAAAGTTCTGAAAGACAAAAAGTGTCAACCGAGGATCCTTTTAAAGTAAGGGAGAAATTAAGACATTTCCAGGTAAACAAAAGAGGAGGGAATATATTTCCACTAGACTTGCCCTGCAGGAAATACTCAAGTGAGTTTTGCAAGGTAAAATGAGAGGACCCTAGATAATAACTCCAAGCAGTATGAAGAAATAAAGAGCTCAATAAAGGTAAATACATGGGTATATTAAAAAAAACTACTATTATTGTAACAGTGGTTTGTAACTGCACTTTTTGTTTTCTGCATAATTTAAGAGACTAACACGTTATAGAAAACATTTATTGGTCTAAAACTTGATATTACAATAGCATTGGTTTGTAACACCACATCTTTGCATTTAAAAGAATGATTAGTTTATGTTTTGAGCACACAGTTTATGAGGATGTAATTCTGTGATAAGAACAACCTGAAGAGATGAGAATAGTGCTGTAAAGAAAAAAGTTTCTGTATGTTATTGAAGTGAAGCTGGTGTAAATGCAAATTAAGAGTGGTAAGTGTAACCCCATGGTACCAATAAAGAAAATAGCTACAGAATATAAATTTTAAAAATGAAAAATTTTAAGCATTTTACAACAAAAAGTTAAGCACAAAATAAGTAATACAGGAAATGAGGAACAAGTTTTTTTGTTGTTTTGTTTTTTATTTGCATGTAGCAACTTAACATGCATGCTGAGTTGTTTCTAGTTGTATTTCTTTGTTACCCTGTGTACCGTAGCCCACCAGGCTTCTCTGTCCATGGGATTCTCCAGGCAAGAATACTGGAGTGGGGACTTCCCTGGTCATCCAGGGTAAGAATCCACTTTGCAATGCAGAAGATGTAGGTTCGATCCCTGGTTGGGGAACTAAGATCCCATATGCCTCCAACCTGTATACAGCAACTAGTGGAGCCAGGAGCACCTAAGACCCAATACAGATAAATAAACAAACAAACATTAAATAAAAAAAAGAATACTGGAGTGGGTTGCCATGCCCTCCTCCAGGGGATCTTCCTGACTCAGGGATCGAACCCATGTCTCTTATGGCTCCTGCATTAGCAGGGCAGTTCTTTGCCACCAGTGCCTCCTGGGAAGCCCCCCAAAAGCTCTAAATCATATGAAAAAAATAACACAATGAAGAAGTAAGTCCCTCTTTATCAATAATTGCTTTAAATGTAAATAAAGTAACTATCCAATTAAAAGAATGGTTAAAAACATGATCCAACTTTAGATCCAAAGATACAAAGATTAGAAGCAAAAGGATGGGAAAATATATTCTATGTAAATAGTGACCAAAGAGAACAGAGTAGCTACTCTAATATCAGACAAAATAAACTTTATATTTAAAAGGTTGTAAGAGATAATGCATTGTATATTAATAAAAGATTAAATAGATATAATAAATAGATAAACAGTTATAAACGTTCATGCACATATTAACATACCAGCAAAATATATGAAGCAAAAAGTAACAGAATTGAAGGGTACTGTAGATAGCTCTGTAATATTAAAAGGAGCTCTGTAGTAGTACTTGGGGACTTTAGTACTCCGGTCGTAATAATGGGTAGAACAGACAGAATGTAAGGAAATAGAAGACTTAAACAACACATTGACTGACTAGATCTAACAGGCATATACCAAGCACTCTACCCAATAAGAACAGTGCACACATTCTTCTGAAGTGTCCAAGGGGCATTTTCTAGGATAGACCATTTTTTTTGGCCACAGATGAGGTAAAGCTAGAAACCAACCACAGAAAACTTGAAAATTCACAAATTTGTGGAAACTAAACAAAAATAGATTGACAAATAGATTTTGACAACCAGTGGATGAAAGAAGACATCACACAGGAAACTAGAAAATACTTAGAGATTAATGAAAACAAAATCACAACCATACCAGAACTCATGGGACGCAGTGAAAGCATTGCCAAGGGGCAGATTTGTAGCTGTAGATGCTTTATTTTAAAAAAAGAAAAAGAAAGCTAGCAAATCAACAACCTAACTTGACAGCTTTAGGAACCAGAAAAAGAAGAAACGGAACCCTCAGTTAGCAGAAGGAAAGAAGTAATAAAATTTAGAGTTGAGAAAAGGATATAGAGAACAGAAGAGCAATAGAGGAAATTGATGAACCTGAAAGTTGATTCTTTGAGAAGATCACCAAAATTGACATACCTTTCAGCTAGGTAGAAAAAAAAGAAGACTCATTAAAATCATAACCAAAAATGTGGATATTGCTACCAATTCTACCAAAATAAAAAGAATTATAAGATGTATTATAAACAATTCTACTCCAGCAAATTGGATAACCTAGATGGGCAAATTTTTTGAAACATAAAACCTAATAAGATGAAATCATGAATAAATAGAAAGTCTGAAATGACCTATATATATAGCTTGTAAGGAGATTGAATCAATAATCAAAAATTTCCTGACAGAGAAAAGCCCTGGACTCAGTGGTTTAACTGGTAAATTCTGTCAGACATTTTTAGAAGAACTAATAACATAATAACAGCCTTCCTCAAAGTTTTCCAAAAATTTGAAAAAGAAGAAACACTTTCTGACTCATTTTATTGAGTCCAAAATTACCCTATTCCCAAAGTCAGGCAGAGATACTAACTCAAGAAAAGAAGACTATGGGCCAGTATCTATTATAATCATTGATGTAAATATTTTCAGCAAAATACTAGTAGCAAATCAAATTCATATAAAATGGATGATACACTACATCCATATGCTGGATGATACAGCATATTAAATGGATGATACACCATGACCAAGTAGGATTTCTTTGGAATGCAAGAGTAGTTCAACATGTGAAAATCAATGTTACACATGAGATTACCAGAACAAAGATAAAGAAAACCCGCATGATCATCTTAGTGCACCACAAACATATGAAAAAATTTAACACTTTCATGGGCTTCCCTGGTAATCAGTTGGTGAAGAATCTGCCTGCAGTGCAGGAGACCTGGGTTTGATTCCTGGGTCGGGAAGATCCCCTGGAGAAGGAAATGGCAACCTGCTCCAGTATTCCTACTCAGTGATGAAAGACTTGAAAGCTCTTCCTCTAAGTTCAGGAACATGGGAAGAATGTGTTAGTTCTGTTCAACATAGTACTACTGGAAGTTCTAAACTGAACAATTGAGCAAGAAAAATAATAGAAGACATTCAGACTAAAAAGAAAGAAGTAAACTTATCTCTGCAGATTCTATGATCTTACATGCAGAAAACCCTAACTATAACATTATATTTTAAAAAAACCGCTTGAACTAATAAGTGAACTTTGCGAAGTAGGATAAAAAGTCAGCACTTAAAAATCAGTTGCATTTTCTACACTAACAATAAACAATCTGAGAAAAATACTACAAACAATTCTGTATACAAGTAGCATCAAAAATAATTAAAATACCTAGAAGTTAACATAACCAAGGAGGTGAAATACTTGTACAGTGAAAACTATAAAACATTGCTGAAAGAAATTAAAGAGGATGTAAATAAATGGAAACACATCCCCCTGTTCATGGAATGGAAGACTTATCATTGTTTAAAAAAGTTAGTACTACCCCAAGTAATCTACAGATTCAATGCAATGCCTGTCAAAACCCCAATAACTTTTTTTGGTGGGGGCAGATATAGAAAAAAATCCTAAAATGCATATGGAAGCTTAAGGAACCTCAAGTAACCAAAACAGTCTTTTAAAAAATGAACAAAGCAGGAGGATTCATACTTCCTGATTTCAAAACTTACTGCAAAGCAGTAGTAATAGAAACAGTATGTTGTTGGTATAAAAATTGGCATAAAGACAGTGGAATAGAATAGAAAGCTCCAAAATAAGCCCTTGTACCATATGATCAAATGATTTTTGACAGGGGTATCAAGGCCATTCAGTGGGGAAAGGAGTCTTTTCAACAAATGGTTCTGGGAAAACTAAATATCCCAATGCAAAAAAATGAATTTGGACCCTTACCTAACACAATATTCAAAAATTAACTGAAAATGGACTCTAATATAAAGACCTAAAACAATAAAACTTAGATAAAAACAGGGCACATGTTTCATGATATTGGGTTTGGGAGTGATTTCTTAGATATGACACCAAAGGTACAGGCAACAGAAGACAAAAAAATAGATTGAATTTCATGAAAATTTTAAAAATTTGTGCACCTAAAAACACTATCCACAGAGGAAGAAGGCAACCCACAGAATGGGAGAAAATATTTGCAAATCATGTATCTGACAAGAGACTTAACAATATCCAGAATATACAGAGAACTCCTTGAATTCAACAGCAACAACAAAGTCAATTTAAAAATAGATTTGAATAGACATTTCTCCCAAGAAGATATGCAAATGTTCAGAAAGCACATGAAAAGATGCTCGGTATCACTAATCATCAGGGAAAAAATATAAGTCAAAACTAGAAGGAGATAATAACACACCCATTAGGGTGGCTATTTATCAAAAAAATACAAAATAGCAAGGATGTGGAGAAATCAGAATCCTTGTTCACTATCGGTAGGGGCGTAAAATGTTAGAGTTCTTGTGGAAAACAGTATGGCAGTTCCTTAAATCAATTAAAAATTCTGTATGATCCACCGGTTCCACCTTTGAATATATAAGCCCAAAGAACCTAAAGCAGGAATTGAAACAGCTTTCTGTACACCCATTTTCATAGCAGCATTACTTACAATGGCTAAAATAGGGAAGCAACTTAAGTGTCCATCAGTGGATGAATGTATACACAAAATGTGGTATGTACATAAAATAAAGTATCATTCAGCCTCCAAAGGAAGGAAATTCTGACACATGCTAGAACATGAATGAACCTTGAAGATCTTGTGCTAAATAAAATAACTCCGTTATAGAAAGATAAATACTGTAGGTTCCACTTAATGAAATGCTTAGAGTAGTCAAAATTATAGAGACAGAAAGTAGAATGGTTGTTGCCAGGGGCTGAGGAGAAGGGGCAATAAGAGTTATTGTTTAATTGATATAGAGTTTCAGTTTGGGAAGATGAAAAGAATGGATTGGAGCAAGGAGGAAAATCTGAGGAGATGGTGTGGAGGTGGAGAGGAATAGAATGAGGAACCCAATAAGCTATGTGTTAATGTAGTCAAGAAGTTCGACAGAAAGACAAGAAAAGGTCATACTATGTATGTAGGACCATAACTATATTATATTATTTTCCTATGTATTTATGTTAGTTACTGTACTTTTAATCCCCCGCTGTTATATTCTGTTTTAGACTTTGGAGTTAGTGCTTTTTTAGCAACTGGTGGTGACATTACTCGAAATAAAGTGAGAAAAACCTTTGTTGGAACCCCTTGCTGGATGGCACCTGAAGTTATGGAGCAGGTACTGGGTCTTTTGTCTTTTTACAGTGATTTGAGTTATTTTACAAAATTGAAAAAACTGAGCAGTGTTTGCTTTCGAGTGGTCTGCTAGTTTAGCTTTGGGAAACATGGCTCTGTTCTTTGTTTAAGACTTGGCATCATGCTTAAAAGTAAACCCCAAACTCTAGAACTTAGCAAAGGACATATTAATCTCAAGATTTATACAAAGGCAACCTAAGGAATAGTATAATAAGATTGATTTAATGGCAATATCCTTAGTACAAGTTAAGTGACCTGATCTTTTTACACATGGCTCTTGAAGGACTAGTTTTCCCCACATCCCTATTTCCTGCTTGTGTCAAACGAACTGCAGTTGATGTCGCTCATCCCATCAACCTTATGGAGGAAAACTCTGCTAATTCTAGAATCCAGTGCTCATATTTTGCTGCTTGTTTATTCTCTTTGTGGCATTTGAAACTGTTGACCTTTTCCCCTTTACTGACATCTTTTTTTAATTGGAGGCTAATTACTTTAAAATATTGTAGTGGTTTTTGCCATACATTGACATGAATCAGCCATGGGTATACATGTGTCCCCCATCCTGAACCCTTCCTTCCCCATCCCATCCCTCAGGGTCATCCCAGTGCACCAGCCCTGAGCACCCCGTCTCATGCATCAAACCTGGACTGGCAATCTGTTTCACATATAATATACATGTTTCAATGCTATTTATTCTCTCAAATCATCCCACCCTCGCCTTCTCCCACAGAGTCTAAAAGTCTGTTCTTTACATCTGTGTCTCTTTTGCTGTCTCACATATAGAGTCATTGTTACCATCTTTCTAAATTCCATATATATGCGTTAGTATACTATATTGGTGTTTTTCTTTCTGGCTTACTTCACTCTGTATAATAGGCTCCAGTTTCATACACCTCATTAGAAGTAATTCAAATTTATTCTTTTTAATGGCTGAGTAATACTCCATTGTGTATATGTACCACAGCTTTCTTATCCATTTGTCTGCCAATGGACATCTAGGTTGCTGCCATGTCCTGGCTATTATAAACAGTGCTGCGATGAACATTGGGGTACACGTATCTCTTTCAATTCTGGTTTCCTTGGTGTGTATGCCCAGCAGTGGGATTGCTGGCTCATATGGCAGTTCTATTTCCAGTTTTTTAAGGAATCTCCACACTGTTCTCCATAGTGGCTGTACTAGTTTGCATTCCCACCAAAAGCGTAAGAGGGTTCCCTTTTCTCCACACCCTCTCCAGCATTTATTGTTTGTAGGCTTTTTGATAGCAACCATTCTGACTGGCGTGCCCTTTACTCACATCTTTAGCTTCTTCGTTCTCCTACTTACTAGGCCATTTCTCTGACTTCTCTCTGGCTTTCCTTCTACTGCTAAGCAACACTGCTTCCCAGCACCTCATCTCTGACTATACATACTCGCTGTTTCTGTCTCTACTTCCCACCTGCTCATTGGTCATTATTTATGAATTATATCCAGTTGAGTTTTGTTTTTTAAAATTGGGTAGGTATTCCAACTCCCTGTAGATGTTTTACATAAATGTCTTGTGTCAAACCCGTATGTAGAACTGAATCTACTTTTCACTCTGTTACGATGCCTGTATTGACCCTAATGTGGGTCAAGACTTCCCACACGAGGGTTCTGGAGATGGCTGAGCATGCAGGTACCTGACACCGGGCCTGATGAGATTGGCCGCAATCTATTATTTGCTTGTACGCATACCTGGAGGCAGAGGACGCTGCATGCCTCACGGGCTTGCACTAAGGAAGGGAATGGACAGTGGTTACATGGGACAGGCTTCGTGGCATCAAGAGAGTGATGCGCCCTTTGGTTTCCTCGTGCAGGTGTGACTAGCTTGTTTTCTAAGGGCTGGCAGGGAGCAGAAACCTGCTCCTCAGGAATAGACAGGAGCTGCACCTGACCGTTTGATAAGCAGGGCTTGGGCCTAGGGCACATTCTCCTTGGGAGGACAGGGGGGTAGGGAACTTTCACTGAGGTCATTACAGGTCCTTCTGTCTACCCCATAGTGAGGCAGTATGTAATATGGAGCTTTAATTTTAGGTTTCAAACCACACACTCCCAAATCCTGTTTCTGCTCCTATATTGCTTAGGATAGAAAGTTAAAATATTTAATTTTATAACATGCTGGTGACAGTATAAAGGAGAGAAATTTGGCAACATATTCACACTAGCAACTTTAAAAATATTTTTACCCTTGTAATTTTTTTCACTCCAAAAATTAAGGTGATAAAATAATATTGTAACATAGGAAATTTGGAAAACAAAAAACTGCCAAACTTTTGTTTTTGTTCTAGGTCTTTCTAGTTTTTTCTTTAATAGATTGTATACCTGTTTGTAATAGTATCAAAACTTTTGAAGAATTTTGTAATCTTCTTTCTTAAGTGCTTTCTCATGTTATATCATAAAGTGGTTTTCCATATTTTCACATAGGATTCATTAATATTGCTTTTAGTTGAATGTATAATGTTTCTCTAAGTGAATATACACTACTTAGCCATTTCCCCATTGATGCCGTACATTCATTCTATTTTTTCTTTTTTCCTCTTACCAGGTAAAATTTCGCTTTTGCGTAGTTTAGGTTATATTTTATCAGCTTAAATTCTTTGGTTATTGATACATAAATGCTCCTGGGTGGTAAAAGTAATCTTGTACATCTCTCTGTTCTGTCCAGGTTCGTGGTTATGATTTCAAAGCTGACATCTGGAGTTTTGGGATCACAGCCATTGAACTGGCTACGGGGGCAGCTCCTTATCATAAGTACCCACCGATGAAGGTGAGGCTTCTATCCATAATACTCTCCCAGCTCATGTCTCAGTTCTCTGTCAGAGGCTTACCTCATTTGACTTTTTTTTTTTAACTTTTTTTTAAAGAATTATGTAGATTTATTAGTATATGAACAATTATTTTTATATGAAAAAGCACTATATGAATGTAAGAGTTTATAAAAATAGTAATTGTCCTCATTTACAATAACTCAGCCATTCATATTAGCATTTTATCCTCCACTTGCATGTAAATAACACACATAGCTAGAGCTCTTGTGTTTGTGGGATCACTTGACATTCTTATCCATTGTATTCTGCCCTGCATTCCTTCTAACTTCTTTAGCAGTTAGAATCTCTTTTAGATATTTGGTATGTAACACTGGATAGCTTTACATTGTAGCTGACATTATTTGATGACCCAGCATCTCCTGACTGTGTAACTAGTTTGATGTTTGGATCTAATCTGTCTCGTTTTGGTATGTGTTCCCCACAGTCACCTGTGTAGAGCAGCCTCAGTGGGGCTGATGATCATTTCTACCTCTTAAGATTGTTGGAAGAGTTCCATGTTAATAGTAATTATTGTTAACATTCATTGAGCACTCATCTGTGTCAGCCACTGTTTTTAAGTGCTTTTTATATGTTAGATCCATGCAGATTGTTCATGTGCCATACATATGTATTGTTTTCTTTGTTATTGCATAGAAGTTTGCTTTGTGGTAAGACATTAAGCATCTTTTATTTAAAGGCCTGTTACATCCTGAAGAAGTGTGTGTGTGTGTGTGTGTGCTTAGTTGCTCAGTCGTGTCTGACTCTTTATGATGCTATGGACTGTAGGACACCAAGTTCCTCTATAGGGATTATCCAGGCATGAATACTGGAGCTGGTTGCCATTTCCTACTCCAGGGGATCTTTCTGACCCAGGGATTGAACCTGTGTCTCTCGCGTCTCCTGCATTGGCAGGCAGGTTCTTTACCAGTAGCGCCATCTGGGAAGCCCCCATCCTGAGGGATTAGTTACCCGAAATGTAGTTGTTAATCCTGATGTCCCCAACATTAGTAATAAATGAGTTTTTTGTGTTTCAAGATGGTCATGCCAGTACTGTTGGCAACCATGTTCATCTGTGTGACCCCTAAATGAGAATATGCACATGAATTCTATTTGTCTATTTGTAGCTCTAGCCGTTGTTTATAGTTTTGCTTGCCCGCTTTACAAAATGCCTTAAAATGGTGAGCACCATTGTGAATTTTTGTCATAGTGATAGTCATGTATCTATGTTCTTAGAGCACTTTAGAACCTTTAAAATGTTACTCTGTCCCCTTTAAGGCACTAAAAACAGAGAGAGAGACAAAATCAGTAAGGATAGTATGAAAAGCCTCTCTGTATGTCCATAGTGAAAACATGTGTATATATTTTTTAACCTATATGTTTGATGGGTGAAAGGTTAGTAATACTTTAAGGCCTTGGTTTTTTCCTAAAGGTCAAGATTGTTAGGTGTAAATGAATATTCACAAGGCTTTGAAAAGGATTACTCTTTATAACTGTTAGTGGAAGGCTATTTTGAGGCCCAGGAAATGGCTTATTTTTGAAAAGAGGTCAGGCAGAAAGATAAGGTTTACTTTCTATTATTGTAGGCAGTGACTTTTGAAATTGTAGCCAGACATACACATGTTAATACCTATTTGCTCAAAATGAGAAATACTTACAACCTTAGTAATCCCCTTTTAGTAAATATAAATTAAATCTGAATAGCAAATAATAATTTTGACGATAGCCTTTTAATTTTGGTTTTGACTTTGTACTTAGAAAAATGGGTTATGCATTTATTGAAAAGTCAAACAGTATAGAAAATCACCCCCAAATTGCATCATATTAATAGGATATGATGACTTCATATCCTTTGTTACTTATGTCTCTCTGCATCAAGATACTGTGTTGCCATGTAAGTCAAAGAAGGAAGAGATTCAGGATGGACAGTTGCTGCAGGGAAGGTAGGAAGAGTGCAAACTAAAACGGTTATAGCTTTGTTAACTAGGACATCATCAGTGATTTCTGTGATCGAAGTTTTTTGACGAGTTCTGGGAAGAGAAGGCCAGGTTACAAGGGGTCAAGTTGAAACAGAGCTATGAATAGGTAAAGTTGGCAAAGTCACACTCTTTAATTTTGCCATTTTTTTTTTTTAAGTTTGCTGGTGTAAGAATCGGACAGAAGACATGAAGGAAAGATTTCAACTAAAGGACATACAATACAGTGCTGATACAGTTGAGCCTTTGCAGGCATTGTCTATAGGATATTATTTATCTGGAAAACACCTAAATAGCTCTAGTTTCCAAACAACTGATCTAGACGTGAACTTTCAGATAATAAAAATCTGCTCAGATGTTTGGAGGTTGTCTATATTGAAAAATTGTGGCCATAACATTTGATTACTGAATCTTCAGAAGTTTACATATGTTGAAAATTCTCACAGGTTTTAATGCTGACACTGCAGAATGATCCTCCTTCTTTGGAAACTGGTGTTCAAGATAAAGAAATGCTGAAAAAATACGGAAAATCATTTAGAAAAATGATTTCATTGTGCCTTCAAAAAGATCCAGAAAAAAGGTAAAGTATGTGATAAAACGTATCCTCTTCATCTAATATATAAACCATTGGGGAAGGCTATGAATCACATGCATTCATACATACGTGTGCTGCGAATTCAAAAGAACTAAACTTAAACATTAGAAAAAATAAACACTGACCATTACACAAAATTGAAAATGAGTGAATTATATACTTTCTCCCTTCTTTTTAGTATACAGTGCACCCTAAATAGTTAAGCTATTTCTTGGTTAATTTCTTTGAGTTATAAATGAGCTGCCAAGTTAGTGGGAGGGCTTATTTTTAATTTGCATTTAAGAGTTATAAATAAACCAGTATCTTAATGCTCTTTATGATTTTATTAACAGGAGAAATAGCAAATACTATATTTAATGTCAAATAGTCATACTTTCTTCCTTATTGGAAAGGTATTTTAGTTAAGTAGACCAAAAAGTCAAAGAGCTTATTATTAACACTAATTGAATGGCGGGTTAGTTAAAGAAACATGACCATCTAATATGTGTATCTATGAATTAAATAGAAGCATAGAAGTTAAATATTATTGCATATAATCTTTTACCTTTGAGGTCAGTCAAAACTCCTGATTTCTAACCTTTGGCCCTGTTCTCACTCTGTCATATTTTTCTGTTTCACATGGTATATAGACCACTCAGTTTTGTAGCACTAAAAGATTTTTAATTTTAATTTTTCTAAAGCTCAACAAAACTAAAAGGTTTGAATTGACTTCCTTGATCATGTCTTTAGTATATTTAATGGGCTTCAAAATTTACTGTTGGAAAGGGTAAGAAAAATAGGCAGCAAAGTTCAAACCTGTCGTTTTAGAACTTTTTTCCTCTTTCTTAATACACTGGTATTAAAACATAGGGAACAGTTTTGCTTCTGCCAAATTAGTTGACTGAAATAACAGAATTCTATTACAAACACCTAGAAATTCTGGATAAATCTGTCAAACTTAAAATCACAAGAATAGAGATGAGCTTGTAATAAAGGGAGGTCTTCAGATGCCAGAATTAACAAGGAAGCCATAAATCCAAGAATTATAAACTCATCCCGTGGCTGCCTTCAGTGCGACACTGTTCAGTCTAGTAACCTACTGGTTTGGAGTTTTAACTTCCAAGTGGGGACTAAAAATGAAATACAGGGCCTACCCATACGGGGATTTTGAACTGAGATTTCTGCTTAAAGCTAGAACATTGATAAGTATGCATCCTGAGTGGAAGGTTAGATCAGAGAACAACAACAACAACAAAATCTGTCAACACAGAAACACAACAGAAATCTTTCCTGAATAATCAAGTCCTCTGACTTGGACACTCTGCAGGTTTACAGTCTGAATTTATACCCATATTATCCAGGAACCCACAGGATTAGAAAGTAATACAGTTATTACTAAGCCAGTTTTGTTTCTGGCAGAAGCAATCAGAAACTGCACTCTTAGACTACTTCCAAAACCCGGGTCCCTACAATTCTTGCACTGAAGAGATCACAGTCCAGAATTACAAAACACACAGTGAAACCCCACACTGTGAACCAGAAGCAACATTCGAAGAAATAATGGCCAAGAATTTTCTGAATTGATGAACTATCTGTATTTTCAGGCAAAGGAATGAAAAGTAGGAATGAAAAGTAGGAATGGTAACGTCTATTTTGAGTTTGCATAGCACTTCCACATTTATTCTGTCTTTTGATTTCTTTGAGAATCCTCTGAGGTCCTGGTCCTCAAGCTTGAGTGCACTTTGGTATCACCTGGAGAGTTTCAAAAACTGCACTCAGGTTTGCCTCCACAGTTTCTGCTGTAACTGTTAACAGGGAACAGCGTGGGATTTTTTATATTAGTAAGATAGTTTATTTCTCTCTTGTGTGACAATTCCCATCTGGTATGCCAACTGTATTCCAGGAGGGCAATACAAAACCTAGGCTACCTGCTGCCTTGTTCTTACATAGCTAGGTTATGACCCTCATCTCTTTAGTTGAAATAATTTTTTTTAAACTCCCAGATATTATAGTGCACAGCCATGTTTAAGAACCACTGCTTTTAGGGATTTAGCCAGGTGATACTGAACCTTAGAGAAGGGACTTGTTCAGCGTTACAAGTAGGTGTGTGGCGTCAGTCAGGCCCAGTTTCTTAAGTGTAGCATTGTTGATTCTTGATTCTCACACTAGTTTGTGACGTTGACAACAATGCCTTTACTCAAATGAAGTAAGACTGCACAGTTAAAGACTAAGTGTAGATTAAATTTGGAAACTATACATTACTCTTAGAATATTCAGTTTTTTAAAGGAAATTGTGAGATTATTTTTTAAGAATATGTAATTACCTAAGTTGGAGATTTACAGGTGATTATGTAGCAAGAAGCACAGTTTTTGATTTGTCAGTTTAAATGTATATTTTTTGCTTCTTTAAAGTAGATAAAGCCAACTTCATAGGAAATAATATTAAATAGCAAATATATTGAAAGCCATTAAGAAATCACGCTTCTAAAAGAAATATTTCACTAATGAATTTTTGCAAGAGCCTACAATAATTGTTATCAGAAAACTTCTATTTGAGTTTTTAATTCTGTTCGGTGCTTGTACTGAGCTTTTCCTTTTTCATTTTTAGCAGGTTAAGGACAGTGGAGTACACTGAGTTTTTATCTTGATGCTCAAGAAATCATGTTTTCATTTTTGAAGATGAAAACCCACATTCCACTTCAATTAACTATAAAAAACTTTCTTTTCTGGTTTTAGACCAACAGCAGCAGAACTGTTAAGGCACAAGTTTTTCCAGAAAGCCAAGGTAGGACATTGTAACTTGGTTTCATGTATTCAGATGATCCTCCTCAAAACACCTACATTAGGTTTACTGTTCAGAGGTTGCATTGCCTTCAGATGATTATTTCTGGAAGAATGATGGTTGGTCAAATAATTCCTGGGGCCATTATTTAGACAATCTTTTATAT
The DNA here is from genome assembly GCA_006410875.1 of Neotragus pygmaeus. Taxonomy (NCBI): domain Eukaryota; kingdom Metazoa; phylum Chordata; class Mammalia; order Artiodactyla; family Bovidae; genus Neotragus; species Neotragus pygmaeus. The sequence continues at coordinate 1,168,094 of SJYV01033281.1, forward strand.
TTAAGATAAATATATTATTCTATAAATTAAGTGTCAGGTAAAACTTAAAACAGGAAAAATTAATATTACCACTATAAAATCTGTGGAAAATTCTGTGAAATATATTGAACTCTTATTTTAGGGTTTACTACTGAATTAGTAAACATCTCATTTCCCAAAGATATGGGATAAATAGGATGTTATTATAGTTGGGAAATGTGGGACCACAACCCCAAAGGAAGTATGTTAAAGCAAACTTTCATAGATGGTGGTTCATGCAATACGTTAAAGCTTTGTCTCAATTATAAAGTCATGGTAGTATTATACTAAAGGATCTTCAGAATGGAAGAATAGAAGCTTTTCTCAAACTTTATAAAAACAGTTACTATATCACATTAATTGTGGTAAATATTTCTGTGTCAGCTTTTTTGTTCAGTAAGAATTTCTTATGAAAAGAAAACTTATTTTTCCTCTCCAGAATAAAGAATTTCTTCAAGAAAAAATATTGCAGAGAGCACCAACCATTTCTGAAAGAGCTAAAAAGGTAAATGTGGATTTAACTCAGTTTTTCTGAGAAATTAGAAGTTTTACTTTTGCGATTTGAAAGTGTATTTGACTAATACTATGTTAACAGTATGAATATTACTCATTTTCTTCCAGTCTTTTCTTTAGCATGCTTGATATATTCTTTTAGCAATAGTCTGTGCCTCAGTAGTACTCCACTTTCAACTGGAATGAAAAAGTATGGTACATAATTAATTAATTCTAAATTGTGTTAAATCACTGTTTGCAACTACCAGAGTGAGTTGGGAAGTTTCTTTCCACCGTACAGAAACAGTGAAAACACCACTTCACACCCACCTGAATAACTATTAACAAAAAAGACAGACAATAGCTAAGTATTAATAAAGATGTAGAGAAACTGGAATCCTCACACATTACTGATGGAAATGGAAGATGGTGTGGTCACTTTTGTGGCAGTTACTGAACAAAGTTACTGTATGAGCCAGCAAGTCTACTCCTAGCCATACCCAAAAGAATTGAAGATCTGTACACATAAAAATATGTACATGAATGTTCATGGAAGTATTATTCATAGCTAAAATGTGGAAACAAACTGAAGGTCCATCTACTGATAAATGGATATATAAAATGTCATTAACCTATACAATGGACAAGGAATGAAGTACTGATACGTGCCGTAACATGGATGTTCCTTTAAAACATTATGCTAACTGAAAGACATATTCTATGATTCTACTTATGTGAAATATCCTTCTGGAAGCAAACGTATAGAGACAGAAAGTAGGTTATTGATTGCCTGGGACTTGAGCAGATTGTAAGGGAATGAGTAGGACTGCTAATGGGTATGGGATGTTTTGTGGGAAGTGGAGAGAGTGATAAAAATGATTGAAATTTGATTGTACAGATGGTTTTTCAACTCTGAACATACTAAATCATTGGGTTGTAATACCTTGAATGGATCAATGTTATATGAATTATGTCTTAGCTGTTAATTTAAGAAAAAAAGCATTTAGAGAATGGCACTACCACCAGCAGAAAGCTCTTGGGAATTGAAAACATTATAGAAAAAATGAAAAAATTCATTACAAAGATTTTAGGGTAAAGTTGAGGAAATTTTCCAGAAAATAGAGCCAAAAAGCCACGATACAGAAAAGATGAGAACATTAGAGGATTAGTTGAGAAGGCTCAACAGTTTAAAAAGAGTTCCAGAAAAGGAAAACCGAGAAAAACAGAAGAAACGATATCACTGAAAAATTATTCAAGAAAAATTTCATGAATTTCCAGTTTGAAAGAGCTCAAGTACCCAGCACAATGAATGGAAATAGATCAACACTAAAGCACATTACCACAGTAGCTCAGAATGTTGTTGCTGTTGTTCAGTCACCCAATCATGTCCAACTCTTTACAACCCCATGGACTGCAGCACGCCAGGCCTCCCTGTCCCTCACCATCTCCTGAAGTTTGCCCTAGTTCATGTTCATTGCATCGGCTCAGAATACTGGGGGTGAAAAGATCCTGTAGCCTTCCAGACAACAGGGAAAGGTTACAGTTAGAATCAACAGTCATGGGGACCTCAGTAGCATCTCTGGAAGCCACATCACAATGGAGCTTTACGTTGAACATTAGGGGAAAAAAATGTTTTCTAACCCAAAATTGTTTCCTTTTTTTTACTAGGCAAACTATTAAGTGGAGTGTGGGAATGGAATCAAATTACATTCAGAAATGTACAGCTTTAGTAAATACACTAGGCTAATAGTAGAGTAAGTGCTTAAAGTAAGAATAGGGAAGTCATGTGATGGAGGAACCATAGTCCTCTGATTGATAGAGTGAGATCTGAGGTACCAAACCTGATGTCAGTCTGATGGAACAGATCGCAGGGCTCTGGTGAGAGGAGGTTTACATAACAGAGAATCTGGGGATAAATATGACAAGGTTGAAGAAATAAACAGAACTTCCCTAGTGCTCCAGTGATTAAGAATCCACCTACCAATGCAGAGGACAGGATTTGATCCGTGGTCCAGGAAGATTCCACATGCCACGGCCAACTACGCTCACTTGCTGCACCTACTCAGCCCACACTTTAGAGCCTGTGCTCTGCATCAGAAGTCCACACACTGCAACTAGAGAATATCCCCCCGCCTCGCTGCAATTTGAGAAAGGCCACACGCAGCAACAAAGACCCAAAAATAAGTAACTTTTTTTTAAAGAAAGAAAGCAAATGTTAACTCCAAGGGAAATAAAAAAGTTCTGCAGGAAAGAAAACTAATTGTAATATATATGGTTCAACCGTATAGTTTATATGATCATATAAACAATTGATTTACCCAAAATTACAGTGTATCTTGAAAAAAGAGTAGGGAATTAATAATAAGGTTAAATTCTCATCTTCTGTAGCAAGAAGTCAATAGATAATTTCTAAAACCAGGAAATCAAGGAATAATAATAAGAACAGATTACTCAGAGAGATGAATAGATATACATTCTAAAAGAATAAGCTAAAGTGAATTGAAAGTGGTTGTCCGTGGGGAAGAAGATGAAAGTTAGGGGACTGCTCTTTTTCTTAACATTTGCACAGCTGTAGTCCTCTTGAACCGGCATAAACTGTGATTTTAAAAGTTAAAATTGAAAAAAAAAACCCATAACCTTCTTTATCTTAAACTTATTTATTTGGAGCTTAAACTGCTCCCATTTTTTCTTGATGTCTGAAGATATGAAGTCATTACTCAGATTTCATCTGACCACATAAGAGGGATTTGGATGATGTGCAGGCTCAGACTATCAAAGTAGAGGGAAAGTCAGTGGTTGTGAGTAAAGACAAATAGTGGAGATTAGGAACAGAAAGCAAATGAAGGATGGTGGATGTGACTTTATATGGGAAAACTTATTTATGGGGGAAATTATTATCTACTTACTGTGTTGAAGTAATAGAAAGAGAGAGAAATATGACTGACTTTTCTGTACCGTAAGTGTCAAACACTCCCACAGTCCATGTCTTTCTTCCTAACGAGCAGGTTCGGAGAGTACCAGGCTCCAGTGGCCGTCTTCACAAGACAGAAGATGGTGGCTGGGAGTGGAGTGATGATGAATTTGATGAAGAAAGTGAGGAAGGAAAAGCAGCAATTTCACAACTCAGGGTATGTTTTGTTAAACTATATGCTTTAGCTATAGAGTTCTGTCTTACTGTCTGAAGCCTCTTAGATAATACTATATTCTGTGGTTCTGTTCAGCTTAACCAGATAAAATATAAAAAAATACAGACAGAATATTTTAAACACCTTATTAACAACAGGAGCCCAAGTAAATCTCCATGGAGAGGGGGACTGAAATATCAGTTTTACTGTGATAATATTTAGGGTATATAAAACTGAACTAAATAGAGAAGTGAGAACTATAATGTCTGAGATGAAAGTACACTAGATTGGATTAATGACTGATTAGACATTTCAGAAGAAAAGATTAGTGAACTTGAAAGCCTAACAGTTGAAACCTAGTCCCTAAAATTTGTTAACCTTCTATCTGAAGAGGAACAGTGTACCTTATTTTCGTTTTGTGTATCCTGGATAGTGTGTGAGTATGTTAGTTTTTGCTGGAAATAGACACCAAGACACGAAGTGAGCAAATAACGTTTGAAAAATGGCACTGATAGAGTTGTTCAATTCAGGGTTGCCACAAATCTTCAGTTTGTAAAACAAACTATGATATCTACAAAGTGCAGTAAAGAAAGCATAGTGCAATAAAATGAGATGGGCTAACTTTGACTGATTTTAAGATTATTTCCTTTATGAATGGTTTTGAGCAATTTGATTATGATATACCTAGATTTTTTCCCCCCCACATTTCATATTTAGGGTTTATTGAGCTTCTTGAATCTTTGGGTTTACAGTGTTTTTTAAGTTTGGAAAGTTCTCAGCTATTGTATTTTCAAATAGTTTTTTCTGTCCTTCCACCTTGAAGAGTCAGAGAACATGTATATTAGGCTTAAAGTTGTCGTGATTGTTCACTAATCTTTTCACTTTTTAAAAATTCTTTTTCCCTCAGTTTCATTTTGCATAGTTTCTATTGCTAGCCTGTTCATTATTCTTTCCTTCTGCAGTGTTAATCTGCTACTAATGCCATGCAATCTCTTTTTCATCTCAGACATAATGCTAGAATTGTGACTTGGTGTTTGGTTTGGTTGTTAGATACTTAAAATTTGATTTGGTGTTTGCTTTTACATATTCCATGTCTCTGCTTAACTTTTTGAAGTTATGTAATATAATTATTTTAATGTCCTTCTCAGCTGATTCTAACATCCAGGTCAGTTTGGGGGCAGCTTTGATTGATTATTCTTTTCACTGTGGCTTGAAAGTGTTTTCCCAAGTTGAGTAAATAAAAGTAAAAAATGAAATCAGATAAAATTTGATAGAGTGCCAGGAAGGAGAGCGTTATCCAGAGAAAGAAGCTTACGGCTTCCCTTTTGAGTACTTAGTAGAATATTTATCGATTACTGTATGTGAAAAAACTACCCTTGTGGAGAACAGTGCCCAGCACTCACACAGCCAGAAACAGCAGCTAGACTGGAGAAATTTAAAATTCACAGGGCATTCAGTAGACTTCTCAGTAATGGGGTATAATATATTGCCGTAGATACTGAACACTGCTCCAGACCCAACTAAAATGCATCAAAGCAGGATCCAGAAGGATTAAACTGTTTCCAGCAGCTTAACTGTATTCTAGAACAAAGCGTCAAGATTCATAGAAATGCAAAATTAGCATCATGCAACAAGGTGAAATTCAGTGTCCGGCGTCTAATCGAAGATTACAAGTATGCAGCGTGTCAGGAAAACAGTAGGAGTAAGCACACTTTATGCTCAGCTCTTGGTTTCAAATGCTATGCCCTACTAAAAGAACAAAGGCTCACTGGAAAAATGGCTAATTTCACAGCTTACACAGGGAAAATATAAAATAAATCTGGAATATCTTGTTTTGACAGAAAAGGTTTTTTTATTTTTAATAATATAAGACCCAAGTTGAAGGAGCTCCCACTAGCCAAATTAGGGAAAATTTAACCATCAAAATCATAAAGTGTAGAAATAATTATAAATCATTAAAAGAATAGAAGTCAGTAGGCCCATACAAATAATACATAGATATATAAATAAATGGGGAGAAAATGATGATTTTTCATTACAATAAACTGCCAATGGTGGTAAATGTAGGAGTGGATGGGGAAATTCATCATTTTATAGCCATCATAAAGATCATCAGTGGGTGCTAAATATATGGGAAATCTTTGATGAACAGGCTATTTACATGGTCTTCTAGTATCTCTCCAAAGCTTGCCTATTAGTCGCAAGGGGAAAAATAGCTACTGCCTACCTGAGAAATCAGAAAATGCCTTGACTCAGTGATAAAAATTAACATCACTAATGAGGGTCACAGGGTACATGAGATTCTCTAAAACACAATACCATAAGAAGATAATCACTATGTAGAATTGATTTCGGTCTAAATCATGAAGAAAGATCAGAAGACAAATTAGGAGCAGTCTATTCAGAATATGTACTAGGCAGGGGAAATGATTATGTGTCAGATAAAATCTAGAGAGACGCGATGACTGACTGCAGTACATGATCCTAGACAGAATCTTATACTAGAAAAACAAAGGCCCTAAAGGATAGTAGGAAGTCATTGGAAAAGCTGTATTATGGGTAGTTAATTAAAGTATTATTGTTAAATTTACTGAAATTGATAATTTTAGTAAAGTTGTGCGATAGAATATTCCTATTCTTAAGTACACAACTATTCAGTTGTAAAGAGCCACGATTATATACAACTTATTCTCAAATGGTACAGGATTGATTAAATATATATAAAAAGAGAGAAAGTGAACACTAATAAAGCACATAAGGAGAATGGCTAATATTGGATGAGTCTGGGTAAAGGGTATGGCAGTGTTCTTTGTATTATTCTTATTTTTACAATTTTTCTATAAGTTTGAATTATTTCCAAACAAAGGTGTGTTTTTTTTTTAAGGTTTTTTTTTTTGTTGTTGGCATATACTTGCTGTGATACCATAGGTATTACATGAACTTTGATTCTCATTAATGGTTATGAAAGATTTAAAAACCTATAAATTGACCTTATAAGAAGTCCACATTCACATTTGGTAGAATTTAACATAATTGAATTTGTTTAGAGATATGTTGTTGTTTTTTGTATTTTCCAGTGCTTGTATCCAGAATTACTGCTAACTTATGATTTACTAAATCAATTTAACTTTAAATTTTCATATGGCAGATTATAATTGGAATTTCAGTTTTGGCTCAAGTTTTCTTTACTGAAGTCCATAATCAGAATTATTCTGCTTTAAGAATATATTGGATAATTAGCTTGAATGTTTTCATTTAGTGTGAGAAATTACGCATGTAATATGTTGATGATTAGTAGAAAGGATTGTACTTTGAAGAATGTGACCTCCCTACTACCTGATAGTCCCTATATGTTTGCTATAAACTTCTGCTATAAAGTTCTGAACTCTTAAAATACTGTGAATATATTGATACATTACAGGATAGCTGGACAAAGAATACAGTAATATCATTTTAGTTTTCTTTTTCCAGAAAACTCACTAGAGTTATCGATGATTTAATTATGGATCAGAATGAAATGGAGTTGATTTGCATTTCACCATTCCATGCAGTTTTGGAACTGACTACAAGTAACCTGAGTGTTCAGTTAACAAGCCTCCTTTTTTTGTATTTCTTTTAGTCTCCCAGAGTGAAAGAATCATTAACAAATTCTGAGGTAAGTAGTTGTGATTGTTGAGTCATTAAAGTATATGTGCTTTTGTTTTGGTTTAAATGTTAAACACATTTTTTTGTATGTGCTTAAATAGAAATGGGAGTTTATATTAGTCAAATGGTGTGAAAAGAAATCCTACTAAACAGACTCCTGTTAGGCTGACCTGCCTGATGCTCACTGCATACTCAGTCAAGTCTGACTCCGCTCCTTCAAGGACTGTGGCCTGCTAGGCTCAGGAGGAAACGACAACCCACTCCAGTATTCTTGCCTGGAAAATTCCATGGACAGAGGAGCCTGTTCAGTCTTAGGTCGTGTCAGACTCTTTTTGACCCCATGGACTGCAGCATACCAGATTTCCCTGTCCTCCAGCGTTCCCAGGTGTTTATTCAGATTGATGTCCATTGAGTCAGTGATGCTGTCTAACCATCTCATTCTCTGCTGGCCTCTTCTCCTTCTGCCTTCAATCTTTCCCAGCATCAGGGTCTTTTCCGGTGAGTGGGCTCTTTGCATCAGGTGGCCAAAGTATTGGAACTTCAGCTTCAGCAACCATCCTTCCATATTAATAAAGTGTTAGTCGCTCAGTCATGTCTGACTCTTTGAGACCCTATGGATGGTAGCCTGCCAAGCAAGAATACTGGAGTGGATTGTCATTCCCTTCTCCAGGGGATCTTCCCAACCCAGGGATCCAACCCAGGTCTCCTGCATCGGAGGCAGATTCTTTACCGTCTGAGCCACCAGAGAAGTCCGTGTTAATGATAATTGGCATTTCAAAACTAATCTTAAAGTTCTATTTTTCTATCAAAAATTAGAACCAGTAGGTAACTTGGTTTCCTCTCTGTGAAGTGCAGCGGACACAAAATTTTAATGCTTCCTTGTCTCCTTGATTTTGCTTATATAATAACAGCTATTAGATCTCTCATTGCCCTTTTAATTTTTTTTCTCTTTTAACTCAAAATTTTGGCCATTGCATTGATACTGTTTTCCCTACTAATTTATAATTTTGAATATGTTTAACTTGATTTTGTGTTCAACATTGGTCTTTTTTCCCCAAGTTACATAACTAAAATTTGTGAAATTTTCAAACATGCAAAATAATGTTTAATGTTATAAAGCTTCACATTCATTTTGAAATGCATTTCAGATATGTTAAGGAACCATTGGTTTATTTTCTTTCTTTATAAGTAAAGGAGGGTCCCCAATATAGGAAAATGTCACTTCTAGAATTTCATAGTATATACTTAAGTCTGTATATTGTAGGTGCTATTTTGCTGGGCAAAGGGGATGGCATAGATATAGTTAAAAATAATATGATACAAAGAATTACTGTTCTGAAGAAGGAAAAAGAGAAAAGGACTACTGATGCTTGCTACAACATGACTGAGAAAAAACTGTGCTAAGAAGCCAGACACAAAAAGAGTGCATATTGTAAGGCTATATGAAATGTCCACAAAAGACAAATTGATAGGAGGCTGAAAGTAGATCAGTGGTTGCCTAAGGCTAGATGTGGGAGCAAGAGTTCACTATGAATGGACACAGGAGAATTTTTTGAGTTGATGGAAGTGCTGAAACCTGATTGTAGAGATATTTATACAAGTATAAATTTTCTAAAAATCATTGAGTTGTAGACCCAAATAGGTGGATTTAGTGGGACATAAATTTACACGTCAACTCATAAAGTTCTCCAAACCAGGCTTCAGCAAAACATGAACCGTGAACTTCCAGATGTTCAAGCTGGTTTTAGAAAAGGCAGAGGAACCAGAGATCAAATTGCCAACATCCACTGGATCATCGAAAAAGCAAGAGAGTTCCAGAAAAATATCTATTTCTGCTTTATTGACTATGCCAAAGCCTTTGACTGTGTGGATCACAATCAACTGTGGGAAATTCTGAAAGAGATGGGAATACCAGACCACCTGACCTGCCTCTTGAGAAACCTGTGTGCAGGTCAGGAAGCAACAGTTAGAACTGGACATGGAACAACAGACTGGTTCCAAATAGGAAAAGGAGTACGTCAAGGCTGTATATTGTCACCCTGATTATTTAACTTATATGCAGAGTACATCATGAGAAACGCTGGACTGGAGGAATCACAAGCTGGAATCAAGATTGCCAGGAGAAATATCAATAACCTCTGATATGTAGATGACACCACCCTTATGGCAGAAAGTGAAGAACTAAAGAGCCTCTTGATGAAAGTGAAAGTGGAGAGTGAAAAAGTTGGCTTAAAGCTCAACATTCAGAAAACTAAGATCATGGCATCTGGTCCCACCACTTCATAGGAAATAGATGAGGAAACTGTCAGAGTTTATTTGGGGGGCTTCAAAATCACTACAGATGGTGATTGCAGCCATGAAATGAAAAGACGCTTACTCCTTAGAAGGAAAGTCATGACCTAGACAGCATATTCAAAAGCAGAGACATTACTTTGTCAACAAAGGTCCGTCCAGTCAAGGCTATGGTTTTTCCTGTGGTCATGTATGGATGTGAGAGTTGAACTATAAAGTTGAGTGCTGAAGAATTGATGCTTTTGAACTGTGGTGTTGGAGAATACTTTTGAGAGTCCCTTGGACTGGAAGGAGATCCAACCAGTCCATCTTAAAGGAGATCAGTCCTGGGTGTTCATTGGTAGGATTGATATTGAAGCTGAAACTCCAATACTTTGGCCACCTCATGCGGAGAGCTGACTCATTTGGAAAGACAGTGATGCTGGGAAAGATTGAGGGCAGGAGGAGAAGGGGATGACAGAGGATGAGATGGCTGGATGGCATCACTGACTCGATGGAGATGGGTTTGGATGGACTCCGGGAGTTGGTGATGGACAGGGAGGTCTGGCGTGCTGTGGCTCATGGGGTCACAAAGAGTTGGACACAACTGAGCGACTGAACTGACTGAAATTTACACCTCCAAAGTTCTTAAAAACAGAAAAGCATAGACATATTTGACTTCCATTTGAAAGGAAGGTTGCAGAGAGGGGCCAGTTCATACATAAGAACTACTTTGGAAAGGTTGCCCCTCCTACACTGCTTGCCCATCAGCAGGCCCACTTCCCTCTCCTCTAAGCTTACACAGCACTGCTTGTTTTTGTTACAGCTATTTTCCACAACTGATCCTGTGGGTACTTTACTCCAAGTTCCAGAACAGGTTTCTGCCCATCTACCTCAGCCAGCAGGGCCAACGGCTGCGCAACCCACTCAAGTCTCCCTGCCACCCACTGCGGAGCCAGCGACAGCAGCTCAGGTACCGCAGGGCCCGCTTCCTTCCACGGTCAGCCTTCTGGGTGGAGGAGACGGCAGAGGCTGGCGTGCAACACCACCTTGTGCACTAAGGATGAGGTCCTGGTAGATTTTGAAACAAGTTAGAAATTCTGTTCGCACAGTTTTACATGTATGCAGATAAGAGAGTTTAACAAGGATCACATGGTTCCTTTTTTGAGCACCAAAATAAGTTAATGATAGAAATATCCCAAACAGCAATAGTTTGGGGGATTGAAATTTCTTGTCAGCTTCCTTCCTCTCTTCCGGTCTGAATGCCTGCCCCCAAAGGGAGCCATTCACAGGATATGCCACTCCTCAGCCTTACACACCTGAGGGACCACCTAGAGAGCTCCAGGAGTGCCCCAGGAGGCTGGGCGAGACACGCTTGTACACTGTCACGGTGAGACCCTCTCATGACAGTGTCTGCTGCTGGGACAGTGGACCGAATGAGAAGGGCTTCCTTGTCTTGTCAGCTTCTTATTATACCCTTATTATGCTTGAGTTTAGAATGCAGCTACCACTGAGGAGCACCGTTAGCTCTTCTGTCATCTTTGTAAATTCTGTCTCCAAACCATGGTTTTCCTGCATTGCTCTTTTTAAGATACCTGTCAGTTTTGTGGGGGTTGATTTTATTAAAATGCCATAACGTGATGTGTGAATCCACCCCGTCAGGCGCACATGACCTTATTGAATCAGAAGGCACTGCTAGTGCTGAGGGAGTGAAGGCGCCCTGAGAGCCGCCCCGCCGCTGCTGTGCAGCCACCGCTCTTCCCCTGGGAAAGCGCAGGACTGTCTGCAACATGCGCCTGTGCTCCATGGCGAGAGGACGAGTTCAGGGTCTACGCGTTTATTAAACAGTAGCAGTGTTTTTATTTTGTTTTTTCCTAAAATTCAGGTAGGAAGAAATAAAAATAGAAGTTCAGAGGTTTTCATCTGCATCCCAGCAGGGCTCGCCTTTGGAGACCACTGCTCTGAGTGCTTCCAGACTAGAGTCCTGACTACATTTAACCTTTCCTTTGCCCAAGCTTTCTATTTCTCCCCATCATATGGGAAAGGAGACAGTCATCTTATGAAAACTGATGAAAAGATTGGATTCATTTTATAAACAGCCGACATAAAATGTATATCCTCCAGTAAGCAAGGGACAACTCTATGGTTTTCAGAGGATTAAAGATCTGGAACCTCCAGGTTGGGTGGTTTCCTGAGCAGCAGCCAGTTTAGGCCTTACTACAGATGTGTGGTTAATGGCAGGTTTTTTAAAGGGAAAAACCCAGTGTCTTGTTCTTCACTCTTATAGAGGGGAGCAGAGATCTTAAAAACGCAAAATTGAAATGTGACTGTGTGTGGCATTTCATGTAGGTTTCACAGTGATCTTTCCAATTGTGTTTGACTCAGACTGACATTCGGCTATTGCTGCTGCCTTAGGGTGCATGTCCTCCCGAAACAGGGAGTTCTGGGGACTAGGACGCCCACACCTGGAGGTGAAGAAAATTGCTGCCACGTAGACGATTCATCTCTTAGACGAGCATCAGTCACCACCACACTTAATACTCCAGGCAATGACTTTATACCTTTCAATGCTTTTTAGGCTCTGTCTTCAGGAGCAGGTTCACAAGAAACCAAGATCCCAATCAGTCTAGTACTAAGATTACGGTAAGTAAGACATTTTGTTGTTGTTCTTTTCTGAATACTCTGAGTGTGCTGATTTCTCTTTGGAAGTTACTCCTCCTTCTCATAGTGCATGCCTGAGAGTAACTGGATAGAACTGTGTGTGTTTGCTCTCGGGTGTATTATTTCCCTCAGATATAATAGCAGTAGTGTGAGGATCTGAGTTACCATTGACTCATTCCTCTTTCCACATGTGAATTCCTAGTCATCTCAGTATGGCCATAATTAGAGCAGAGGCAGCAAGACCTATTTGAGGAATGTTCTGGGGTTTTTTTGAACTAATTATTTATTTTTTGGAGAGGTGGTTAAAATTCAGATTTTTATTTATTTTTTGAACTTTTTATTTTGTATAGGGTTATATAGCCAGTCGGTAAAGAATTTGCTTGCAGTGCAGGAGACCCGGGTTTGGTCCCTGGGTTGGGAAGATCCCCTGGAGAAGGAAATGGCAACCCACTCCAGTATCCTTGCCTGGAAAATCTCATGGACAGAGGAACCTGGTGGATTGCAATCCGTGGGGTCGCAAAGAGTCGGGCACAACTGAGCGACTGACACAACACACATATAGCCAGTTAACAATGTTGTGATAATTTCAGATGAACAGCAGAGGGACTCAGCCATGTGTATACATGGATGTGATCTTTCCCCAAACCGTCCTCTCCTATGCAGGCTGCTACATAACATTGAGCAGAGTTCCCTAGGCTATACAATAAGTCCTTGTTGGTTATCCATTTAAAATATAGCAGTATGTCCATGTCAGTCCCAAACTCTGTTAATTGTCCCTTTGGAAAATGTTTTGATTTTACCTCTAGGAACAATGAAATTATGCCATAAACGTGAAGAAAGCAGATTTGGCTACCTTTTCTTTACCTGGACCCAAATAGTTCTGAATCATACAATGTCTTGGTAATTTCATCCTATTTTAATTGTGTACAAAGAATACTACTTGTCTGTTTTAAAAATTTTGTTTTAAAATCTTAGATCGGTTAATAGAGAGTATGAAATATTACTTGACATATGCTTCAGAAGGGGAGAGGATGCTTGTCAGTGGTGCAGTTAGCTTTTTGAAGGGTGGTTTTTAATGGACTATGTTCCAGACTTGTTTATGGAAGAGGAGACTGGAGTCTTATTCTCATTGATGAAAACTTTGAAGTTCAGTTTAGCATATTGTTAGCTTTGAAGGTGTTTGTACTTGGCATGACAGTCACATCACAAAAGTGATACTGAACATTTGACCTTAATTTTACTCACCTTTCAGAAAGAATAGATTGAACAATTACATATTAAGCAGACTAAGTACAGCACTATTAGCTATTGTGCTAAGACACTGAGAAAGGAGAAAATGAAATGCAATAATCAAGTCTGCTTTGGAAGTTGATTTTTATTATGTACTTAACTAGCAGAGCTAAAAGCAAGTTTTAGTAGTAGATATGCAGTGAAGTATAAGTCCATGTAGACAAGTGCAGAGAGGCAGTGAGAGGGAGAAAATCTCTGTTGGGCAGGTTGTGTTGGATTTGGGGAACTGTGTTTTAAGCCCAATTTCAGTAACATCAAGCATGTGTCAGATAGACCTAAGCCGTCTACATCATTTAGATAAAATGGATTTGGGTCCTAAGTCATCAGGCACATCTCCCTTTATACATGGTATTCTAATTTCTCCATCTTTAATCAGAACCTCCGGGGAGCTTGGTTAATATCAGTACTTGGTGTGGTGAGCGATCACTGTAACTGTCCCTCGTCAGTCACATGTTAATCTCTGGAGCCTTCTAACTCTCCTGCCAGTATGGACCCCATTCCTGTCCCTGTCTTCTCTCCATTCCCAAAGCCTTCGTGTCCATTGCTACTGCTAAGTCACTTCAGTCGTGTCTGACTCTGTGCACCCCCATAGACGGCAGCCCACCAGGCTCCCCTGTCCCTGGGATTCTCCATTACATCCTATCTAAAAAACTACTAGTATTTCTAAAGTTTCTCCTCATTATCCCAATCTGTATATTCTTTATCCTTCTCCTCTGAACCCCTGTGGAACTGAGGGCACATCACGTATTTCATTCTATGAGTCTGCTCAGACTGATCCCCAGTGGTGGGCAAGGTGCTGTCCTCAGCGGAGGGGTGTGGGGGGCAGGAGATACGGAAGAAAAGAGCCGCCTCTGTCACTTGAGTCACACCTCCCTGTGCTCTTTCATAGATTCCTCTTAGTTTAATACGGTCATCTTGTTGGGTGTACAGATGAGAGTGGACATATATTGACCAGTGAAGGACATAGATTAAAAGAGTTGTAGAACAGTTATTAATAAATGATCACTCTGAGTTGTTTGCTCTGAGCCCTTGGTGTGAGCTCATTAGGACAGACCATCTGGTCTTTGGGACAGAAAGATCTTTCTCTTGGCATAGCTTTCCTGGTATATGTAGGCAGACTCTGAATGTATAAATTCAGAAATTTATTTTACACATTTTGTTTTCTTTCATAGGAATTCAAAAAAAGAACTAAATGATATTCGATTTGAATTTACTCCTGGGAGAGGTGAGGCATCAAAATCGAAACATTGAAAACAAAATAACTGCTCATTTGTCATTTGAAGAAAATGTGTGTGAATTTTCTGTCCTTTAGGTATATTTCCCTCTTAAAAGGTGATAAAAATGTTCCCGGCCTAAAGGTTGAGGGTACATGTGAATAAAATAGAGACGCAGGTTTCTTTTTGTTTTTGCTTTACAACTACCTAATTTAGAAAGTATAATACAAGCAGTAGTAAATATAGCTCCAGTTTACTATGGCAGACGTTGTACTAAGCAGCATCTCATTAAATTTTCAAAATGGCCTCTAAGGAAAGATTATTGTCCCCATTGCATAGATGATGAAATTAAGGTTTAGAGAGAGTGAAGTAACTGGTTACAGTTCCCACAGCTGAGAAGAGGTGTAGCTGGATTTCAGACTTGAATCTGCCAGTGTGCTGAATTCCGTCTCTTATTACTGAGCGTGTGTGTACTCGACAGTAAAGAAACAACAGCAAGGCTTCCAGTCCCCTCCCTCCCAGCCGAGCCCCGTCGCGCATAGTTTCTGTCCATGAACTTCTCCCAGGGACAAGGTTTATTATTTTCTTTCTTACCTTTGTTACTCAGAATTCGTATTTGCAAAATGGCTCACAGCTATTGGGTATCTGTCCTGTGTGCCAGGCTCAGCCTGTCCTCTGCCTCGGTCTCATGAGCAGCTCCCTGAAGTGCCGAGAACGCGAGAACAAATGCACACGCACAGAGATGTATCTGATTTCTGTCCTAAAGCCAGGCATAGTCGCTCTCTAAGGTCCTCATTCACATCACTGGTCCTCGGCACAAGTACGTGCACAGCCCCTCCCCAGCGGTCCTCTCATTCCTTCTGCAGGCTTAGTGCTCAGGCCTTGGGAAGGAGTCAGTTAGAGGCAAGGTTAATTGATGGTACTCTCTCCTCCTCTTTTTAGTTTCTAGTTGTATGCCCACAGACTGTATGTACTCAGATAGTACAACCTGGGATGACTGGATGTGAAGGAAAGCCTACCAGAATACAGAAGAAAATGATTTTACGGGGAAAAAAACAAAAGAATAAAAAAAAAAACTAGGAGTGTGATCCCCAAAGAAGTGATTAAAATTTGTTTTCTTAAGGTTTAATTGAAGGGAATACCCTAGTGACCCAGTGGTTAAGATTCAACCCTTTTACCCCCAAGGGCACACATTCAATCCCTGGTCAGGGAAATAAGAACCCACAAACCTTGCAGTCTGGCCAAAAAAAAAAAAAGATTTAATTGGGACTAAATCATTCTGTGTTATTATCTCAGGAAATGTGCCGCACATCGTCACATCCCCAAGCTCACAGGGCTGGGTCCAAGGTTGCCCTCAGCCTAGCAGTTTCTTCTGCAGCATCACTGTCAGGGGCTCTGCTGACAAAGGCAAGATCCCGTCTAAGACATGCCGTCATTAGAATGTTATCTTTACACTGAGCTGATACTTGCCATCTGGTTGATTGATCCAGGTTTTGTCCTCTAGCTCGGCCTCTGATAGTCCCTCACTTGAGGTAATCCTAGTGGTAGGAAAAACCTTTGTGTGGAAGAAGGCACCCCCAC
>SJYV01033283.1:19126-36880 GCA_006410875.1 Neotragus pygmaeus
CCATCCTTCAGATTTGGCGCAATCTCTGGAACAATGAACTGAACCGGAACAAAAGGATACCATAGGATGTTTTTTGCTCTCAGATTCACAATTTATATCTGGCTGTGAGGTGAGGTGAGGTGAAGTCGCTCAGTCGTGTCCGACTCTTTGCGACCCTATGGACTGTAACCTACTAGGCTTCTCCGTCCATGGGATTCTCCAGGCAAGGATACTGGAGTGGATTGCCATTTCCTTCTCCAATTAGAAAACCAAAAATGTGGCCTGAGTAACAGTAGACAGAAATGAAAATGATGTAACTCAGCTTCTTTCATATTTTATTTTCACATTTCAGTTAAAAAATATTGTTTGAATCAGTTGGAAATCTTTTATTGACTAATAAGGGGACGACAGAGGATGAGCGGGCTGGATGGCATCACCAACTTTACGGACATGGGTGAACTCCAGGAGCTGGTGATGGACAGGGACACCTGCCGTGCTGCAATTCATGAGGTCGCAAAGAATCGGACACGAGTGAGCGACTGAACTGAACTGAAAGCTCAGCCAGAGACAAATTTTATGGATGAGGTCAGCAAGTGACACATTCTGCCTTTATAGGTGGACCTGGCCTGATTAGGAACCATTTTTTCCCCCAGCTGTGTTCTGCTCTTCACTTCCAAGAAAGGGAGAGTCAAATGCCATTACTTCGTTTATATCTTGCCTGCAATAACTGACTCCCACAAAAGTAACTTAAACATGGAAAGACACCATTAGATAAGAGTAGAAAAAGGAGTCCAAGAAGGCAGAAATACGTGAACAACGAAAGCCTCAGACGCTGTGGAGGACCAGAGTGAGAACCTCGGGCAGGAAAACACGCCCCAAACATGCCCCTTCCCTGATTGGCCTTGAGTGTAAGCCCAGTAGCTGGTACAAGTCCTATTTTGCATAGGCTTGAACCAATCAGGTTCCAGGGGGAGGAGACAAAAAGTATAAAAAGGGAAGCCAACTATACTTCGGCATGTTCAAATGACAACGCGCTGGGATTTGAACGGTTTATGAAAATCAACTGTGACGCAACTTTGGAAGGACAGGTGGTGAAAGTCCCGTGTTTTGGCTACCTGAGACAAAAAGCTGACATTTGGGCAATATTTGCAAGGAGAGAAGGAGGCGGGCCAAAGAAAAGTGGGGATGGCAACACCGACCAAACGAAGAATTTTGAATATACTTTGGGAGATGACAGTACTTAAGTCCCTGAACAGTGGAGCTGGGCTTAGCACTTGGCGAGTGTAGGAGTACTGCTTGGTGCCTGCTTGCTCGAATTCTGATTGTTACAACTATAGGTGGTACCTCTCTCCAGATTTTTGTTATGAGGTGTCAAGCACCAAGGAAAATAAACCAACTTTCACAACACTGTAAACTACTTATATCCCACATTTTGGCAGCATGCCAGGCTTCCCTGTCCCTTGCCATCTCCCAGAGTTGGCACAAGTTCATGTCCATTGAATCATGATGCCATCCAGCCATCTCTCCTGTCTTCAATCGTTGCCACCATCAGGGTATTTTCCTATCAGGTGGCCAAAGTATTGGAGCTTCAGCATCAGTCCTTCCGATGAATATTTAGAGTTCGTTTTCTTTAGATGTGATCTTGTTAAAGGGACTCTCAGGAGTCTTCTCCAGAAGCACAGTTCCAAAGCATCAATTCTTCGGAGCTCAGCCTTCTTTATGGTCCAGATCTCTCATCCATATGTGACTACTGTTAAGACCATAATACTGATTATGTATAATGTTAGGGTATACAATATATACAAAGAAAGGTGTGTGTGTGTATATATATTTGTTGGCAAAGTGACGTCTCTGTTTTTAACACAGTGTCGAGATTTGTCATAACTTTCATGCCAAGAAGCAATCGTCATAATTTCATGACTTCAGTCACCATTCGCAGTGATTTTAGAACCGAGAAGAGAAAAATCTCACTGCTTCCACCTTTTCCCCTTCTACTTGCCATGAAATAGTGGGACCGGATGCCGTGATCTTAGGTTTTTGGGTTTGTTTTTTTTTAATATTGCGTTTTAAGCTGGCTTTTTCACTTTGCTCCACCCTCAAGAGTTTCTTTATTTCCTCTTCGCCTTCTGCCATTAAATGGTATCATCCGCATATCTGAGGTGGTTATTTTTCCTGGCAATCTTGATTTCAGCTTATAACTCAGCCAGTCTTGGCATTTCGCATGATGTCCTCTGCATATGAGTTAAATAAACAAGGTGCCCATAAACAGCCTTGCTGCACTCCTTTCTCTATCGTGAAACAGCTGTTCTATACAAGGTTCTAACCGTTGCTTCTTGACCCGCATACAGGTTTCTCAGGAGACAGGTGAGATGGTCTGGTATTCCCATCTTTTTAAGGGTTTTCCACAGTTTTTCATGATCCACACAAAGGCTTT
This sequence comes from Neotragus pygmaeus, assembly GCA_006410875.1. Classification (NCBI taxonomy): domain Eukaryota; kingdom Metazoa; phylum Chordata; class Mammalia; order Artiodactyla; family Bovidae; genus Neotragus; species Neotragus pygmaeus. The sequence goes on from SJYV01033283.1 coordinate 21,540, forward strand.
AGCGTAGTCAGTGAAATAAGTATGTGTTTTTCTGGAATTCCCATGCTTTCTGCATAATCCAGCGAATGTTGCCAGCTTGATCTCTGGTTCCTCTGACTTCTAAACCCAACTTGAACAACTGGAGGTTTTCGACTCAAGTACTTGAAAAGCCTAGCTTGAGGATTTTGAGCATGACCTTACTAGCATGGGAAATGCGTGCGACTGTCCAGTGGTTTGAACATTCTTTAGTACTGCCCTTCTTGGGAAGTGGGATGGGGATTGACCTTTTCCAGACCTGTGACCACTGCTGGGTTTCCAAATTTGCTGACATACTGAGCGCAACACTTAATAGAAGATTTAATAAAATCCTGTAGGATTTTAAATGGCCCTGCTGGAATTCCATCATCTCCGTTACCTTTATTGGCAGCAGTGCTTCCTAAAGCTCCCTTGACTTCACACTCCAGAATGTCTGGCTTTGGGTGAGTGACCACACCATCATGGTTATCTAGGCCTTTACGATTTTTTTTTTTTTTTTTTTGTGGTATAGTTCTACGTATTCTTTCCATCTCTCTTGATCTCTTCTGGTTCTTTTAGGTCTTCACCATTTCTGTCCTTTATTTTGCCAATCTTTGGATGAAATGTTCCTTGATATTTCAGATTTTCTTGGAAGAGATCTCTAGTCTTTCCCCTTCTGTTGTTTTGCTCTGTTTCTTTGCATGGTTCATGCAAGAGACGGGCCTTCCTCCGTCTCTCTGCTATTCTTTGGAACTCTCATTTAGTTGGGTGTACTTTCCTTTTCTCTGTTGCTTTTCACTTCTCTTCTTTCCTCAACTGTTTGTAAAGCCTCCTCAGACAACCATTTTGCCTTCTTGCATTTCTTTTCCTTTGGGATGGTTTTGTTTGCTGCCTCCTGTACAATATTATGAGCGTCTGTCCATAGTTCTTCAGTCACTCAGTTTATGAGATCTAACCCCTTGAATCTATTCATCACCTCCACTGTGTATTTATAGGGAATTTAAGTTGTACTTGACTGGCCTATGGGTTTTCCCCATTTTCTTAAAAACATATATATATATATATATATATATATGTATCTGTACTTTCATCTATATCTATACTATATCTATGTAAGATTTATTGTAAGGAAATGGCTCATGAGATTGTGGAAGCTTAGTGAGTCCAAAGTCTGAAGAAGGCTTGCTGGTTGAAGACTCAGGAAAGAGTTGGAGGTTTGAGTCTAAAAGCCATCTGTCATAGAATGTAGAATAGCTGATGTCGTGCGTGGCTCCTGAAGACAGTCTGTTGGAGAATTCTCCTTTCCTTGGAGGAAGTCAGCCTTTTTAGTCTGTCTAGAACCTGCACTGATTGCATAAGTTCCACTTGCACTGGGAAGAGTAGTTTGCTTTACTCAAAATCTACATATTTGATTGTTAATCTTATCTAAAAACATCCTCACAGAAACATCCACAACGATATTTGACCAAATGTCTTAGCACCGTGGCCCAGATACGTTAACGACTGAAAATTCACCATCACACAGTCTGTCGTTTCCTAAAGCACAGTTGTTCAGTGTGTAGCAACTGCCCTATCTTTCCATCCTGGCTTAACACCCTCTGACAACGTCTCATTTGGGGCACTTTTGAGCTCACTGCATTGTTTTAATATGCTAACTTTTCTGTCTTTGTTTTAGCCCCCATCCAATTAATCCACACAGCAGAGAAGGGATTTTCAAAAATTCAAGTCTTGTGGAATGAAGTTTGCTTCTTTGGCATACAGTGCCCTCTGCCCTTTCTTTACAGTCTATCTCTGAAGCTATCCAGCTAATTTGCTCTCCAACCACATTTGGGATGTTCATGCTCACCCTTTCATGCCCCTACACCTGATTCACAGATTGCCTTTTGTACCCACATTGCCCAACTTTTGCTTGTCAGAATGACAAATTCTAATCATCCCCGCTATCCTCTGAATGTTTGTGTCTCCCCAAAACACATATGTAGAAACCTTAACCCCCAACCTGGTGATATTAGGAATGAGGTCGTTGAGAGGTGACTAGATTTTGAGGGCAGAGTCCTCATGGATGGAATTAGTGTCCGTATAATAAAGGCTCCAGAGAAATCTCCCATAGCTTCCACCATGTGAGAACATAGTGATAAATCAACTATTTGCATCTCAGAAAAGTCCTCCCCAGAACCCAACCATGCTGAACTTCCAGCTTCTAGAACTGTGAGTGAATATCTGTTTATATGCTATCCAAGCTATAGATTTTTGTTTTAGCAGTCCGAATGGACTAAGACAATTCCCTCAATTTTAGCTGAAAATCTCTGACTCAGTCAGGCCTTCCTGCACTGCCCCAATCAGACTTTGTCCTTCCCTTGTTGTTCGTACTTCATACATTTCCAGGAGGCTGTGGTGTGTTTTGCTCTGTATCTATGTTGAACCAGTGTGCCCTTCTGTCAGCAAACACCCAGCAGCTACAATATGACAGGTTTGGTCTGTGTGTTGTACATTCAAAGACGAAGAAAGAAGAGGTTGTCCCCAAGGTTGTCCTAATGTAAAGGACAACGTTGACAAAGTGATCATTAAAAGACACTGTTTTATGTGCAACAGCAGGGGCCATGTGACAGGATATGGGGATGGAGAAATAGTTCTCTGTTCCAGAGGGGAAAGAGGGTCCAGGAACCCTCCCTACAATATAAAGTCCCCATTTTAGAACCAGGTGAGCAAAAGTTTTGAGTTATTACGGTTACCAGATGGAGTCATACAGGGCTTCCATTCATGTGTATAATAGGCCCTTTGGTGTTGAGGTGAAGCCCATAGACTACTTTCCAAAAAAGCATGTTTCAAAGCCCAAAATACAATACATAATATTTTCAGTTCAGTTCAGTCGCTTAGTCGTGTCCGACTCCTTGTGACCCCATGATACTTTAAGAGAAACTAATTGTATTGAGACACATTTTCATCAGCAATACATTTTAAAAGCTTTTGTATTATGATATATGTTTTGGTTAACTCAGTAAATGACAAGGGGATACCTTTCATACATTTGAGAAGGAAATGGCAGCCCACTCCAGTATTCTTGCTTGGAAAATCCCATGGACAGAGGAGCCTGGTGGGCTACAGTCCATGGGTTCGCAAAGAGTCAAACATGACTTAATGACTGAGCATGCATGCACATTTGATACATAAGCAATTTAAAATTCACATTTTAAAAAATTGTGAGAACAGTTGCTGCTTAATTGAAGACGACCATTAAGCTTTGTGTGGGAAGATTATTGTGACAATTCATGCCATGTTGGCTATCCCTCATGTTCATATTTTGATTTGATGGTTACAAGTGTTGAACTCCAGTAGTGGTAAGAATTCAGTTCTGAGACTGAGTTCATGTCTGACTCCATACCATGTGATAAAGAAAAGCACGGCAGATTCATGGCACAAAGTTGATGCCATGAAGACAATTTCAGAGTCCTAAGGTGTTTCCAAGTATTTACAAAACTCCGTTTTCAAATATGTGGACAGAGAACTTTATAGACAAGAGACAGCAGAAAGCATAGATATACCATGTAATTGCGAACAAGTAGCTTCACATCTGGAGAAGGCAATGGCAACCCACTCCAGTACTCTTGCCTGGAAAATCCCATGGATGGAGGAGCATGGTAGGCTGCAGTCCATGGGGTCACTAAGAGTCAGACGCGACTGAGCGACTTCACTTTCACTTTTCACTTCCATGCATTGGAGAAAGAAATGGCAACCCACTCCAGTGTTCTTGCCTGGAGAATCCCAGGGACGGGGGAGCCTGGTGGGCTGCCTTCTATGGGGTCGCACAGGGTCGGACACAACTGAAGCGACTTTGCAGGAGCAGCAGCTTCACATCTGGTGGGCACAGCTCTGCCCACGGCTGGCCTGCTGTTTTGCATGTTCTCCCAAACACAGGAAGACTCAGTCATGTGCAAGTTATTTCAGGACTAATTATCCCATGATTTGCAGCAGAAATATATATGAGTGATATTTTTAGGTCTCAGTGGAAACCATATTTTAAATAACGTATGAAAATATGGTTTCTGTGGGTGACAACCTTATAGGTATTGCTAATCTTATTGCAGTTTGTTGCTTACAATCATAACCAAAGAAATGCTGCACCTTATTACAGGTTGGTAAACTTGAAAAGTCTACTTTTTTTCTCCTCAAGTTCATTGAACCATGGAATTGAGGGCCCTGCAGTGAACTGTGAATAAGGAAGTGGCTGGGGATGTGCCCAGGGCTGCAAGGAAGGTTCTTAGGGCCAGGCCAGGGACATCAATTCCTTCGTGGTCAGTGAGATGTGATTGGATCATGTTAGTGAGAAAGTGATGGCTCATATTTGCACTTTAGATTCTTGGGGAGAGGAGGTGAAGGAGATAAATGCAGGGACAGGGAGGTGAGCAGGGAGACTTTAAGAAGTTCAGTTGAGAAAAGATAGGACATAAACTGGGGTAATGACAGAGGAAGGAGAATCTGAATGTATTATTTATACATTTAAATGTTGGGTTTACATGTATCTATATTGATTTATAAGTGGTACATTTAATATTTATATATACCCATATACTTTGGAGATAAAGTGAGTGGTGTTGGTCATTTATTTGGTATGGTGAATTAATGAAGGACAGAAACGTGGCCAGAATAACTTCAACTTTTTAAATTTGAGTGACTAGATTGATGGCGATTACTACAAATAGAAGATAAAAAATGATACAATTGATTTGAAGCATGTTGGGCTTGGGGAAGGAGTCTATTTAATACTCCCAAAGAAAAAATAAATCAGATAATGAAGAAATGATGGAATAAAATAAACAATGGATGGAATGATATTGCATAGAAAATTCTGTAGGTTAAGAAAAGTTGTAAAAGAGATGGGAAAGTAGATACAGGATGTGGAAAAGGCTGGCAATTGACAGTGATGAGGTGAAAATGGAAAACTGAGTATCATGGGCCTCAAAAAATGGGGTCCACTGCCAAGGCATATGTGTTGCATTATTTAGTGAGGATAGAAACCGTGCTGAAATTTGGAATGAGGGGACCACTGTTGCCCTATGATGGTAGTGGATGGACACACAGGGCATGAGCAAAAAGAAAACACATCGTTAGGATCCGGAAAAATTTAACTCACATTTCCACGAGTATCAGGAGATGTTCTCTCTTGTGCATGAGTGCTCAGTCGCTTCAGTTGTGTCTGATTCTTTGTTACCCTATGGACTGTAGCCTGCCAGGCTCCTCTGTCCATGAAGATTCTCCAGGCAAGAATGCTGGAGTGGGTTGCTGTGCCCTCCTCCAGCGGATCTTCCCCACCCAGGGATCAGACCCATGTCTCGTGAGGCTCCTGCATTGCAGGCAGATTCTTTAACACTGAGCTACTGATGAAGCCCTGTTCCCTATGGGGTGATCATAGGGGTGATCATGCAATCAAAGAATGTTCAAACTATTGTACAATTGAACTCATCTCACACACTAGCAAAGTAATGCTCAAAGTTTTCCAAGCCAGGCTTCAACAGTATGTGAACCGTGAACTTCCAGATGTCCAAGCTGGATTTAGAAAAGGCAAAGGAACCAGACATCAAATTGCCAGCATCCACTGGATCACTGAAAAAGTAAGAGAGTTCCAGAAAAACATCTACTTCTGCTTTATTGACTACCCAAAGCTTTTGACTGTGTGGATCACAACAAACTGGAAAATTGTTAAAGAGATGGAAGTACCAGACCACCTGACCTGCCTCCTGAGAAATCTGTATGCAATTCAAGAAGCCACAGTTAGAACCAGACATGGAACAACAGACTGGTTCCAAATGGGGAAAGGAGTACATCAAGGCTGTATATTGTCACCCTGCTTATTTAACTTCTATGCAGAGTACATCATGCAAAATGCCTGGATGAAGGCTGGATAAAGCACAAGCTGGAATGAAGACTGCCGGAAGAAATATCAATAACCTCAGATACGCAGATGACACCACCTTTATGGCAGAAAGCAAAGAACTAAAGAGCCTCTTGAGAAAGAGATGAGTGAAAAAGTTGGCTTAAAACTAAACATTCAGAAAACAAAGATCATGGCATCTAATCCCATTATTTCATGGGAAATAGATGGGGAAACAGTAGAAACAGTGAGACTTTATTTTTGGGGGCTCCAGAATCACTGCAGATGGTGACTGAAGCCTTGAAATTAAAAGACATTTGCTTCTTGGAACAAAAGCTATGAACAAACTAGGCAGCATATTAAAAAGCAGCAACATTACTTTACCAACAAAGGTCTGTCTAGTCAAAGCTATGGTTTTTCCAGGAGTCAGGCATGGATGTGAGAATTGGACTATAAAGAAAGCTGAGTGCCAAAGAACTGATGCTTTTGAACTGTGGTGTTGGAGAAGACTCTTGAGAGTCCCTTGGACTTCAAGGAGATCAAACCTGTCAGTCCTGGGTGTTCACTGGAAGGACTGATGCTGAAGCTGAAACTCCAATACTTTGGCCACCTGATGTGAATTGACTCATTGAAAAAGACCCTGATGCTGGGAAAGATTGAAGGTGGGAGGAGATGGGGATGATAGAGGATGAGATGGTTGGATGGCATCACTGACTCAATGGACATGAGTCTGAGCAAGCTTTGGGAGTTGGTGATGGACAGGGAAGCTTGGGGTGCTGCAGTGCACTGGGTTGCAAATAGACACAACTGAGTGACTGAACTGAATTGAAAGTCCCAGTAATTTGTAGTGATTGTGATTTTACTAGGTCTTATGCAGTTTTACTCAGATTATTTTATTTGATCGTACTACTGTCCAATAAGTAATTTCTAATTTTTCTTTCCTTTTTATGGATAAGCTGCTAGGCTCACAGAGGTTCTGTCACTTATCCAGCATCATACTGTTAGTTAGTAAGGCAGTTAACCTTAGTATCTGTTCCTTCGACCATCATAATCAAAATATCCCCAGTAGGCCTCCTCATCCTTCCCTTTTTTCTGTCATGGACATCACCACTAGATCTGACTCTCCATTCCCATCTGACTGCACCATAGTTTTAGTAATTCTGCCAAGATGTGTGTTCTTCAAGCACTGGCCTTCATTTCATTGTTCAAGAAATTAAAATGCCTCTGTTGGCTGAGGTCATGTTTCCCATGGGAAGATTCTGAGAAAGTTAGGTTCAGGAAATTAGGCATTACATGAAGAAAGGACACTGTGGTCAAATACATTCCACACCCGAGCTTTACTGAGGTATAACTGATACACAAAAAAATGCACATAATTAATGGGTACACATTTGTTGAGTTTGGACACATGCCTACGCCCCTGAAACCATCACCACAATCAATGTAATAGACATATCCATCACATCCAAAACTTTTCTCTGTGCCTTTGTTGTGTGTTTTTAAAATTTTTGTAAGAACACATAGAATGAGATCTACCCTCAATCAATCTTTACGTGCACAACTAACTATACTGATTGTACTGTTTATGGTAGGCATTATCTTGGGCAGTACTTACTCATCTTGTGTGACAAGCTATTGAAGTTCAGCTCCCCATTTTCCTGTCCCTCTGATACCTGTAACCATCATTCTGTTGTCTACTGCTATATGTTTGACTGTTTCAGATGCCTCACATAAGAAGGATCGTGGAATATTTGTCCTTCTGGGTTTGGCTTATTTCACTTAACATAGTTTCTTCCAGGTCCATCCATATTGCCCCAAATGTCAGGATTTCCTTCTTTTTAAAGACCAGAAAATGACTCAATAATAAAAACTAATAACCCAATTAAAAACTTGGCAAAGACATACAAATGGTCAACAGGTGTATGAAAAGAAACACAGCATTAGGGAAATGTAAATCAAAGCCATAATGAGAAATCACTGCTCACCTGTTAGAATGACCATAATAAAAAGACGAGAGATAACAAGAGCTAGTGAGGATGTGGAGAAAGGGATCCCAGGTGCACTGATGATGGAGTTGTATCAGGTTGACCAAAAAGTTCCTTCAGATTTTAAGTAAAAATAAAAGATGCATTTTTCATTTTCACCAAGAACTATATTGAACAACATAGTCACCATTTTGTTCTGCTACCTTCTGTCATTTCTCAGGCAAATTCATAATTTCATTTTCCCAAAACTTCTTATCTTACTGAGCAAAGAACTGTTCTAGGTGCCTTTTACAACCTTTCAGGTATTTGAAATGTTTTCCATTAAGAGAATTTTGTAAAGACATAAATAAATGGAAATCCAAAGGTGCAATGTCTGGCGAATACAGTGGATGAATCAGAATTTCCCAACCAAGCTGTTAACAGTTTTTGCCTGGTCATCAAAGAAACATGCAGTCTTGCATTGTCCTGATAGAAGATGATGCGTTTTCTGTTGACTAATTCTAGATGCTCGTCAGTGAGGGCTGCTCTCATTTGGTATAATTGGGAATAATAGCACTTATTAGAATTACTCTTTTGGTTTTCCAGAAGGCACTTATATTAGAGGACTCCCTTCCAATTCCAGTATATACACAGCATCTCTTTGGAAGTGGAGATGATGGAATTCCAGCTGAGCCATTTCAAGTCCTAAAGGATGATGCTGTGAAACTGCTGCACTCAATATGCCAGCAAATTTGGAAAACTCCGCAGTGGCCACAGAACTGGAAAAGGTCAGTTTTCATTCCAACCGTAAAGAAAGCCAATGCCAAAGAACATTCAAACTACCGCACAATTGCAGTCATCTCACATGAGAGCAAAGTAATGCTCAAAATGCTCCAAGCCAGGCTTCAACAGTATGCGAACCGTGAACTCCAGATGTTCAAGCTGGATTTAGAAAAGGCAGAGATACCAGAAATCAAATTGCCAACATCTGTTCGGTCATTGAAAAAGCAAGAGAATTCCAGGAAAACATCTGCTTCACTGACTATGCCAAAGTCTTTGACTGTGTGGATCACAACAAACTGTGGAAAATTCTTCAAGAGATGGGACTACCAGACCACCTGAACTGCCTCCTGAAAAATCTGTACACAGATCAAGCAGCAGCAGTTAGAACCGGATGTGGAACAATGGACTGGTTCNCCGGTCTTGAGGTTGCCAGGCCCAGAAAAAAGCATCCCAACTATAGGTCCACGGAAAGGAAGGAATAGCCTTGGGAGTGTTTACTCAAAGATTGGGACCTAAGCCTCAGCATGTAGCTTTCTGACACAAAAGGCTCGACCCAACTACCCAGTCTGGCCTCCCTGCCTTTGAAAGCTTGCAGCTATTGTATCCAGAAAGAAGATAATTTAAACTCTCTCTTGAGGGCAAAATAACTATTTTTACCAGCCACCAAGTGAAACAACTCCTGAATAAGAGAGGCCATTTATGAATGTTTGATCAAAGGATCCTCATATATCAAACAGTGCTGATGGGAAATCCAGGCCTGGTTATATCCCCTTGTGAGTTTTTTAATCCAGCTACCCTCTTGCCTAACCCTGAGGCCTCTCTCCCCTTTCTCTGTTGCCTAGAAACTTTGGACCATTGGACAGAATCCCGAGAGGGTTGTCAGAAGATCCTCTGACCAATCCTGAGGAAATAAGATACACTGATGGAAGTAGTTTTGTCTTAGATGGAAAAAAAAGCCAGATATGCAGTAGTCTCCAATTTTGAGACCATAGAGGCTAAACTTTTGTCACCAGGTACTTCAGCCCAATTGGCTGAGCTTGTAGCCGTTACCTGATCTTTAGAGCTCGGAAAAGGAAAAAGAGGAGCCATTTACATGGATCACTTACATGTGACCACTCCAAGTATATCTTTCTTGTGCTACATGCATATGATGCTATTTGGAAAGAAAGAGGCCTGTTGACCACCCGAGGGTCCCCAATCAAGTATGGTGATCAAATCCTTAGGCTCTTAGAGGCAGTGCATCTGCCCCCTGAGGTTTCAGTCTCCCGTTGTAAAGACACCAAAAAGGGAGCACAGAAGTGGCACGAGGGAACCAAGCAGCTGAACAGGCAACTAACAGAGCAGCACTACAGAACAATGGCCTAATAGGGGTTGCCACTTTAGTCCCACAGACTAATTTGCTAGAAACTCCTTTATATACTGAAGGTGAGATTCTTAAAGCAAAGAGTGAAGGCTTTCAAAATCATATGAGGTGTTCCAAAAAGAAGGGACTCCTTTTTTTCTGCCTCAGAACTTCCAGTGGAAATTAATTAACTTCTTACACGTAATACTAATATGGGGACAAGGCCCTCCAAAGATTACTAGAAAAGTCCCTTAGAGAAACTGGCCTCCAAAAAACTACAAGGCAAGTGCTTTCCTCTTGTCCCATTTGTCAGTTAAATAACTGGCAAGGAACTCGAAGACCATCCAATGGCATGGGACTTACCTAGGAGAGGTCTGGCAGATGGGCTTCCCCCAGATGCTAGTTTCTAAAGGATATAAATACCTACTAGTTATGATAAATACATGCACAGGATGGATTGAAGGTTTTTCCACCTAGACTGAGAAGGCCAAGGAGATAGTAAATAAACAAATAAACAAACTGTTCCATGAAATCATTGTGAGATTTGGCCTGCCCAGGTCATTACAATGTGATAATGGGCCATCATTTACTTCTAAGGTCACCAAGGAGCCTCTAAAGCTTTGGCCATTACTTATTACCTCCATTCTTCCTGGATGCCTCAGTTTTCAAGAAAAGTAGAAAGAGCCAACAAATTTTTAAAATCAACAATAAAAAAAAAGGTTGAGCGCTGAAGAATTGATGCTTTTGAACTGTGGTGTTGGAGAAGACTCTTGAGAGTCCCTTGGACTTTAAGGAAATCAAGCCAGTCAGTTCTAAAGGAAATCAGTCCTGAATTCATTGGAAGGACTGATGCTGAAGCTGAAAGTCCAATACTTTGGACTGATGCAAAGAACTGACTCATTAGAAAATACTCTGATGCTGGGAAAGATTGAAGGCAGGAGAAGAAGGGGACAAAGAGGATGTGAGAGGGAAACAGGCAGGAAGGTCAGGGGTCTCCAAATAGAGGAAACAGGCTGCAAGTGTCAGACATTTTTTCTCTCTCTTAAGCAGCAGGAGGAAACAAACGTGTTAGATTCCCCCCCTTCTCTATACAAATTTAAAAGGTTTCTCTTAAAATTCTGTGTTGCCATGATGACACCTGGCTCCACCTGAACTTAACGTTTCTCAAATCTTGAGCTAACCCATGCATTTTTCTTATGGAAATGTTTTTCTTAAGCTATGTTAGTGAACTATACATTTATCCTAGACGCTGTCTTTCTTCAAGTTGATTCTGCTTAAGATTCTGAACTGATAAGGGGTCAACAAACTGGTATATTTTATTCATACATTGTTCTCCTAATCTATGTTAATGAAACTACACATTTACTTAAAAACCTGTCTTTCTTCAAGATTCATGTCAATCATTTTATGTCCTGGGATGACTCACTTTCTGCCAGTGTTATCTCAAAATGCATGTTGTGGTTGAGGGGCTTGGTGCCAGTCTCTGAGTTTTGAGATCTTTCTTTTCTCCAATTAGCAGCCTACTAGTAGCTATATAACATCCAGCTAAAGACTAGCAGGGGTGCACTCTTTCTGCTCCCTTCTGATGTCTCTGTCAGAAGCTTTCTCTATATCTTTTATATTTTAATAAAACTTTATTACACAAAAGGTCATCACTGGCCCTGGATTGAATTCTTCTCCAGAGGCCAAGAATCCTGGTGTCTTTTATGGCTCAGGAACAAACTTTCAGATGGCATCACCGACTCAATGGACATGAGTTTGAGCAAGCTCTGGGAGTTGGTGATGGACAGGGAGGCCTGGCGTGCTGTAGTCCATGGGGTCACAAAGAGACACCAGTCAACTGCACTGAAGGTAGGTACATGTCAGTTTTAGTATTTAACAAATACTGCCAAAAAATGTTACAGTGTGAGTATACCAGTGTGTATTTCCCTCTTCAATGCAAACAAGGTGCTGCCTGTCATTTTAGTGAATCTGGGAGGTGTGTATTGATACCTCATTGTGATTTGTCTTATGATCTCCTGGGGTCTAATCAAGCTGAGCATCTTTTTCTATGTTTATAGGCCATTTGGATATCCTACATTTTTCTTTTTCCATTTTGATGTCCTGATTTTCATGTTTCATGCCCTTCCTTTTATTAGGTTACCTATTTTGTTTTGTTTCTCAAGGAGTCCTTTTTATTTCATGAGTTCAAGTCTTTGTGAACATGTAAGTATAGCGAATACCTTCTTCCACTCATCTGCTTGCCTTTCATTTTCTTAAAAGAATATCTTTCAGTAAACATTGGTAAAGTTTTTTTTTAATGAAGTTTACTTTATCAATACATTCCCTTACGGGAAGCATGATTTATATCCTGTTTAAGAACATTTTTGGATCACAAAGTCATAATGATGTTTTTCTATGCAATCTGTTGTTATGTGGGTGGGCATCTAGATTTGTGAGTGGGCATCATTTCTGATTTTAGGGGAAAAGCTTTCAGTAACTCACATTAGGTATGGTATTTGCTATGGTATTTAACAGATCAGTTATCAAGTTAGTCCCTCAGCCATGTCCAACTTTTTGGACCCCAAGGACTCTAGCATGCCAGGCTCCTCTGTTGGTGGAGTTCCCTAGGCAAGAATACTGGAATGAGTTCAGTTCAGTTCAGTCACTCAGTCGTGTCCGACTCTTTGCGACCCCGTGAATCACAGCACGCTAGGCCTCCGTGTCCATCACCAACTCCTGGAGTTCACTCAGACTCACGTCCATTGAGTCAGTGATGCCATCCAGCCATCTCATCCTCTGTTGTCCCCTTCTCCTCCTGCCCCCAATCTCTCCCAACATAAGGAATGAATAGCCATTCTCTTATCCAGGGGATCTTCCAGACCCAGGGATCAAACTGGTCTCCTGCATTGCAGGCAGATTCTTTACTGTCTGAGCCACCAGAGAAGTTCATTTAACAGATATGTCAGATCAAATTAAAGACGTTCTCTTTTAGTTTGCTAAGAGGGATTTTCAGAAAATTCATTATGAATGGATGTTGAATTTTACCAGATGATTTTTCTGAATAAATAGGAATTATCATATATCTTTCCTCCTTTTTTTTTCATGTTAATGTGGTGAATTACCTTGATTTTTCACCTGGGATGAACCACCCTTGTATTTCTGGAATATACTTTACTTGGTTATGCTATATAATCATTTCAGTAGTAATACTGTGTTGACAGTTTTTAAATGTAAGCTTATTAGAGTGATTAGTGTCTAATGTTCCTTTGTTGATCACTCAGGCTACTTTTTAAATTAAATGTAGTTAGTTTACAATATTGTGTTAATTTCAGGTGTAGAGCAAAGTGAATTGGTTATACATGTACTTATAATCATTCCTTTTTAGATGCTTTTCCCATATAGGTCATTTCAGAGTATTGAGTAGAGTTCTCTCTACTATACAGCAGGTCCTTATTAGTTTTCTATTTTATGTATAATAGTGTGTATAAGTCGATCCCAATTTCCCAATTTATCCCCCTCCCCTTTCCCCCCAATAACCATAGGTTTGTTTTCTACATCTGTGATTCTGTTTCTGTTTGGTAAATAAGTTCACTTGTACCTTTTTTTTTTTTTATTCCACATATAAGTGATATCACATGATATTTGTCTTTCTCTAACTTACTTCATTCAGTATGACAATCTCCAGGTTCATTCATGTTTCTGCAAAAGGCATTATTTCATTTTTTTATGGCTGAGTATTATTAATATTCCATTTTGGGCTTCCCTGGTGGCTCAATGGTGAAGAATCTACCTGCAATGCAAGAGATGTGGTTTTGATTCCTGGATTGGGAAGATCCTCTGGAGGAGGAAATGGCAACCCACTCCAGTAGAAATCCCATGGACAGGGGAGCCTGGTGGGGTCAATGGGGTCTCAGGAGTTGGACACAACTTAGTGACTAAGCAACCACAACAAATACTGCATTGTCTATATATACCACATCCTTTTTATTCATTCCTTTGTTGATGAACATTTGGTTTGTTGATGAACATTTTGGTTGCTTCCATATCCTGGCTGTTATAAATAGAGTTGCAGTGAATATGAGGGTACATGCATCCTTTTGAGTTATGGTTTTCTTTGAATACATGCCCGAAAGTGAGATTGCTGGTAATTCTATGTTTAGTTTTTTAAGGATCCTCCATACCATTCTCCATAATGACTGTACTAATTTACATTCCCATCAGCAGTGTAGAAGGGGTCCCTTTTCTCCATATACTCTCTAGCATTTGTCTGTATACTTTTTATGCTGGCTATTCTGACCAGTATGAGGTGATACCTCATTGCAGTTTTGACTTTCATTTCTCTAATAATTAGTGATGTTGAGCATTTTTTCACATACTTTTGGCCATCTATATGTCTTCTTTGGAGAAATGTCTTCTTAGATCTTCTACCCATTTTTGGGGGTTGGGTTTTTGTTGTTGTTATTGAGCTGCATGAGCTGTTTGTATATTTTGGAGGCTAATCTCTTGTCGGTTGCATCACTTACAAATATTTTCTCCCATTCTGTGGTTTGTCTTTTTGCCTTTGCTGTGCAGAAGCTTAAGTTTAATGAGGTCCCATTTACTAATTTTGCTTTTAATTTCATTACTATAAGATTCAGAAAGATATTGCTTCAATTTATGTCCAGGTGTGTTCTGCTTATGTATTCCTCTAAGAGTTTTATAGTATCTGGTTATGCATTTAGGTGATACAAATTTCACTAGTCTCCAACTTACTGTGAATCTTGAAAGTTTCACTGAGGACTCAGGATCCTAACTAAATCTACATCAGTCATACTAAATTTCTCTTAGTTGTCTCCCTACCTCCTTGACTACTAAGTTGGTTACATATTTGAGGACTGTGGCTGAAGGGATGCTGGTTGTTGCTGAAGGCCCTCTTAGAGGTGACCTCCAACAGCATTTCCAGATTTGAGTCCAGTTCTCTTTAAGATTCACAAACTGACTTTCTGACAGCATATAAAGATGAGCTTACTCTTGGTAATAGACTCATACTATTAAAAATCAGAGAAACTTACAGAACTTTTAATGGAATTGCTGGCTCATAAGGATGTAAATATGCATTTTAAGTAGTTACAGCTGAAGAGTTTTCCAAAGAAGTTTGCAATACACAGTCAGTATCCAGCTGGCTACTGCATATCCTCATGAACATTAACTATTGTCAGGCTTTTAATGTTTCTCATTCTGTAGTATTGTGTTGTGATTAAAGTTTTCATTTCCCCAATAATTAAAAAAGTTTATTGGCCATTTAGATATCTTGCTGTTCAAATTACTTGTTCATTTTAATTTGGATTCTCTGCTTTTTTTCTCTTTTATTTTTAGGAGTTTTTCATATATTCTGAATGAATCCTTTGACAGGAAAGTGTACTGCAAA
>SJYV01033287.1:0-18463 GCA_006410875.1 Neotragus pygmaeus
GGGGTTTTAGGAGGGACTTTCCATAGTTACACCAATCACGTTAAAGATCAAATCATGCACCTTCATTATAACAGGATTCTATGGTGATCACTCACTGTTTACGTGCACAGAAATCAAGAGAGCCAATCAAACACTGACAAACAACATGGATCACGCCCCCATCTCTTCCGCCAGGCGCCATCTTAAGTTTCCGAACACAAAGCTAGCCCCTTTCTTTTTAAGGTTTCCCATGTAGGGCCCCACACTAGACAACATATTAAAAAACAGAGACATTACTTTGCTGACAAGTGTCTATCTAGTCAAAGTTATGGTTTTCCCAGTAGTCACGTACAGATGTGCGAGTTGGACCATAAAGAAGGCTGAGCACCGAAGAACTGGATTTTGAACTATAGTGCTGGAGAAGATTCTTGAGAGTCCTTTGGACTGCAAGGAGATCAAACTAGTCAATCCTAAAGGAAATCAACCCTGAATATTCATTGGATAGACTGATGCTGAAACTTAAGCTCCAATACTTTGGCCATCTAATGCAAAGAGCTAACTCACTAGAAAAGATTCTGATGCTGGGGAAGATTGAGGGCAGGATGAGACAGGGACAACAGAGGATGAGATGGTTGGATGGCATCATTGACTCAATTTACATGCATTTGAACAAATTCTGGGAGATAGTGAAGGACAGGAAAGCTTGGTGTGCTGTAGTCCATGGGGTCACAAAGAGTCAGACACCACATAGTAATTGAACAACAACAATGGTAAGATACAGAGAAAAAACTGATGTTATTTACATCTCTATCTCAATCTAAATATATTGATATATATTTCCAAGTATATTAACACACTAAAATTAAGCAATTATAAGCCCAGTTGGTATATTATTTTATATAAATAGTAAATATATATGCATAGATTTTTAAATGTCATTTTAGTAGTTTTTATTTATTATTATTTCCAAGTTAAATAAGATTCATTTGCCTATCCAATGTCTCTATTTGTTTTAAATACTAAAATGAATCAATTTAGGCCTTCAGGAATCTCCTGGGTTTTTTTGTTATTTAATTTTACTTGTATTTTTATTTCAGTTTTATTGAGATATAACCGATATAACTGTAAGATTGTTAAGTGAATCCTCTTACTGTCTTCTTTTAAAGTTTTCTCCAACAATATCAGGCAGAGCTTTGGTATTTTTTCAGTTCCCATCATATGATCCCACTTATATAAGATATTCAGAGTAGTCAACTCATAGAAACAGAAAGTAGAAATATGGTTACCAGGGGCTGGAGAAGAAGGAAATTGTTATTTGATGGGTATCAAGTTTCAGTTATGCGTGATGAAAAAGTTCTAGATATTTGCTGTATGATATTGTGCTTATAATTAAAAACACTTTTCTGTACACTTAAATTTTGTGAAGAGGCTGGATCTCATGTTATGTGTTTTTTACAGACATAGAATCAATAAAATGTGTTGACTCTCAACAGACAAGCACTTAACCTTGCCTAAATTATTCACATCCATGTTTTAAAATTCTGAGATGATCTCACAAAATATTCCAGGAAGACAACTCAACCAGCATGGCCAGTTTGAGATCCCTCATGAATACATTTTTTTAAAGATTTCTCATTATCAGTAATTTTGCTCATGTAATAGCTACTGTTATTAGGAAACATAAGGAAATTCGGTAACCTTTGATCTACAAATTGCCTGCCACCTGTTCTCAAAATGGGGCTTCTGTTCTGTGCTGTGCTCGAAGTCCCCTTTAGTAGATATAATACTTTCACATTTATCCAAATTTTGAACTTCTCACACTGATCTAAACAACTTTTCTTCACTTTTTGAAAATCAAACTCCCTCTCTAGGTATGACTCCTTTTCTTGTCTTTGTTTAATTTGGATTTCAAAGTCTGTTAGATTCAAAAAATAAATTTGAAACTATTCTCTCTGTTTCTATTTTCTGGAAGATATTAATTACCTGTCCTTGAATTAATTTATTGATATAAGGTACTTATAATATTCTCATAATCCTTTTTAATACATGTAATTGCATAACATTTGCTGAAGCCCAAGGAAGGTTGCCCCCAAATATGCCTGGATGGCATATTGGTTATTTTGAATTAAAATTTCTTCTAAAATCACCAATGCAAGAGAAACACTTTGACCCACTTCTCTGACTTCCTGAAAGCAAGAAATGAAAGTCTCCTGCGAAAGGCACACTTCTGCATCTGAAGGTAGAAGGACAACTCTTATCTCCAGAGAGGAAATTCAGATAAGAAGCCTGTATAAACAAATCTTGATATTTTTAAAATTTATTATCTTAAGCCAAAGTTTGTTTAGATGCTTTAGTATTTAAGCATCTAAGCCTAAAATTTATATGTCAGTTCCGCGCAAGTGTGTTATTATTTCTTTGTCTAAAAAGAATAAAAGCTCCCTGCTTTGGCCACTTCTTAGGCCCTATTTCTTTAAGACTTCTTGTGCAAATTAAAATCTGTTTCTTTTTCTCTTTTAGTTTGTATTGTGGCAATTTTATTGTTAGTCCAGCCACAAGAACTCCTGAGGGGGAAATTTTGTCCACCCCCTGCAGTTGGTAAACCAACCAAGGAGACTGGCTGGACCCCACTTTCTGCCCTAAGGCAGCCCCAGCTGAGAGATCCTGGGGTGTCCAACAAACATCAATAGAAGGTAAGATTTCTTACCATATCAGCCTTTTGGATCTCTGCCTGCAAGGTCTGGTGGAAAGAAAGAATCTTTTTTCTTCCTCTCTCAATTTAGATTGTCAGGAGAAAGTGTTTGTCGAGTTAGTTTCTTACTGCATAACAACTCTGGTATTTGGTAGATGAGCATTCTTGGTTTTAATTCAGTCTTTCCTCTCAAAGATGGTCACTTTTTCTCTGTCCCTGTCGGTTGTGCTATTTATCAGAAGGAGGAAGAACCATGGAGCAGAAGAACAGGCAAAAGTCCTATGTAAGCTGGCTATTCCATCCAGCCTCCCAGACTGGTGAGATCATTTCTCATCAGACTGTGGTCTATTTTGACAAACCTTTCTGTGGGTCTGCTATGTCAAAACCAGATGATTTTTTTTTTTTTTTCTTTCACCTTGTTCAGTGGCCTAAGAGACTGGCTTCATGTCCACTGAGAATATTTGCTCTGCTCCCCTGCTCTATACCAGCTAGGAGGCACATTTACTAGGGTGCATCTGGTAGCCAATTGAATAGAGTGGGGTTCTGAGACAAGAAGTAAAAACAGCATATTCTTTGTCGGGCCGTGCCAGCTCTCAGAGGAATTTGTCATGAAGGATCTCAATCCATAAGGGGCTTTTGTCATCTCAACATTCATGGAGACCTGTTAGTTTTGGGGAACTGAACTGAACTGAATCCATGGCTATTTCAGCACCTGCCTAGGGTCACAGATTAGCAGATTTCTAACTGGAGGCTGCTCATGTTTCTGTGAAAGACTGAAGACACCATTTTCACTATACCATCCTCATGCCCTGTACAACTGAGGCCTTTGCTTTCTTAAACTCTCCTTGGGAGTCAATTTTTAGATATCAGAAGTTGCATCATCTGTTCCCTCTCCAGGGATACGGCTTAGGTCCATGGCAAAGATTTATTCTGGGCTTAGAAAGTTACTTCATGGTCTTTCCATTAAAAGGCTTACTGGCTTGAGTTGCTATTTGAAATTAATATAAGACACTACTAATACCTGGCTTAGTAGTGTTCAAGCTGGTTTTAGAAAAGGCAGAGGAACCAGAGATCAAATTGCCAACATTCGATGGATCATCAAAAAAAGCAAAAGAGTTCCAGAAAAAACATCTATTTCTGCTTTAATGACTATGCCAAAGCCTTTGACTGTGCGGATCACAATATTCTGTGGAAAATTCTGAAAGAGATGGGAATACCAGACTACCTGACCTGCCTCTTAAGAAACCTGTATGCAAGTCAGGAAGCAACAGTTAGAACTGAACATGGAACAACAGACTGGTTCCAAATAGGAAAAGGAGTATGTCAAGGCTGTATATTGTCACCCTGCTTATTTAACTTATATGCAGAGTACATCATGAGAAACACTGGGCTAGAAGTACAAGCTGGAATCAAGATTGCTGGGAGAAATATCAATCACCTCAGAAATGCAGATGACACCACCCTTATNCTGAAAGAGATGGGAATACCAGACCTCCTAACCTGCCTCTTGAGAAATCTGTATGCAAGTCAGGAAGCAGCAGTTAGAACTGGACATGGAACAACAGACTGGTTCCAAATAGGAAAAGGAGTACGTCAAGGCTATATATTACCACCCTGCTTATTTAACTTATATGCAGAGTACATCATGAGAAACGCTGGCCTGTATCAAACACAAGCTGGAATCAAGATTGCCGGGAGAAATATCAATAACCTCAGATATGCAGATGACACCACCCTTATGGCAGAAAGTGAAGAGGAACTAAAAAGCCTCTTGATAAAAGTGAAAGAGGAGAGTGAAAAAGTTGGCTTAAAGCTTAACATTCAGAAAACTAAGATCATGGCATCCGGTCCCATCACTTCATGGGAAATAGATGGGGAAACAGTGACAGACTTTATTTTGGGGGGCTCCAAAATCACTGCAGATGGTGACTGCAGCCATGAAATTAAAAGACGCTCACTCCTTGGAAGTAAAGTTAGGACCAACCTACATAGCCTATTCAAAAGCAGAGACAATTACTTTGCCGACTAAGGTCTGTCTAGTCAAGGCTATGGTTTTTCCTGTGGTCATGTATGGATGTGAGAGTTGGACTGTGAAGAAGGCTGAGTGCCAAAGAATTGATGCTTTTAAACTGTGGTGTTGGAGAAGACTCTTGAGAGTCCCTTGGACTGCAAGGAGATCCAGCCAATCCATTCTGAAGGATCAGCCCTGGGATTTCTTTGGAGGGAATGATGCTGAAGCTGAAACTCCAGTACTTCGGACACTTCATGCAAAGAGTTGACTCATTGGAAAAGACTCTGATGTTGGGAGGGATTGGGGGCAGGAGGAGAAGGGAATGACAGAGGATGAGATGGCTGGATGGCATCACTGACTCGATGGATGTGAGTCTGAGTGAACTCCGGGAGTTGGTGATGGACAGGGAGGCCTGGCATGCTGTGACTCACGGGGTTGCAAAGAGTCAGCGACTGAACGACTGAACTGAACTGAACTGAGCCAATTTTTATGGGCTTCCCTGGTGGTGCAGAGGTTAAATCCTCTGCGTGCAGTGTGGGAGACCTGGATTCGATCCCTGGTTCGGGAAGATCCCCTGGAGAAGGAAATGGCAACCCACTCCAGTATTCTCGCCTGGAGAATCCCATGGATGAAGGAGGAGCTTGGTGGGCTACAGTCCACGGATCGCAAAGAGTCAGACACATAGCCTCAAGACAAAGAAAATTCCTGTTGGAAGGTTGGTGTTAGGTGACTGTTTGGAATGCTGTAAGGTGTCTACTGGAGTGGGCATCTTTGTCTAATTGGGAGTCAGGAATTTTGTTAGTGATGATCAGTGGGGCTTTTGGCAATGGTTACAAAGGGGCTCAGTCAGCTTTAGAGGTGAGCTTAGTTCTGAGTTTCCCTTCTGTGACCTTCGGGCAATGCCTCAAACCTGTAGTCTGGGGGGCAGGACACTACCTAGAATTAGGCCACATTTGGCAAGTTAGGAGCACAATCCTACCCTCACATCAGAAGCCAGATGCAAATTCCGGAGTTTTCAGGTCACTCATGCTTCTGATCAACTGACTACCAACACAGAGGTTTCCATTACTCCCCAAAGTATTGTAGTTAACTAAGATGATTCACAGAACTTGTACTTGCATGTTCAGTTGCTCAATCGTGTCGACTCTTTGCAACTTCATGGACTGTAGCCTGCCAGGCTCCTCAGTCCATGGGATTATTTTTTTATTGATATGACTGGCCAGGTCTTAGTTGCAGCATGAGGGACTTTTCATTGTGGCATGTGGGCTCTTTAGTTGCAGCATATGAACTCTTAGCTGAGGCATGTTGGATCTAATTTCCTGACTACGGATAGAACCCTATAATTATAATTTTATCATAAAGTATATAAATCAGGACCAGCCAAGTGGAAAGACCCATAGAATGAGGTCTGGGGGTCCAACACACAAAGCTTTTGTGTCCTCAGAATGCCCGACCTTCTAGGCACATTACTGTACAATTACCTAATCAGGCTCACCTCAGTGACTAGAGTTTTTACTGGAGTTTCATTACATAGGGTTGATTAACTGAATCTATTTTCAATATTTTGATTGAATCATTGGCCATGTGCTTGAACTCAATCTCCAGCCAATCCTGCCCTCTTCAGAGGATGGGCTTATAACACCTAACTCAAAGCCCCAACCCTGTAATTTCATGCTTGATCTCTCTAATGTGGCTAGCCCCTTTGCGTCATCTTATTGGCATAAAGTTAGGTGTGGGCCCAGAGGCCCACCATGAATAACAAAGACTTTCCTAAGAAATTATAAAGGTTTAGAGGTTGTCTCCTAGAGAGTAGGGACAAAAAAACCTGCCAAATTATTATACAACAGTATGGTTTTATTTGTTGTTATCTCATTTGAGATTTGTTAAGCTCTTGAATGTGTAAATTTATATCTTCCACCAAATTTGGAAAATATTCAGCCACATTTTCCTAGATATTATTTCTGCCCATTATTCCTTTCTCTCTTCTCCTTCTGGGGTTCTAATTACACATAGCTTAGAGCTTTCAGTATAGTTCCTGAGGCTCATTCATTTTTACTTCATTATTTTTTTTTTCTCTGTGTTCCTTGGGTTAAACAATTTTCTATTAAATTACTTTTTTTCTTTTTTCTTTTCTGACAAGCATCTAGGATTTTAGTTCTCTGACCAGGGATTGAGCCCATGCCCTCTCTGGTGGAAGGCCAGAGTTCTAACCACTGGACCACAAGGGAATTCCCAATAATTTCTATTAATATATCTTCAGCTTTGCTGATTTTTTTATCACCTTCATTCTGTTGTTAAGTACATCTGGTAAATTTTTATTTCAGATATTACAATTTTTAGTTCTGGAATTTAGATTTCTTTGGTTATAGTTTCTATTTCTCTATTTCATTCATAATGCACACATTTTCTTTTATGTCCTTGAATATATTTTATAGTAATTGCTTTAAATCACTGTCTGTTGGTTTCAGCATATGGGGCATCTCTGGGTTGATCTTTGTTGATTGTCTTTTGTCTCAAAAATAAGTCAAAATTTCCATGTTTCTTGGTTTATTAAGTAATTTTAGGTTATATCCTTAACATATTATTACCCTAGCAACTTTAGGTATATCCTTAATATATATTTTCTGAACTGATTGGGGTCTGTAAGATTCTCACAAAGAATGTTAGTTTTTTGGGGGATGTTTGTTTGGTTTAGCATGCAATTGATGGATTGGGCTATATTTTAGAAGGCTGACTGCTTAAAGTTTGTCCCGTTCAGGCGTGATTCAGGCATTGACAGAAGAGTCATTAGAAAGATTTAAGGATTCCTTTCTCTGGATTCCTCCTACTTTGGATCTTCCCCTTACTTTCAAGCAACTACAGTTATGCCAAACTCAGTCCTCTACTCTTCAAGCCACAAAACCTAGTGTTTTGCAGCAGAGTTTTAGGCAAAATGCAGGGAACAGACTGAGTCTTGTCCTTAGTCTGGAAACAGTGAAAACAAGGGACCTGAGTACAACCCTTCTTACAAACTGTCAACTGTGCTCTAGAATCTACTTACTTTTGGTCATTCTCCAATGCCTCACTTAGAGTTTACCCATGTCATATGTAGAAGGATCATCTAACAAGAGCAACTCGTGTTAGAATTCCTCCATCACCCTCATTTTGTAGGTTAAAAAAAATCTATAAAAGGAATTTCTTAGAATTGAGGCTCACTAGCATGAGAGTTCAGAGAAGGCAATGGCACCCCACTCCAGTACTCTTGCCTGGAAAATCCCATGGACAGAGGAGCCTGGTAGGCAGCAGTCCAGGGGGTCGCGAAGAGTCAGACACAACTGAGCGATTTCACTTTCACTTTTCACTTTCATGCATTGGAGAAGGAAATGGCAGCCCACTCCAGTGTTCTTGCCTGGAGAATCCCAGGGACGGGGGAGCCTGGTCGCACAGAGTCGGACACTACTGAAGTGACTTAGCAGCAGCAGCATGAGAGTTGAGTTGAGTTGTGGTAGTAAGACAGATGTTACTGGGCAATTTCCTTAAATTTAATAAATACCACTAGTTTGAATTCATTGGCATAACAGTCAGTGTTCACTAAAATTCTATTATTTCTATAAACATATGTTATAAAACTCAGAGTATAATTGTGACATCAACTAATTTCATAATTTTTAATAAAAGAAAACCATCATGCACTTTACTCAACAAGTATCTAATGAGCACTCACTTCTTGCCAGATGCTGAGCTAGGTTTGGAGCTGTAGTGGAAAACAAGTAGACAAAGCACTAGAGGTAGGAGACAGATAGTAAACAAGTAAACATATATAAAGAAAAAAAACCATTTTCTATAGTGGCAAGTGTTATGAAAATTATAGAAGATAACTGAGCAGTGGCTACAATCTTAGACATGGTGGTCTAGAAGACATTTCTGAAGAGATGACATTTCAGCTGAGACTAAAATGACATGAAAGAGTTGGCTGAGGAGACTTCCCTGGAGGTCTAGTGATTAAGATTTCACTTGCCAATGCAGGGGTGCAGGTTTGATCCCTGTTTGTGGAGATCCCTCATGCTTTGCAGCCAAAAACCCAAAAACATAAAACAGAAACAATATTGTAAAAAATTCAATAAAGACCTTAAAAATGGTCCACATTAAAAAAAAAAATCTTTAAAAAAGAGAAAGAAAGAGTTGGCCAAGAATATAAGAAGAGCTGGCTATGTTAGAACATGTCAGGCAACGGGAATAGCTATCAGTAAAGTCTTAAATTCAGTATATAGGAAGTGTGTTGTGTCAAGAGAATGTCATGAAAAAATTGTCAGGGACCAAGTCATGTGGGGCCTTATAGCTTTGCATTTCACTCTAATTGCAATGAGGAGATATCAGGGAATTTTAAGCTAGAAAAGAAAGTTATCTGATTTATGTTTTCAAAGGATCCAACAGGTTACTCTGTGAAGCATGAACCAAAGGGGTCAAGGGTAGAAACAGGCAAATCAACTAGGAAGCTTTTACTACAGTCCACGCAAAGGATAAAGGTAAGAGTGAAGATGGTAAGAGGATATTGGAATTGGGAAATATATAGGGGAGTTTGGCCAATTGGATCAACTGGATTCCTGATGGAACTGGTAGGAAGTGGGGGTTCATAAACTCCCTGTGCTTATATGGATGAATTTTGCAGAAGCCTTGAATGCCCTCAAATGGAATGAAATTTTTTGTGTATATATTCACAGGGACTTTGGGTTGGGAGCATACACAAGTTTCATCAAATCCTTAAGTAAATTTGAAGTTGTCTCTGGAAAACAAAGTCAGGTGCTTCCTAACACTTTACCCTCTGGATTTTCTTTTTCCTTCCTTTTCTGTTTATGATTATGTAAAAGCAGAAAAGAGAGTAGAGACTGAATTGTTATCAAAGAATTTTAAATTTGTATAAACAAAGGATACATCTTGAGAGTCAGCTCTCTTTTTAGTTTTACTTCATTGAGTATATAAGTACATATATACAAGGTAGACAAAGACTCAAAGAACTCAACTTTCTGTTTCCAACAACTTAACCACTCCATAATGTGTGAAATTCTCGACATTATGACTAGTACTAGCATAGTGATTTTCATAAACTTGGACTACAGTTGTTAGTAAAATGATAGTTATTTCGGGATGATATATCCCACCTCTTTTATTCTTTTTTCCCTTTCTGATATGTACAAGAAATAATAATAATATAGCTCTGACTTAGTGATAATTCCTATGTGCCTATATAAATTAAACAAGTCAAGATCACTCAATTTTAATTCCTATCTAATTCTGCTACAGACTTTAATATATAGCCTCATAGCAATGTTTTACAAGTAATCTTTGTTTGCTTTCTTGTCTCAACACTTGAATATCATAGGAGGAAGTAATATAAAATTGATGTAAATATTATTGATTTTTCTACTCTGTGAACTGTAATTTCTACACATCATAGATCTTATTGTCTTTTAACAAAAAAGAGTGCTTATTAGCTAATAAGACACCATTTTCCTTTGATTAAAAGGAAGAAAGTACCTTTCATCTATGAGAGAATTTTCTGTCAGAAATATTACATGGCAAGATGGGTGATATTAACAAGATGACATTTCATGTGAAAGATGATTTCCTTAATGATGAGATGTAATCATTCCTAACTGTTGGAGAGGCAATTTACAAAGTAGGCAAAGAGAAGTCCAAATTTGAAATGAATGGCACACAGGAGAGTTTTCACAGTCCAAGATCAGCCCTCCAAGATTTACTTGAAGGATTATTATTATTTCTTTTACATACCAGAAAGGGAAAAAAAGAATTAAAGAGGTGGGAAATGTCATCCCCAAATAAGTATCAGTTATTATAATAGAAATGTTGTAAAGAGAAAAATTCATATTAATTCCTTCTCCAGTTCCCCATAACT
This sequence comes from Neotragus pygmaeus, assembly GCA_006410875.1. Taxonomy (NCBI): domain Eukaryota; kingdom Metazoa; phylum Chordata; class Mammalia; order Artiodactyla; family Bovidae; genus Neotragus; species Neotragus pygmaeus. The sequence continues at coordinate 10,573 of SJYV01033287.1, forward strand.
AAATTATTAATTAACCAGGAAGAGAAATGACAAGTTTGAGATCACACACAGATACAAGAAAGAACAGAAAATAATGTGTTAACATCTTAGTCAAATTCAATTCCAGCTCCAAGTTTCTTATTTTTCAAAAAGGGAATATCTTAGGATATTGAATGACAAGTTACAGCTGAGATATCAAGAGGACAGAGATATTTCATACCTAAGTCAGGTGCCAGATCAAAATTCAGATTTTTAAAGGAAAGGATCACAAAATTCTTGGATCTCCAGGTTCTCCATCCCGGATACATAGGGATTAGGCTATGCCAGTTCCCTCACGCTCATTTGGATGTGCCTCCAGGAAGCCTACTGAAAGGAGCCTCTGAGAAACCTACTAAGAAAACTTACTGTCTCACTTCTGCAGTGATGAGGCAAAATGACTGCAGAGAAATCAAGGAGTCAAGAGATTGACTCAAAAACTGCTTTGATGGTAATGGGGGAGAGGTTCTACTGTTTGGGGACTGGCCAGCACTCTCAAATGTGAACAGGTAAAGTCTACATGAGGGTTTCCCATGGTATGGAGGTGGGTAGTATATGAGGAAAAGCTCATCTTGGATTCAGTACAATAAGGTGATGGAAAAGGACCAATTCACAAGGATAGGATCTATGTGGACCCCCAATTTCTGGAGGGAGGAAGGGCAGAGAGAGTCTAAATCTACCATTCAAATAGAGATCTATCCATTAGGAAATCAGAGGTGAGAGGCCCCAATGATGGGACTCTTCCAAGTACCTACAAAACTATCCATGAAAGGATCAGCCCTAAATATTTCTCAATCCCAGGACCTCAAATTTAGCCCACCAAACAAAGTTTGAGTAAGGATTTTCTTACCTTCTTACTATATTTTTCTCCCTCCCTTTCATGCTCCAACCAAATCTGGAAAGGTCTGAAGCCAAGGTTAGTAAGCGGGGAACTAAATTCAGTAATAGCTGAGAGAGAGGAAAAGATGTTACTGTAAGTTAAATGCAGTTTCAATTACTATACAGGAAAGTGTGTTAGTCACTTAGTCATGTCTGACTCTTTGCGACCCCATGGACCGTAGCCTACCAGGCTCCTCTGTCCACAGGATTCTCGAGGCAAGAATACTGGAATGGGTTGCTATTTCCTCCTCCAGGGGATCTTCCCCACCCAAGGATCAGACCCCAGTTTCCTGCATCACAGACAGATTCTTTACCATCTAAGGTATCAAATCCAGACAAGTGTTTTAGGCCTTAAAATGTTTTTAGGAATGCTGATTATCTAAGAAAGAACAGAAATCTTAGAATTCTAACTCAGTGGTGGGAGAAAGCTTCCACCATTGAAAAAATTTAGAGAGATAATGGGAAGCAATATATATATATATATATATATATATATATACACACACATATATATATAATAGTGAATATATAACATTATATATATATAAATGTGAATATATAGCATTCACATGATATGAACTTTATACCATCTCGATCATAAAATGCTCCCTAGAATAAACAACTTACTCTTTATTCTCTCTAGAAACAGCCTTAACTCCTCCTTTGTTCAACTACTGCCATGTCCTTCTAACTCATCAGAAACTGTTTCAGCATTCTGTAACATCAAGGGGTGATGTTTAGCATAACTATAAGACAGTCAGTTTCCCCTGGCCTAAGTTTTGTTACATACTAGGGTTTGAGCTTTATCTTTCTCACTAAGAAGTATGTAAAAGCATTACATAGTATAAAAGGTTCTATGGATTATGTTACCTTTTGATATCTTCACTTTTTCTCCTTTATTAGCATTCAGTTTGGTCAACAAAAATGGGGCATATATAATATACCTAATATCCTTTCTAATGGATATTTCCAATCAAATAAAATACGGTTTGAGAAAAGGACTTAGTGTTTTCATGAAACAGTAGGAACAAAAATAAAGTTCTAGTGGGTTGAAGAGTGAGTGGGAGATAAAGAAATAGGTATAAGAAATTAATACCAAAATATCTGGGAACTCTGCAGTAATCAAATGAAAGATTTAGTGTTCTTGCAAGAGCTAGATTGAATGAATAAATGAACTGAAAGGCCAAATGGAATTATCACAGATTTAATTTTTATAACTTGTATCTATGACTCTTAAGATTGAAAGCATTATATATATTTTATATTCTTTAAAGCTCTTAAACAAAATGAGTGCTCAATAAACTTCATTTCTGCCTACACAACCATGTTCTCCAATAAGCTGTATGTCTGCACCATCTCAGAGTACATTCTCTGTCACAAGCCCAAGTAGGCTACACAATGAGTGCAATGTATACAAATGCTGTTCCATTCCAAAGTTGTAGCTTACCATGTACAGAGTGATAGTCTAACACACATGCCTAGGACAATGATTTACAAACTCTTACATCTTTTTAAACAACAATTTGTAATCAAAACTTTAATCCTAAGGATTCTCACCAAACATACTACAAGTGAGCATAAAAAAAAATCTTGCACAGTAACTCAAAGTTCAGCACTACAGTGTACCTTTCAACTAACAGGACACTGTTACTTTGAGTAGTCTCAAATTTCCAAATAAAGAATGTTACAAAGAATTACTATTCAAATTATTTAAGAATTCTATTTCTTAGTAAGTGGTTACTGTTTTATGAAATATCAATAACAAAGAAATAGTTTACGTAAATGAGAACTCTGAGTATACAACCAACTTTCCTGCTGCATGAGTACTTTTGTTTTGGACAAGCATTAAGCATCATTATCAAAGGCCCTTCTGATAATGCCACTGCCATTCTTATACCTGTAGATGATTAAAAGAAAGTATAAAAAAAGAAAGCAATCAATGACTCATACTACAGCAGAAGCCCTTTAAAACACTTTTTTTCCTCCAGTACAAATGGTTGACAACGGGAGTCTTAAAAACATGATTCAACTATTTCTTAGGATTTCTCTCTGTATATATTTCCAAGAAAATAAACTTTCAATGATACCCTTCAAATTAAAAACCCAAGGATTGAACCCAGGTCTCCCACATTATAGGCAGATTCTTTACCAGCTGAGCCACAAGGGAAGCCCCAAATTAAAAAAAGGATGCATTAAAAGCAAAGCAAAATCCTGTTCAATAGAAATAAGGTTTTTCTACTCACTATGGATTCAGGTATCTCACACTAAAATTTGCTTTCTCTCATTAATACAATTACTAAGCTTAATTATTCTTGCTTAGTTATTCCAGTAACCATGGCAATGTTGTAGCACATAGCTGAGCACATGGGACAAATCAGGAACTTGGTAACTGTTATATGTAATTAAAAATTATTATATGAAATTAAATTGTTATATGTAATTAAAAATTGTTATATGAAATTAAAAGATGCTTGCTCCTTGGAAGAAGGACAAACCAACAGCATATTAAAAAGCAGAGACATCACTTTGCTGACAAAGGTACGTACAGTCAAACCTATAGTTTTTCCAGTTGTCATGTATGGATGTGAGAGTTGGACCATAAAGAAAGCTGAACACCGAAGAATTGATGCTTTTGAACTGTGGTGTTGGAGAAGACTCTTGAGAGTCCCTTGGACTTCCAAGAGATCAAACCAGTCCATCCTAAAGGAAATCAGTCCTGAATAGTGCTGATGCTGTAGATGTAATATTTACAACTGATGCTGTAGATGTTGTATCTGCTACATGTAGATAGCTACATAGTTGGAGATGGCAACATATTCCCATTAAANTCCAAGAGATCAAACCAGTCCATCCTAAAGGAAATCAGTCCTGAATAGTGCTGATGCTGTAGATGTAATATTTACAACTGATGCTGTAGATGTTGTATCTGCTACATGTAGATAGCTACATAGTTGGAGATGGCAACATATTCCCATTAAAAAGTCTTTTCAAGATCAAAGTCAATAAGATATAGAGATGGAATGACCAAGAAATAAATTTTGTAAATGTTCCCATCTGAAACATGCACACAACAGAGCTGAGCTCATGAGGTGATCTTTAATTCAGTGATATGATCAAATCTGTATGTTTAAGAAGAAAAAAAAAACTTCTCTGGAGATCATACAGATAAAGGACTACACTGAACAAGACCTTCATGTTATATTATTTTTTTGGGGTATGAAAGCTTGTGAAACCTGCTAACTTGAGTTATAGAATCAAGAAAATAATTAAGGTTAGACTGAATCTTATAGAAACAATGTTAGTTGCTACCTTCTCTTATACAAAAGACACCAAGAAGCCTCCACTGCTTTTACATGTATCTCCCATGGAAGGCTCTCTCACACTAAAGTTTGAAATTTTTTAGAAGCTAGGGCTTTTTGTTCATTTCACAATTAGAGATAAAAACTAAAAGTAAATGCCCTGAGAACAATACACTGACTTAAAAATCACATCAGCTTGTAAAATGCAGGTATCAAAGCTATGCCTGAGGTCCAGTTTTGATAGGTACTGTGATAGGAAAGCAGAAGGGTTCTTAGTACCTGTAGTAAGAAGAAGTGATTAAAAGAAAGGAAGTCGAGGAATGCAGGAAATGGGGATTAAGAACTAAAAACAAGCAATTATGTCAACATTTTGTCCTTGTAGTGGCTCTGGAAGAGGAACTATGGAGAAGAAGCATTTTGTTAATAAGGCAAAAGCCTTTGATGTGTGGTTGACAACAAACTGTGGAAAATTCTTATAGAGACAGGAATACCAGACCACCTTACCTGTCTCCTATATCCTGAGAAACCTGTATGTGGGTCAAGAAGGAACAGAACATTACATGGAACAACTGACTGACGCAAAATTGGAAAAAGAAAAATTGGGAAAGGAGTACTACAGGGCTGTATATTGTCACCCTATTTAACCTCTATGCAGAGTACGTCATGCAAAATGCTATGGATAAATCCCATCCATGAATCCCAAACTAGTATTAACATTGCCAGGAGAAATATCAACAATATCAGATATGCAGATGATACCACAAGAACTAAAGAGCCTTTTGATGAGGGTGAAAGAGGAGAGTGGAAGAGCTGGCTTAAAACTCAACGTTCAAAAAACCAAGATCATGGCATCCAGTCTCATCATTTCATGGCAAATAGAAGGGGAAAAAGTAGAAGCAGTGTCAGATTTTACTTTCTTGGGGTCCAAAAAACTGCAGACAGTGACTGCAACCATGAAATTAGAAGAAGATTGCTCCTTAGAAGGAAAGTTATGAAAACCTAGACAGCATAAAAAGCAAAGACATCACTTTGCCAATAAAGGTCTGTATAGTCAAAGCTATGGTTTTTCTAATAGTCATGTATGGTTGTGAGAGTTGGACCATAAAGAAAGAAGGCTGAGCGCCGAAGAATTGATGCTTTTGAATTATGGTGCTGGAGAAGACTCTTGAGAGTCTTGGACACTGAAGAGATCAAACCAGTCAATCCTAAAGGAAATCGACCCTGAATATTCACTGGAAAAACTGATGCTGAAGCTAAAGCTCCAATACAGCTTTGGCCACCTGCTACAAAGAGCTGACTCACTGGAAAAGATCCGGATGCTGGGAAAGACTGAAAGTAAAAGAAGGGGACAACAAAGGATGAGATGGTTGGATAGTATCACTGTCTCAATGGGCATGATTTTGAGCACACTCTGGGAGACAGTGACGGACAGGGAAGCCTGGTATGCTGCAGTCCATAGGGTTGCAAAGAGGCTGACATGACGTAGTGACTGAATAACAACAGCAACAAACCCAATTTAATCATTACATCTTTCTAACCTATACTATTCATACCAAAAATTATAGATGAAAGTATCAGAAAGTTAATATCACAGAAAATGCTGGGGTAAATTACCTCTTGAATGACATATTAACAGAGAGAAGTGACAAAGATTAGAAAATAGCATTATAAAATATTAGACTGCTTGATTATATATGCTCATTTTATAGTAATACACCACACTTGCATGTTTGCACAGTTGTGCCTGACTCTTTTCAATCTCACGGACTGCAGCCTGCCAGACTCCTCTGTCTATGGGATTTCCCAGGCAAAAATACTGGCGTAGACTGCCATTTCCAGGGATCAAAGCTGTATCTTGCGTCTCCTGGATTGGCAAGAGGATTCTTTACCACAAGTGCCACTTAAGTGTTTACAAAACACAACGTGGTGTTCAGGATTGGGTCCTGGAACAGAAAAAGGTTATCAATAAAAAGCTAGTGGTATCAAATTAAGTGTATAGTTTGGTAATACTATAATAGTATTGTACCAAAATTTAAAAAACCTCTTAATGAAAGTGAAAGAGGAGAGTGAAAAAGTTGGCTTAAAGCTCAACATTCAGAAAATNAAAGAAATCAAAGTAAAAGTAAACAAAGGTAAGTGATGACAAGGATTTGAAGAAATTGGAACACTTGTCCATTGTTGATGTGAATCTAAGTTGGTGTAGCTGCTATGGCAAAGAGTATGGAGATTCCTCAAAAAACTGAAAATAGAATTATCACATGATCCAGCAGTCCTACTTCTGGGTACAAATTTGAAAGAACTGATCCAACAGTATTGTCTACAAAACAAATCCACTTTAAATATTAAGACACAGAAAGATTAAAAGTAAGGGTTTGGGAAAAGGTATACTGTACTAACATGAATTCCAGTTGTTGTCTGGAAGTAGAGCAGCCATCTTGTCACCATAAAGATTAAGCCATTTGCCCAAGTGGCTAGATAGATCTACAAGGAGCCTGGGTCTTGGATGCCTTCCTTAAGGACTGCCTACAGTCTTCTTGTTATGCGATAAAAATAACCCCAGACTTGAGTAAAACATGACAATCAGAACTTATGACTGCTAGAAATCTCTACCTCATACTAAAGGAAACTAGCATTCATTGATTCTGTATTAGGAGCTTCACATATATTATTTTATTTAATCCTTATAGAAGCGTTTTAAAAGACAAAGAAACTGGGACTCAGAATCTAAGTAACTAGCTGAGGGTTACATAGCTAGTATATAGAGGAATTTGAATATGAAACCTGGTCTTTGACATGCTGTGTAATCATCACCATCATCGTAGGGTTAGCATTTTTTGTTATTGTTTCAGTAACCTGTTTGCACTAAAAGTGCTTTCCCAAGATGAGAATAAATTTTAACATAATTTTCAGGGAAAATAAATAATTATTTTTATTGTAATTGATACTTTTTTTTTAAACATTAGGGAACAAATAAGTTTTTTTTCCCCTTAACCTGAAAACTGGAGTCAGAATAAGGTTAGGTTATTGATTTAACCTTTGTGCATAGTTTTTTTGTGTGGAGCTCCAACTGAAATAAAATTATAAAGCAAGAAAAAAAATCTTTGGCTTTTAAAAAACTTTTATTTGTTCTGTAAAGCTGCTTACTAAAATGTCATGATGCTAAGTACAAGAAATGGACAACTGGGAAAAAGTTGGAGAGATTAGATTAGAAGGGAAGGATGTATATTTACTGAAGGAGCAATGTATCTTGGAACCTAACAAAGAAGAAAGATATTACAGGTTATATTTATGTATTGTTTGTCAGGGACTGATGGATAAATCTACATGGCTTTGTGCTATCAAGATATCTTGTAAAAGTTTCTGGAAAGTATACTCAGGGTGATGCTTTTTTTTTCCCCAAGGCATCTTGTCTCAAACTTTTAAAGTCATGTCTGATTTGACAGAAATATTATACATTTTTTTCTGGTTCATTTCCACTTTATTCATTTACAGAGGGCTTCAAGAAGAGCTAAATTTAGTTTTGCTTTACCTCTCATAGTGAAAGACTTAGATATCAGGGTACAAAAACCGTAAACAAAAAGTTGCAGTTGGTATCTATGGATTTCTCTGCAAGTTAGGTACTATATAAAATTCCCATAGTCAACAACTTAAACTAGGGTTATTATTCTGGTATCTTTTTTTTTTTTTTTTTTTTTTTT
>SJYV01033291.1:7094-27674 GCA_006410875.1 Neotragus pygmaeus
TTCTCCAGGGGATCTTCCCAACCCAGGAATCGAACCCAGGTCTCCTGCACTGCAGCCAGACTCTTTACCAACTGAGCTACAAGGGAAGCCCAGAAACCTGGGTGAAAAAGCAGCCGTAATTGTGCAAGTGCAGGTCTCAGACTGCAGATTGGAAGAGGGGGGTGGTGACCTGCACAACAGCTTTCTTCCTGAAAGTCGACCCCGGTTACTTTACAAGCTCAACATGAAGGACGAAAGCCAATAATTAGTAATAACGGAATCTATCACCCTTCCAGGATCCACAACCCAATCAAGCAAGGGCCCACCAGGAAAACGGAAAGCTACCACAGGGGTCTTGGGTCACAGCGAAATCAAGGGCTTGCACAAGTGAGGTGGGGGTTGCCAGGATCTCAGCCCCAACACTGAGGTAGACCGTCTGCAGCTCGCGGGGGCCCCCAGCCCCCTCGACCGCCTCTCGTCCGGGAAGCTGGCGCTTCTCGAGGACTCCCTGGAGAGCAGCCGTCAAGTCCACGGCCACATTTCTGGCCGTCTCCAAGGTCCTGCGCGGCCAACTCGAGCGTTCGAGTAAGTTCTGGGAAATGCGGCTCCCAGCACGTAACGGGCCTGACGCTGGTATCCGCACCAAACTCCTAGGCTGAGGGCGGAACCCCCACGAGTGTGCCTGGGCACGAGCCGTCGGAGGCCACGAAGCCCTCAAGGCAGGACCCCTAGACGGGAAGGCAGTGTTCGCGCCCATAGGACGACAGCCGCCACCCTGACGGAGCGCTTCCGGGAGCCGAGCCGCTGGCCCTCAAGACTCCCGCCGTCGAGGAGTTGGCAACAGGCAGGCCCCCAGGGTACAGCCCCGTGCTTTCGCTGGAAGAGCGGACGCCCGCGCCAAAGACGGCGGCCCGCACGAGACACTGCGCGCTGACATTCTGACCCGGAAGAGGCGGTGCGACAGAGGCAATCCCGACCAGTCGCCCCGCTTCCGCTGTACTAGTCCCAGCCAATCCGGCCACGCCGGCCCAAGTGAGCCAATCCTGTTGCGCGCCGCAGACGCCGGCCCGTGTGAACCAATCCCCGTGCGCGCCGCGGACGTCGGCTCGCGTGAGCCAATCCCCGTGCGCGCCGCGGAAGACCACTGCCAATGGGCGGTCCGGACGGCCGCGGCCGGGGTGGCGGGAAGGTGCGGCGATGGCGGGCCGGCGCGGCGCGCTCATCGTGCTGGAGGGCGTGGATCGCGCAGGAAAAAGCACCCAGAGCCGCAAGCTGGTGGACGCGCTGTGCGCCGAAGGCCACCGCGCCGAGCTGCTGCGCTTCCCTGGTGGGCGCGGCGGGCCGGGCTAGCGGGGGTTCCGGGGGACCGGGGACGGGGACGCGACCCGGGGCCCCTCCAGGCCCTGAGGGTGGGAAGCGAAGGCCTCGCGGGCCGGGCCCGCCCTCGTAGATCCGCGGGTCGGGGCGCAGGGGCCAGGCCCTAGTGGCCCCTGAGCCTCAGCCGGACGCGCCTGTGGTCATTAACGCGCGGCCGACGTGCAGTCAATCAGGTCCTGCGTTGAGTGAGTGTACAGCCCAGAAGGCGTCTTCACAGCCAGAGTAATGACCGTCAATCCCATAAGTTTCCTGGCGCTGCTTTGTAATCCAAGTCTCCGTTTTGTTTTGGGGTTTCTCCGCCCGCCCGCCCTTGAGTATTTACCTTCTGACTGGTTTTGTGTCATATTTTTAATTTTTAACGTAACACATTGGTCTTGAAAACGCTTGTAAGAATATCATCAATACTAAGGTATTCAAGAGAAGTTCAAGGTTTACAAACCAGAGGTGGCAGCGGTAGAGGGAAAATGCTTCCTTGAATATTTATCGTTTTAATCTTTAAGCGAGACAGTGCAAATCTTACACAGTTGACCCTTTGAATGACATAGGTATAATCCGCTTGGCTCCACACAGACACCTTTTTTCAATAAACAGTACTCTGCAGTCCTGGGTGGTGGGTTGCAGGGACGCAGGACCTCGGGTGCTAAGAGCCAGCTGCAGCACTTAAAACTCCTTCGGTGCCAAGGCACGTCCTGGAAGCAGTCCCCCTTGGCTGGCTCTGCCTCTGGTTGCTGCTTCCTACCTGAGCTCCTTCCTCCTAACGCTTTGTTCATCCCAGTGGCTGCATGCTGCTGCCCTTCCTCGGGTAAAGGGGTGAGTCTGTCCAAAGTTACAATAAGATAAACTTCAAAGTTGGATGGTCAGGGCCAAAAGTTCTGCAAAAACTGCATTAACTGTTGCAGTTAATGTCCATGGTGAGCTTGATCTCATTTTCTGTGTTTCCTCTCTTGTTTTAGAAAGATCAACTGAAATTGGCAAGCTGCTCAGCTCCTACTTGGAGAAGAAAAGCGAGGTGGAGGATCACTCAGTGCACCTTCTCTTCTCTGCGAATCGCTGGGAGCACGTGTAAACACCTTGGCCCCACCACCCTTCCTGCTCTGTACTTCCCCCATGACTCTGGGCTCTTGTTTCTGAGCGGCTGAGTCAGGCTGGAGGCTGTCCCTTTACACGTTGTTTATTCACACATCCCCAAAGCTCTAGTTAATACCCCCCACCCCACTCCTTTTGTGGCGTTAGGTTGTTTCAGGTGCACAGAAAAGCTGATGGAGACGTACAGAGCGTCCCTAGCTCGTCCTCCTCCACCCTGAGTCTCTCTTATTTGTGTCTTGGATGAACCGGTGTGACATGTCACTAAGTGAGGTGACGGTTGATGTTGGGGTTTGCCCTCTCCCGCCCCCTCTTTGCTTTACATCACCTTGGTGGGATCCCTCTGTACCCTGCACAGCTGTTGACAGAGAGCCTGTAGGGCACACTCCCAGGTGCTTCTTTTCCCATCTGCACACGTGTGTGTCAGCAACACGTATGTCACGGGAGGTGTTCTAATGAATAAACGGGGTCCTTGGGGACAGATCACCTCATGGCGTGCTTCCTAACTGCCTTGCGATCTGCGTTCCACTCTCTCAGCTCCTGTGGCCTGCTGTCCGGAAAGGCTGCTCCGCTGTGGATGGAGCAGTTCCTGCGGGTGGGCGCACGAGGGGCTATGCCTGGCGCCCTCCCACGAGCAGGCTGGCACCGCTCCCTCTGGCCTGGGTTGAGCCAGGGTCTTGTCTGGAAAGGCCTACACCTTCCACGTGTTAGATGAAAAGAAGGCCAGGTTTATTTGTTTTTAATTTTCTTTTTGGTTGCACTCAGACTTGTGGGATCTTAGTTCCCCAACCAAGGATTGAACCTGTGCCCTCTAGGTGGAAGCACAGAGTCTTAACCATCTCGCTTCATTGGGATCACCAGGGAAGTCCCAGTGAGGCCATATTTATAATCTTCAGCACATCTAGGGTTTCTTGACCTGGGTGTTCTGATTTTTGCTTTTTGTGGGTTAGTAGAAAATAACGTCAGATCAGTTCAGAATGGGAAACAGGACCGTTCGCCTCTCCAGCCCCCGCCTGCCCAGCTGTGCCGGCCTGTGCACCCCGGCCCATTTGTTCTGCCACAAGTCCCCTCAGGTCACCCCAGCCACTCCCATCAGATGAGTTTTCTGACCCGCGGAAGTCCTTGGCTGACAGGTTGGATTCTGGGCCACTGTCTGGCGCCGCCGTCCGCCAGCTGCGTGGCCTCAGTCTTGCTTGGCGTCTCAGCCGGAGCTTCCTGGGCAGTGCGTGGGCAGAGCGCCCCTCGCCCGCGGTGCTGTGTTCTGGTACTGCCTCCGCCTCCTCCCCGTCTGTCAGAACCTGCCGGTCCTCCAGGGCCGCCCAGGGATTTATGCCTAGAAGTAAGCGTTCTCTCCTGCTCTCCGCGCAGTTCAGCAGCACCTTCCTGAGCCTCACCTTTAACTGTGTGCTGTCACGTTTGTCTCACCCCTTTCTCTCTTTAAAGATCGCAGGCTGTTGGTGAAATGCTGGGTTATGTTTCCTCCTGAGTGGATTTGGGTTTGCATTTTTGGCGCAGTACCACAGAAGTGATGTGGGTCCTCTCGAGGGCAGGAAGTCCCTATGTGAGCCTACTGAGTGCCTGTCTTCCCCGAGACCCCGGGCCCCCTGTGGAGGGCGTCCGCAGCCCCTCCTGCCCTCGGCCCCCTCCCAGAAGGAGACACAGACATCTGTCGTCCCCTACAGGCCGCGCCCAGCCTTCTCTCCCCTTGTTCTGGCTTTCCCCTTCCCGGCAGGGCCTGGCCCCCCGTGCCCGACGGCCAAGCTGCCCTTGGGCCCCCGCCAGCACCAGCCGTGTTCGCGCCCCCGGTGGACTTGCCTTTCTGTGCCTGGTGGTGCTGGGCTGTCCACGTGGCATCCTGGGGGGAGGATCAGAGCTCTGGGGAGTTAAAGCCCGGCTACACGCTGCCTGGGTGCGGCCCTGTCCTCACGTTGCTTTCCGAGCTGCTCTGTGTCCGCAGGATTCTGAGCCGCGGGAGCCGTGGAGCTGGGACCAGGCTCACAGCATCCCCTCTCTCGTAGGCCGCTAATGAAGGAGAAGCTGAGCCAGGGCGTCACCCTGGTCGTGGACAGATACGCCTTCTCTGGGGTGGCCTTCACCAGTGCCAAGGAGGTGAGTGCCACTCGGCCCGGTGCGTGGTTTGCGCCCTGTGTGGACTCAGCGGTCCCCGTGGGTGCAGAGCCATCACAGCAGCGGCTCCGTGTCAGCCCCGCAGGGCTCTGTGACCCCGCTGTCCTGGTCACTTGGACAGGACGGGCAGCCTCTCCGCAGGTGCGGGTGGTCCCCGCAGACACGCCTGCAGTTCTGACTCGGCCAACACGTTTCACATCAGCCACGCAGGGGTCGGTGGGCAGACCCGTCTCATCCAGCGCCTTGTTTTCAGGAGAGATGGTGGGAGTATCTGGGGTGCTGTTCTTCTGAACCCCCATTCCAGGGAACTGCTGTTTCACAGGTACAATGGCCTGTGTGACCACATGGCCCTTTGTCCTGCCTTTTATTGAGGAGGTTCAGACAGACCCCAGCAGAGAAGGGGCGCCTCCAGCACCAGCACCTGCTTCAACACGCTCGTCTCTGTGACCCGCCAGACACGGCATCAGCCCCTATGAGCGTTTCGGTGCATGTCCCCAGGAGCGCTTTCCAGACCCTCGTCCCAACCCCGGCGAGTGGGCAGCCATCCCCCAGAGTCCTTCAGTCCGTGCTCATGGGTCCCGGCGCCCAAATACTGTTTGTTCATCTTAGGTTTTTACAGTTAGGTTGAACCAGAGTTTAGCTAATTAAGTTCCATTCTTCAAATGTCCCTTGACACTCTTAATGTAGGTTTCTGCCTCTCTTTCCTTCTATTTAAACGTTTGTAGATGTTCACAAGGCTCCTGTCAAAGAGGCACACTGTGCCAGCTTGTTTTGTAAGTCTTTGATCGTGGTTAAATCACAAAAGGTTGCAGAATGCTGACCCTTTAGTTCTGCCTGTCTTCCTGGCACCAGCAGTTGGGCCTCTTTAGGAGAGTCCCCCCGAGGGTCCGGCCCCTCGGCTTCGTCTGTGAACATCACATGGGCTCGGGAAAGGTGCACAGGTGCTCTCGTCCTTTGCTCGGGGCTCTGAGCCCACAGCTGGCTTCTAACCCTCAGGCTTTGCTGTGGCCCCGGGTCACACGCATCCTGGGTTTTCCTCCAGAATGGAAACACTGCCCCTAGAATTGCAGGGGTGCAGGAGAGTGGACGTGCCGCAGAGGGCATGTGGGGTACTGGCGAGGGTCTCCCCCTCTCCTCGGGACGGACAGCTGCCCTGGCCTGGGCTGCCACGTGGCTGGAGGGCATGGGGTCCCGGGCCCCGGGCGCCCTTGGACAGAACACTGTTTCAAGAGAGAAACCACACGCAGCCTAAAGGACACCCGCTGTCGAGTGAGAGTTCTCCCCCGACACCCGAGCTCCCTCTCCCCCTTGGTGAATCTGGAACCAGAAACGAGACCGCGTTAGGCTGACTCCCTCTCAGGGTGGTTCTTTGTCCCCAGAATTTCTCCCTGGACTGGTGTAAGCAGCCAGACGTGGGCCTCCCCAAGCCCGACCTGGTCATCTTCCTGCAGCTGCAGCTTGCGGAGGCAGCGGCGCGGGGCGAGTTTGGCTGCGAGCGCTATGAGTGTGGCCCTTTCCAGCAGCGCGCCCTGCAGCGCTTCCAGCAGCTCCTGGCAGACCCGAGTCTGCCCTGGAAGGTGAGTGCCGCCGGGCCCCGGGGCTGGTGTAGGAGGGGCCGCCGCCAGGCCAGGGCAGGGGAGTTGGGGCCATGATGCCGCAGCTCATGCGTGCTTGGGTCCAGCAAGGGACCTCCCAGGCCCTCAGCATGGTTCCAGCCCTGGGCCATGCAGGCCAGGGGCCTCCCCGGTTGCCCCAGCCGCCACGTCTGGCATGGTCCCCACGGCCTCAGGGCACTTCCCGGCCCCAGCCCATCTCCAGCCTCCCTGAAGCCAGTGTCCACGGCTGCAACGGCCCGCACACCTGCCAGTTGGGCTCACACGTCTCCCTGCCCTGCATCTGTACCTCCCGACTGCCCTGCTGAGCGGTGTGGTCAGGGCTCCCCGTGCAGGTTTAAAGCTCCCCCCTGACCTTGCTGTGTCTTGAGGTGCTCGGGGCTGGGGGGAAGGGCGTGGTTTTACCCAGGTGGAGGCTGCAGTGTGGGGCCTCAGCTGCCCTGCCCTCTGCTGGATGGTTCCCCTCAGCTACTGAATGCCAGAGTTGTCTATTTTTTTGGTTTTCTTCATTTTCGTTTTTTTCCTTAATTTGTTCTCACCAGTTTCTTACTTTTTGCCATGCCCTGCGGTGCAGGGGGTCTTAGTTCCCCGGTGAGGGTGGCACTCAGCCCCTGGCAGTAGAAGCTGCAGAGCCCTGGTTGCTGGGCCGCCCAGGAACGCGCCTCTGGTCTCCTTTTCATTGTACACGGTGTAGAGGACCCATGGTTTACATTGTGTCTCAGCGCCTCCTGGGAACAAGGCAGGAAGCCACAGCGTCGGGAGTGGGGGAGGGAGAGGGCCGTGGCCGCCTTTCTGCCCAGCTGTCCTCTCAGCGGGGTTCCCAGAGCTCCGGAGCTTCGCTGAGGTTCCTCGTAGGGCAGGTCCCCTCGTAGAGTTTCGGTTTCTGTTGATCTGAAGCTTACTTTAGTGTGTTTCACATCTTTAAAGCAGTAACAGACTTAGAGAAAACTCTTCTGGGGACCGTTTGACAATAAGTGTCAGTACCTGACGCCGCCCCCCGTGGGCCTGGGCCGTTCACACGGGTCCTCTCCCATGGCCCGGATGCCGGTCCCTGGGCTGACATTCGTGACCCCGGACGTGGTGCCCGGCTCGTTGCTGGTCTCCTGCCTCTGAGCATCTCAGCTCGGTGCCTCGTCGCCGAGCCTCAGCTGGCCTCATGGCTGGGGTCAGGCTGCGGCCTTTGCTGGGTGGTCGCTGCCAGGTCACGGGGCGCGCGCNTTCGTGACCCCGGACGTGGTGCCCGGCTCGTTGCTGGTCTCCTGCCTCTGAGCATCTCAGCTCGGTGCCTCGTCGCTGAGCCTCAGCTGGCCTCATGGCTGGGGTCAGGCTGCGGCCTTTGCTGGGTGGTCGCTGCCAGGTCACGGGGCGCGCGCCTTCCGCATCTCCGCTCCAGCCGTGCTCCTCTCCACCTCGGTCAGGTGGTTCCCGGGGACGTCCCTGCAGAGGGGCTTTGAGTCTCCGTGAAACCACACCGCCCACAGACTGGTGTGCAGGGCTCGCTGACCAGCAGCCTGCCTTCCTCGCTGTCCGAGGCCCACGTTGCCCAGGTCTGGCCTCTGGGAGGCCACTTCACGTTGGGGCCCGTCACGGTCTCAGGGCTCGTCCTGGGCCTCCCCGGCCCAGCGTCTGCAGTGACCCTGGCTCTGCCCTGTGCCGAGACTGCGGGGCACCGTGCAAAGGTCACGTGGGAGCCACCACCGCTGAGGCCCGCGCGGGGTGTTGTGGTAGCTGAGGGCCTCTGTTCCTGGGGCTCTTCTTGAGCTTGCTGCCCTGCGGCTGCCCAGAGGCTCTTGGCGCCCCCAGGGCTGAGCCTTGGAAAAAGAGAGGTCCCGGGCATGCCAGCCCTGTGTGCCCAGTACGTGGCCCTCTCTCAGGCGGAGAGCAGTTCCTCGTGGGCTGGCTCCCTGGTGACCAAGGGTCCCGTGCTGTTCACTGGGCGGTGGGGGTCTCAGCAGCGGGGCTGCAGGTGGGGAGGAGTGGACACGGGCCTGCCTGGGCCTCCGGGTGGGCCAGGCGCAGCGTGGAGGGGGTGGCTGCCCTCACCACGTCCGCTGCTGGCACCAGGGTGCCACGGGGCACCACAGAGCATGGGGCAGCTTGGGCCCCCGGCGAGGCTGGGGGTGAGGAGCTGAAGCCATGCCCTCTGGCCTAGCCCGTGCGCTGAGAAGGTTAACGCCTTGTGTCCCCCGCCCCACACAGACAGTCAACGCCTCCAGAAGCATCGAGGACGTCCACCGGGAGATCCGCGCGCTGTCTGAGGACGCCATCCGGGCCGCCGCACACAGGCCCCTGGGGCAGCTGTGGGCCTAGGAGGCAGGCCCCCTGTGCCCCAGAGACGCTCGTGAATCACTATGCTTTCCTCGTGGAGGGCTCACAGCTGCACCCAGCAGTCCCATCAGGTCACTGAAACCCTCAGCGTGTCCTCAGGTGCCATCAATAAAGACAAATGGAGACGGCAGTGGCGGCTGGGGCCCAGTGCGGTGCCGCATCCTTGCTTGGGGTCCCTGTGCTGTTGGCCGGCCTGGCCGCGCCTAGGCTGAGCGCCAGCCTCGTGACCTTGCCTGCAGGGCCCGGCCTGGCCATGTCAGGGCAGCATGTCTCATCTGAACGTGTCTGGCACATGCATGTCATTCTGTTGAGATGGAAGACCCAGCTGTATAATCCTCCGTATCCTGTCCCGCACTTACTCCAGGACGAGCCCTGTGGTGGGAGGCGGGCAGGGTCCCTGTCTACAGGGCACCCCGGCTCAGCGCTTCCAGGGTGTGGGCCAGAGGCTGGGTCCCAAGCAGAGCGAGACCATGTGACAGGTCCAGGGTCTGGAGCTGGGGGAGGGCCCACATGCCCCCTGCATGGCAGAAGTGCCCAGGCCCTGCTCCTGCACAGCAGGGGCGCCCCCCAGCCCAGCTGCAAAGAGGAGGCTGCCTGCCCACGGGCTTGGGCAGGAGGTGCAGCCCAGCCCTCCTGGGAGGACGGAGGGGCCAGGGTCCCTGCACCTGGACAGCCGTGTGGCTGCTTCACAGAGGGCCCCACCGCGGGCGCTGGGCCAGCCTCACGTGTGTCCACCCACCCAGCAGCACACACTTGAGGTCCGGGCAGGAGGCAGGAGCCAGGCGTGCAGCAGGACCCCTGCATTCAAGAGTCCTGAGGGCACCTACGGGGCGGTGGGCAGCCCCTGACCTGCCCTCTGACCTCTCACATGACTGAAGCCACCTGCTGGGGAAGAGAACGCAGCGTGGGCAGGGGTCCTGAAGGCTGGCCATCAGGGAGGCCCCTCCCTGCCAGGCAGCCCTCTGGCCCAGGTTAGGGTGGGGCCCTGGAGGCAGAAAGGTCTTGTCGGGGGAGGTGCTGCTGTGTGCCACGTGTCGGGGGTAGGAGCTGGACAAGGGAAGGAGCCAGGGCCCCAGGGACGGCACGGCTGGCCTCTGACCTCCACGGTCCTAACGTGCTGCTGGTAGAAGCCAGGCCTCGGGCTCCGGCCGCAGCACTTCCTGCCTGTCTCTGGTCCCCAGGAGCCCCCCACAGCGGGCAGGCGGGCAGAAGCCAGGCTCGGGAGGGCTCAGCGTTGCTCCAGCACTCCCACCAGGACCTCCCGGGCATGGCAAGTGGCCTTGCTCAGTCCTTCCTGGTGACTCACTTGGGGGCAACTAGCTGAGGCATCCACCCGTGAGGGAGCAACAGTCTGACCTCCCTGCACGTCTTGCTTTAAGCGCAAGCCACACGAGGGAAAGGGTTGCTCCGCCACCTCAGTCACGTCCAGCGCTGTGACCCTGTGGTGTGCAGCAGCCGCCTCTGACTGTGGGGTCCTCCAGGCAAGGCTGCAGTGGCTGGCCAGGCCCTCCTCCAGGTGATCTTCCCGGCCCAGGGACGGAGCCCGTCCTCCTGCACTGTAGGTGGATTCTTTACCGCTGAGCCACTGGGTGGCTTCCCAGTAGTCATGTACAGGTGTGAGTTGGACCATAAAGAAGGCTGACCACTGAGAAATTAAATGCTTTCAAATTGTGGTGTTGGAGAGAGTTCAGGGTCCCTTGGATTGCAAGCAGATNCACGCACACAAAGAAACACCAAGTCCTCTTCCTCCCCCTCCCCGGCCGAGAGGCCATGCGGGCCTTGTGGCCCGGGAACACTGGCCGGGAAGCCTGCTGCACGGCAGCTCCTGACGGGCGCCAGGATGCACCACCGCCGCCCACAGGGACACCCTTCTCTTCAAGGTGCGGCTCCCTCGGACCCTGACCCTAGCCCCGTCGGGGGAGCAGACCGAGGTGGCGCGCAGCTCGGTAAGCACAGAGCTCTGCCCCCTCCACGTGGGTGGAGGCAGGACACGACCAGCTGGCCTAGACGGCGGGTGTCTGGACAGGCAATGCCGCCATCGCGGGTGCCGAGGAGCAGCCTGTGAGGCCTGCGAGCTGCTGTTCACCAACGCCAGGCTGATAGCACGGGAGCTTGGGCAGAGAGCCGCACGGAACCCCCAGCTCTCACAACAGAGGCGCCCTCGAGGCCCGCGCGCAGCGTGCCGCGCCCCCTACCTATCTGGTGGATGGAGTAGCAGCTGTCCTTCCTGTCCAGGAACGCCTGCAGGACGCTGCAGTAGCTGTCTGGCTGCCTCTTCCGCTGTGTCCACCTCCAGTCTATGGGGGAAGACACGCAAGTTCAGTTTCCCCAAACACAGGCAAGAAGCCATCATCGTTACAAAGCACTCAAAACATACGTGGTGCCCAAACTTCCTGAGAAACCCCCCAAGTGGGAGAACCGAGTTCTTCAGGATTTCAAATACACACACGCCAACACATCAAACCAGATCCACACAGAAATGGAGACTGGTTCGGTGCTTTAAAAATGGCTTCTGAAACACAAATGCTTACGAGTGTCTTCAGAACCACTTTCTTTAATCAACGAAAACTTGTAGGTTGTTATAAAGAAAACCCCGAAGCCCCAAGAGTGTGATGGCAATGCCCCCCGCCCCCGAGAATGCACTGACGCTGGGAGACTCACCGCGGCCCAGGTGCCGGCACACCAGGGCTTGGGCGAAGATCATCTGTCCACACCGCAGCATACAGCCCCAGCCCGCGTCCGAGGTGGGGCCAGTGCCCCCTGCCAAGCAGGGCGAGAGAGGCGTGTACCGTTAGGCCCAGGCCGGGCTGCGCGGCTCACTGTGCCGATGACCTACCGAGGGACACGCCCTCACTCCCCTCGTCAGCAGCCGATGTGTGATCAAGTCTCAGAGAAACAGAACGTCTGGACTCACGCGAAGAGACCTCAGCCTCACGAGCGATGCAGAGTGGGAGCGGCGACCCCAGGTGTGCGACAGGCCCCGAGGTGGAGGCAGCGGAGCTCGCAGGCACGCAGTGGACAGAGCCTGCCCCGGATGGCGGGCTCGGAGCGGGCCGAGCACCTGCAGGCGCAGCCTCGGCAGCACACGGGTCACCCCACCATGCCCGGGGGTCTTGTGCGGCGGTCAGCGGCACAGACCTCGGCCAGGAGAGCCACCAAGTGTCCCCAGTGGCCGCTCGTGCAGGCTGCCGCCAGCGGCCCTGCCCTGGGGCTCAGACAGCGTCGCCCGCCCAGCGGCTCCAGCCCCATCGGGGCCCAGCAGGAGCGAGAGAGCACCTGAGGTGTCTGACAAGCCCACCACAGGACGCGGCCCCCGGACAGGGAGGCGCCCCCAGCTCCCGAGCTGTGGGGACAGACGGCAGCCCCCTGAGGAGGGAGCTGATGGAGACCAGTGGCCAGGGAGACAGGGAGGAGCCCCGCCTTGCCCTTCAGGGCCTACAACCAAGAGCGGGCCCCGTGAGGGCAGCTGAGGGGTGTGACCAGGGCTTCCCAGCACCCAACTCATAGTGCCCCCAGCTCCCACCCGGGCCCAGCACAGAGGCCCAGAGCCTCCAGGAGCAGAGGCGGCCTCAGCACCGAGAGGGGCCGCATGCCTCCTGCTGCGCTCTGCTCTGCGCTGCCCATGCCAAGCGTGGCTCATTGCCCAGGCCCCAGGTCCCAGGGAGCAAGCGTGGCTCGGTGTCGAAAGCGTCCCCGGCAAGGCAGGGCCAGGGCCCTGGGCTGCGGCCGAGCTCTGCAGCCAGCAGGCTGCCTGAGGGTGGCACCAGGGACGAGGCCAGGTGCTGAGCTCTACGCCTCCCGCTCGAAGCCCTCCTGCAGCAGGCAGCACTCACCAATGGCCGGGAAGTTCTTTCTGTATGTAAACCACAGTCTTGACGCCACATCAGCCAAGATCTCGTCCTTTTCTAGAAGGCGAGAGAAAGAACACGCACACACGGTGGTAAGCACCCAGACCCATTTTTCAGGAAGTCATGGGCAACTCACCGCCACGCCGCTCTCTGCAGGAGAGCAGCGTAGCTCAGCAGGGCCGTACCTGTGAGGACACTGTACTTCCTCCCCAGGATCCAGACGGGCTCTGAAGTCTCAGGGAAATCCTCAAACTCAGTGAATCGGAGCGTGTCGTAGGTCAGAGTAGCTATGGAAACCAAAGACACACTCTAATGGCTGTTTCCTGATCTTATAAACGAGGATCAGAGGTCACGCACAGCGTCTCCGTACAGAAAGCTCACGTGGAGCTCGGGCCTCCGCGCGGCCACCACACAGAGAAGGGGGTGCGCAGCGCTGGGCAGCAGGGGCCAGGCCCGGGCACAGAGGGAGGGGCAGGAGGAGTGGCCCACACAGCGGAGGAGCCGCCTGCAGTGCACAGGGCGCGGGTTTGATCCCCGGGCCAGGAAGACCCCCTGGAGAAGGCGAGTCTACCCACTCCAGCGTTCCTGCCTGGAGAGTGCCACAGACACAGGAACCAGGCGGCTACAGTCCACGAGGCCACGAAGAGTCGGACATGACTGAGCCACTAACACTCTAAGTCCCTAACTGTTTCAGACTCGAACCGAAGAGACAAACGCAGACAGGCCCAGACCTTCATCTCTGCACGTGGGGCTGATCTGGACGGCACACAAGGCGGAGCAGCAGCAGTCTGGCCGGGCGACCTGACCTGGCAGGGCACCACTCCAGGCACCAGCGCGGGGCTTGGGGCTGCAGGCGCCCTGGAACCTGGGGTGCACCCTCCGCTTCCCGCTGAGCTGCGTGTGCGCCGTGTACGCCTGCAGCCCACCCACTGCGCGGCTTCAGAGAAGCCGGAGCCCGGCGGACACCCTCCCTCTGCCCTGGGCTCCTGACACGGCAGCTCAGCCGCCGCCCACGGGGCATCCCGGGCACCCTGCTCCCGGCTGCCGCCTCACCAGCTCCAACAGTGCCCCCACCCCCTCCACCTGCACCTCCACTCAGCTCTCCAGAAAATCAAAGACATGGAATGAGCTTCTCCCACATGTGACTTTTTTTTTCAATGACAGCCCGACCTTTTGGTAAACAACAGTTTCCTAAAACAAACACTCCAAAGGCCACAGAATGTAAAGCATCAGCAGCAGCCTCGTGCCTCCCTGCAGAAGCCATCTGTGCCAACTCACCTGCGCTTCTTTGTCCGGAGTCCTGGTGACTCACAGCGGCCTGCCCACACCTCCAGCCCCAGGAAAGGCAAGCAGAGGGGCACAGGTCCCTGTGGAGCCCTCACAGCTGGCGGTGCCCGGGCAGTCAGCCTCCGGGGGGGGAAAGCTCATCGCCCGTCACCCAGAGCACGTGAGAGGATGCCCTGCAGCACAGCTGGGACACAGCCCTGATCCCTTCCCGAGAAGGGCTCACGAGAGGCCCACACACAAAGGGCTCCAAGGTCGGCATGCGTCACCAACGTCAAGGACGGAGGCACGCGGTCTGCCAGCCCCGAACGGCTGCACTGCTGCTCAAGCAACCTGCACCCCAGGGCTGCGGAGAGCGCTCGCGGCACCACACGCCGGCAGCGAGAGGCCTGTGCTCAGCGCGCACCAGGAGCCCCCCGCACCGGGGCCAGCCCTGCCTCCTGCCCAATGCCCGGAACCCCAAGGGCACAGAGGGGCCTTGCACTGCCACAGCAGCTCCCAAGGGCCCAGGGCGAGGCTGCCCTGCTCTGAGGGCCTGCCTTGTCCACACGTCCCCCGCGTCCACCAGGCTGGCTTGCAATCAAGGATTAATAACAACCTCCAAGTTTCTCTCTAGCCCTTTCCATGTAGGGTTATTTGTTTGCGCACGTGATTATAAAAACCGAACAGGAATAAGCTACAGTTCTGTCTTCTCAAAGAGAGAACACATCTGTGTCTCTGCCTGTGGAAGCCATCTGCACATCTTCAGAG
The DNA here is from genome assembly GCA_006410875.1 of Neotragus pygmaeus. Classification (NCBI taxonomy): domain Eukaryota; kingdom Metazoa; phylum Chordata; class Mammalia; order Artiodactyla; family Bovidae; genus Neotragus; species Neotragus pygmaeus. The sequence goes on from SJYV01033291.1 coordinate 21,484, forward strand.
GGCACTGCCTTCTCAGACCTCAAAGCTTACACACCTGTGGACTCACGCCCGCCAGGATGACTCCAAGGGTGCAGGGCCAACAGGACCTGTCTGATCTCAGCCCACAGCGCTGCAGGGCAGTGACGCTCACCCTGCAGGACCAGAGCCCAGAACCCGAGGTGGCCCTGCCTACTAAGCCCTGGAGTGTTCCGAGGGCAGTGGGACACGTGCACATCAGAGGGCCCTGGGATGCTCCGGAGACACCAGCTTCCAGTGAGATGAGCAAGGAAAGGCGACGCGGCTGCTCTGACGCCAGAGACAGCAGCCGCCCACAGTGGGCGGGTTCTCACCCAAGAAGGGACACACGAGGAAGCAGGCACGGCCCTCAGGGTAAAGCGTCGACTTTACAGGACACACAGCCAACTCCAAAGGGAAGGGGAAACACGTGTCTTCCCTGTGAACATGTCACTGAGTCCCCCGCCGTGACTAACACTACAGGCAGGGCAGCCTCGCGGTCTTCACTGCCCGAGGCTCCTGAAGGAACCACGTGGGCAGGAGGCCGCCAGGCTGGGCAGCCGGGAGCTGACGGGGTCCCGCAGCCCACACTTCCCATGCCTCCTGAAGGCAGGACCCTTCCGGGCACAGGTCACAGCTCCTGTGACATCGGCCTAGGACACCCCAAGCCCGGCTCCTGTCTCTGCACCCTGCGGCATCAGCCCACGCCCTTCTCCCCTATGCCAGTTAACTCGTTGGCAAAGCAGGAGCCAAAGAGAGAAGCGGATTGGCACGTGCAATGAGGCCCTGGTCCTCCCAGAGGCGTGCGGGGAGAGCAGCACACCCATCTCCACAGTCTGAGCTGCAACAACCGGGACAACGTCCTCCAGCATCAGCCCGGTCACCTAGGTGACCTGACCAGCCCTGGCCCCGAGAACAGGCGCGCCCCCGGTGCCAGCCCGGAGTCCGCGGACCTGCAGCTGCAGCCAGAGGGGCAGATCCAAGGGCTTCTCAGCCTGGGGGGCACGGGCCAGCCCCCTGCCCCCGACACCCGCCACAAGCTCCTGGCAACCCCTGACCTGAGGCTCGGCCTCTGCATGAAGGAAGGACAGACCTCTCTGAATTCCAGTCACTTCTGCTGTTCGACTTTCTATTGAGATCTGACTCTGGAAACAGAGAAGCTACCTCGGGCCGACACACGACTCACAGTTCTGAGGCTCCATTTCTTCACCTAGGAACTAGGGCGAGCGTCCAGCTCTGCCCATGGGATGGGAACGCAGGCTGGCGCCAGGGGCGCGGGACCCCAGCCCGGCTCTCAGCACTTCCTGGCCCCTCCCCGTGAGCTCGGGCCGTAAGGCGTGTCCGAGGAAACTCAATCGCCCTCCCGCCAAACCAAACGCCACTGTTATTCGTTTTCAGTGTCGATTTCGCCAAAGTATGTTTCCGTGCTTCTGGAGGGCAGAAATTACTGCGGAGGACAAGGTCAGCAGAGACCCCAACAGAAACCCGGACGTCTTAACGGGCGCTCACAATCGCTAAGCCTCGCGCAGACCGGTCCACAAGAGGCGGCCATCCTGAGGTTCCCGCACTGACTCGTCCTCAGGCTGACCAGCTCCACCGGCTCGGGACCAGCAGTCTCCCCACTCGGCCCCGAGGGCGCCTCGTCCCACAGCACAGACCCGCAGGGAGAACCTCGGGGTCCTCGTCCGCGAAGCTCACACGTCTCCTGAGCTAAAAGGAGCCCGGCCCCCCAGAGAGCGCTGTCCCCAGACGCTCGGGGAGTGACTGGGACCCGAGGGGAGAGGGCACAGCAGGAGCGAGACACGCGCCGTCCACTCTGAGAAAGAAGGCTCTTAGAAACACTGTTTTCCACCCTGTCACCTCTTCCTCCCAAGGACGTCCCTGATCACACCAAGAAAAGAAAGCAGAAAGTCCGCCAACAGGATGGCAATTCTATTTTAAAATGTTTCAATTTAATGTTATTACCATGATTGACAAACAGCAAACTGTGCTCAATAAACTTAACCAGGTGACTTTGTCTCGACTGCACAGTAACTCACGCAGGGAAAACCACAAAACTACACACCATTAGAACTCTTTAGAGCTCAGTGTAATGTAGCACACTTCAAAGACGTTTTCCCAAAACGTGTATGTTTCTGACAGATTATATTTTATAAATACGTGTTATACTTTGTATACATGTGTTATGTATGCTTTTAGACTAAAATCAAAAGAAGAGTCTTCCCTTCTTTTCTTCCATACAAAAATGCTTATGTTTAAAATAACAAGTTTGCCAGTAGTTAGTTTTTTTTTCAAATCCCAAATAGTTTATATGAAAATGTTGGCATTGGAAGGACTGATGCTGAAGCTCCAATATTTTGGCCACCTGAGGCAAAGAGCCGACTCACTAGAAAAGAGCCTGATGCTGGGAAAGACTGAACGCAGGAGGCGAGGGGATGACAGAGGATGAGATGGTTGGATGGCATCACCGATTCGAAGGACATGACTTTCAGCAAGCTCCGGGAGTTGCTGATGGACAGGGAAGCCTGGCTTGATGCAGTCCGTGGGGCCACAAAGAGTGGGACACGACTGAGCAACTGAACAACAACAGTTCTCAATGAAAAAAGGAAGCGAGGGAAGGAGATCAATGGAAGGAGAGAAAAGCTGGACCTTTAGGGGCACCAGGACACTGCCCAGGCCACTTCAGTGAACACACCGGAGAGAATGGACTCCAGCTGGCCCTCAGTGAGCCTGACTGTGCCCCTCATCCCCTACACGTGACACCAACACGCGGATTTCCATTATACACAAACCCGGCAGCCCAGCAACACCCAAAGGACAGGACCGTGTGCATCACCAGCAACTCAGGCTCTGCTTCTTCCATCACCAACCACCTGTCAGACACAGGCGAAGCCCAAAGAGGAAGCACAAGACACCAACTCTGTCGTCAAGGAGCCGACAGCATGTCAAGTTCAGTGCCAACTAGAGCGGGCTGTGAGGACGGGCCTGGGGTCAGCCCTGCCACCTGCAGCCCGGCAGCAGCCCTGGGCCTCCAGCCTCACCTCCCCTCCCACTCAGGCCCTTAGAGACCTTGCCCAAACCGGCCCCACACACTTCTACCTCCAGCCCAGGCCTCTGCTCTCAGCTCCAGGCCCGAAGACCCGAGGCTCCTTGGACGATACAACACAGACGTCTAGCAGGTGCCTCACTCTCAACCCCTGCAAGACCCACCTCCTAACATGTCCCTAGCAAGCGGGTCTCCCCGCGTGCATTTCCCAGCTCAAGCCATAGACCGCGGCATTTCAAACCCCTCTCAATGTGTGGCTGGCCCTCACACTTCCCACCACCACTGTCCTCCTTGCCCCGACCTGCAGAGGTACCAGATTTCAACTCCCTCTCCCTACGAGGACCCAGCCCTCCAGGTTCGCGCCTGGCTCACGGCAGCGGCCTCCCAACGGGCCTTCTGCTCCTCTGCAGCAGAGCAGCCAGGCCAAGTCACGTTACTCCTCCTTGAAAAGGCCCCCAAAGCAGCCCCGTCCCACTCACATGCCCACGAGCCAACAAGGCCAACAACCAGACCTTGTCCCTGCTCCACCTCCAGTTCGCTCACCCCCACCCACTGCGCCCTGGCCACTGGTCACTGCTGGAGCAGGCCACATGCCCTCCCCCCTGCACTGCTTGTGAGTCCCAGTCAAAACTGGCTGCCTCTGTGGTGAGATCTTTCCAGGCCATCCTGGTGATTCCAACCCCCTCCTGCTGGGCCCACAGCACCCTCCCACGAGCCACACCATGGGTGTCACATCTAACATGTCAGTCAGCACACACTTCTTATCTACCTCGTTCACGTCTCTAGGCCCAAGATGTAAAACAATGCCGGACACAACCCCACACTCAGTAATAAACACAACTATTGAACAGATGACTGTAAAAACCACCAGAACTGCATAATGTTTGGCCAGGAAGGCGGAACCTGTAAGGACTCCAGGAATCAGGGCAGGCTGGACATTAATGATCCCAAAGGACGCACAGCGTAAGGTCAGAAAAAAAACTGACCCACACACCCTAGAGTCACAGACGTTTCTGTCAGCATCAGCAGAGGCCTTTACATGCAAACAGCTCTGCTTTGAAGCAGGGATCAGGGTTCCGTGAAGCCTCCATCATGTGGCTGCTCTTAACTTGAACATGACGGCTTCCACGTTCAAGGTAAAATGACCACAAGACCGTGCTTTCCACCTTAACCGAGTCTCTCAAGGGATGGTCTTGGTTAAGTAAATAATTCTATTCCTTCCCCCATCCAGGGGCGTAATCCTTTTTGTTTTAAATAGCTTCACAACACATCTGGTTAACATCACTTTTGGGAATCATGGGTACCATCTCCTTCTACTACCTAACACGTTGAACTAAGAAGATGCCACAAATCACTGAAATATTGGCCGTAAAGGTTTATGTCACAGCTTCCAAACTGAGACTCCAGTAAATGCCCATTGCAGCTGCTGTCCAGGAAGAGAAAAATGAAGCAAAAACAATGTCATCCAGGATGACAGGGGGAATTAAGCCAGAGGAGAGTCTGTACCGTTGCGAGGGTTCTTAACACAGATCACTTCCTAAAGATTTTATAAAAGGAGAACCCTGCTGTGGGATGGAAAAAGGCCTTTCAAGGTGTAAGAATGCTTTCAAGGATACTGGACAAAGATCCCCAACAGCGTGCCAGTAAATATTAAAGAAGTGTCCCCTCCGCAGCAGAAACACAACGAAAACAGACGGAAACACCACACACAGATACACAGAGATACACGGATGTGCGCACACCCTCCCAACCCAGTCCCCACACACTCTGCATTGCTGTTAAGCTCCCAAGAAGTTGAGACGCGATGAGGCGGAGTCAGACTGCCCTTTTAATCACGGGGAGCGCTGGGATCACTTACTGGTTACTGAATTTGAAGACGACGACATGCGTGCGTTGCCAGTACTGAGGTATGCAGCTCGCCTGCAGCCTACCCACGTAACTCTGTGAGTTGAAGTTTCCCCTTCTTAACTCCGGGCCGGGGGGAGGACAAAAGCTTCCCGCCGCCGCGTCAGAGACCGGCTTCGCCTGGCCCGCCGCACCGCCCGGCGCCCCCTGCTCGCGCCCCGCGCCGCCCCTACTCGTCCCGGCCGCCGTCGGGCCCCCGGGAGCGGCCGCCGGGGAGCCAGACACGCCGACCCTGACCGGGCTGTCAGCGCCTCGCCGGCCGCCCGCGCCCCGCGCCGCCTCAAGGCCGCGCCCCGCCCCGCGCCGCGCCCGCGAGGCCCCAGCCCAGGCGCCGGCGCGCAGCGGCGCGGCAAGGGCCTCCGCGGANTTGATATTTCTCCAGCCATCTTGATTCCAGCTTGTGTTTCTTCTAGTCCAGCGTTTCTCATGATGTACTTTGCATAGAAGTTAAATGAGCAGGGTGACAATATGCAGCCTGGACGCTCTCCTTTTCCTGTTTGGAACCAGTCTGGGCCTTTGTTTTGTAGCTATATTTTAACTCAACCCGAGAGCCATTTCATATAGTAACTTAATACACTTACAACTGGGATGATTGGTAAATTGAAACTTGGGCCTGCTTCTTCATCCTTTAATCTGTTAGGCTTTCTATGCTGGTGGGTGGCTGCCAGCGCTTGTCCTGTCTTTCTGTAAATGCTTGAGAGAATCGGCCCCCAGCCGCGCTCCCGCCCGGGTGTCGCCTTGTCTGATCTGCGCGCTGTGTCCACGGGTCCCCATCACCCCGCAGCTAGATGCGTGTGTGCGCTGTGCTGGTGGCTTTACCCACCGCTGTGCATCGCTAGCGATTTTGCCCTTTTGGGGGGAAACAGTTAATGATCTGAGGGGAGCTTCCGTGACAGTGACGTTTTGAGAGGAGTCGAGTCTGAGACGCACCTCAGGTCTGGAGCCAGAGACCCAGCACCCAGCTGCTTAAAGTGGCACCCGTGTGTCTGCAGTATCAGGTAGAAGGTGTTGCAAAAAGGGGAGGCTCAGCTGGGCTGCTGCAGCTCCAACCAGAATGGAGGAAAGATGGCTGCCTCGGCCACAGGGGGTCACTGGTGTGGACAGAGCTCAGTGGGGACCTAGTGAAGGGAGGGGCCACTGAGGGTGGCCAGGGACCAGGCTCTAAGAGGGTTAGCCATGCGGGGCCTGGGGAAAGTGGGCAGCAGCTGGGAGGGAGCGTGGCTCCACAGGGAAGTTTCGAGGAGGA
>SJYV01033291.1:30096-56314 GCA_006410875.1 Neotragus pygmaeus
TTTTTTTTTTTTTAAGGAAAGTTTTACATTTACAGAAATATTAACAGACAACACAGGAATTGCCCCTCCTGGCTATTTCCCAACTGCTAGCATCTCACACTCCCACTTGTGCTAGAGACTCACTCTTACTAGTTATGAGCCCGGGCCCTGGTACGTTGCTAGTAACCAAGCCCCAGAGGCCACATGTAGGGTCACTGTCTTACATTTGAGGTTGGTTTTTTTTACCCACTGACAGACTTGTTAACAAAAAAGAATATCTTTCAGAGGTACAAATCTCAAGAGGATCTTACTTAAGACCAATTCTGTAGAAGAAAACAAAATATTGGACGGATAGAAATTTAGGAATTTCGGACCATTGAAGGTGAATCTGTGCTCCAGGAAAAAAAACACAGTGGGGAAAAGACAGAAAGAAATCTTAAATGAATACAAATGCAGGAGCCCCCAGCCCTGCCCTGGTGAGGGCCTGGTGGAAGGTGAGCCCTGCAGGCCTCTGGGCCGGGGTCCAGGCACACCCCGGGGATGCTTGGGCAGGTCGGCCTGCGGGATGCCTTCTGCTTGGAGTTTGACAAGTGCGTAAGCCACGTGTCCTCGGTGCAGCAGTGCAGAGTCGTGTCCCTGTCCTGAAGCTCTGCCTGCCTGTTCATGCCGCCCCTCCCGACCCCTGTGGCCACTGATGTTGGGGCTGCCTGTGGCTTTGCCTCTTCAGGAGGGTCCCGAGACCAGGAGGGTCAGACGCCGTGAGCTCGAGCACGCAGCCTCTTCAGGTCAGCTTCCTGCACTCGGCAGCATGTGTGCAGAGTTCCTCTGTGTCTTTTTATAGCCTGATAGATCTTTTCTTTTTTTATCATTGTTGTGCCTTTTTTATATTGAGTTAAAATACAAGTATTTACCGGAACAGTCTGTGAGCCTTCAGTGCAGCGGCGTTAAGTCCTTGCACACTGCTGCACAGCTGTCACGCCGGCCGGCCTGCGACTCCGCGTGCATCTGAGAACTGTCCCCAGGAGTAACTGTCCTCCCCGCGCCGACACCAGCTGCCACCATTCTGCTTTCTGCCTCTGTAATTTTGACTCTTGTACGTGAAATCACACAGTATTCGTTCATCTGTGATTGGCCTGATGTCCACAAAGTACGTCCATGTTGTAGCATATTACAGAATTTTCTTTCTTTGAAGGCTAAGTAATATTCCACTGTATGGATGGACCACATTTTGTTTATCCAGTCATCCTACAATGGACATTTGGGTTATATTAATTGACTTTAGCCTGCTGAACCAGGCTTGCATATTGGAATGAACCCAAGTGATCATGGTATATGGTATATACATTTTTTTTATGTTGTTAGATGGTATTTGCTCATGTTGAGTTTTGCATCTGTGTTGATGAAAGAGATCCGTAGTTCTACTTTCTTTTAGTAGCTTTGTCTCATTCTAACAGTAGAGTGATTCTGGCTTCATAGACTGATTTAGAAGGTATTCCCTCTGCTTTTTCCTTCCAGAAGAGATTGTAAAGAATAGGTAAAATTTTCCTTAAACGTTTGATGGAATTCACTGATATTCTAGAAGGCCATCTAGGACTGATGGTTTCTGCGGGTTATTGATTCAGTTTCTCTGATAGAATAGATATAGGCCTATTCAGATTATTTCTCCTTGTACAAATTTTGGTAGTACTGTCTTTCAAGAAATTGATCCATTTTATCTAAATTATCAAATTTGTAGGCATAAAGTTGTTCATGGTATGCTTTAAACAGTTTAGCATCTGTGGGATTTCAGTGGATGTTCCTCTTCTGTCTATGATATTGGTAATTTGTGTCTTTTCTTTCCTTAGTTAGCTAAGTTGGAGTGTTACAGTTTTGTTGATCTTTTTGAAAAAGCCAACCTTTGTTGACTTTATTTTCCTGTTTTCAGTCTCATTGGTTTCTGCTTTTTTTTTTTTTCTTTTCTTCTGCTTGCTTTTGGCTTAACTGCTTTTTCTTTTCTATTTTCCTAAGGTGAAAACTTAGATTATTAACTTCAATTATTTCTCTTTTTCTAATATACGCATTCAGATTTGATTGACTGACTTTATTTCCCTGTTTTCAGTTTCATTGGTTTCTATTCTAATTCCCCCCTCCTTTTCTTCTGCTTGCTTTCAGCTTAATTGCTTTTCCTTCTGTACTCTCAATTCCCGTTGTTTCTTCTTTTCTAGTGTATGCGTCCAGCACTATACATTTCTTTCTAACCATTGCTTTTACTGCATGCCGCAGATTTCGGTAAGTTGTAGTTTTGTAGTTTCATTTCTATTCACTTTCACTGTTCTTCTCTTTCTCTTGAGACTTCCTCCGTGACCCACTTTATACTTAGAAGCATCTTCTTCAATCTCCACCTGTTTGGTGGTATCTCAGCTCTCTTGCTGCTCCTGATTTCTAGCTTAGCTCCCTGTGGTCTGAGAGCGGCCTTTGTGTGAGTTGGGCTCTGTGCACGTGTTGGGTGTGTTCTGCGGCCCCAGCGTGGGCCTGTCGTGCTGAATGTCTCTTGTGAGCCTGCGCTTGAGCATAATGTATGTTCTGCTGATGTTGAGTGAAGTAGCGGTTAGTTAGGGTTCTTTTGAGAAATAGGACCAGTAGGATGTGTGTGAGTATACGGAAATTTTTTACGGGAATTGTCTCCCACAATTACAAGCTGGAGAACCCGGAAGGCTGGTGGGGTGATTCAGCCCTTGCTCCAAGGCCTGGGAGGGGTGGGGAAGTCCTGGTCCCCCTGGAGGCCCCGGTGCAAGCAAAGCGAGTCTGCCCCCCTCCACCTCTCTGCCCTGTGAGGCCCTTAGCGCCCCCTGCGTGCGCGGGCCGCAGGCTTACAGCGACCCGTTCAGACGCTGACTTGCTCCTGGAAGCTCCTCACAGACCTCATGAAACAGCATCCCACCAGCTGGTTCAGCAGCTCCGCAGCCCAGCCAAGCTGACGCCTAAAATCAGCCGGCGTGGTGGTCCGTGACTGGGGAGCTCATGTGTGCCCTGCTGGCGGCCGCCTGCGGACCTGCCCATTCCTTGCAGTGTGTTAAGGTCTCCCGTGTAACTGTGAATTTGGGCATTTCTCCTTATGGTTTTGTTCGCCCTTGTCTCTTGTTGTGATGCTGTGTTGTTAGGTATGTAAGCATTGAGGATTATGACATCTTCTGGGGAACTGACCCCTAGTTTATTGTGTAATAACGCTGTTGTGTGTCCTCGCTGATTTTTCTTGCCCTGATGTCTGCTTTCCAGCTGCTCCAGCTGTCTGTGACTCTTGTTGGCATGGTTCAGCTCTCTGTCTCTCTGTGCTCGCAGTCTGTCTGTGTGTGAGGTAGGCCTCGCGCCAGCATACAGCAGGCATCGTCTGCAGCCTGCTGCAGGGGTCTCTGTCTTTGGGCGGCTCGTCTTGGGCCGCTCTCACGCTCACTGCCTTCCCTGGATTCCTGTCTGTCTCGTTCGTCACTGCTCCCGTTGGCCTCTTCTGGCTTGCCCCTCCTCTCAGCTTTCTCTGCTTTCATCTGCGCGCTTCGCTTGACGTCTCTCCTTTCTCAGCGTGTCAGTCACGCTTCTTCTCAGTAGTCGTCCACAAGTCCACACTGTCCACGTACAGCTGACCTATGTCCACTTCAAACAGCTGCGCTGCTTCACGGCCGTGCGGGCGCCTTAACAGAGCGTCCCAGCGCCCCCTCTCGTCCCCGAGGAGCCGCGGTTTCCCCCACTTAATGCTGTCCTCGCCGTGTTACTGCCAAAGACTTGAACAAACCTTTGTCCACTGTGTCAGTTAAGAAAAAGAAGCATTTTATTGCTACCTTCATTTATTCCTTCTCCAGTGCTCTTTTCTTTATTTAGATTCAGATTTTCTGACCTGTATCATTTTCCTTCTCTCAGCAGAACTTTTAACATTTCATGCAGGACATGTTTGCTGGCAGTAAATCTTCTCAGTTTTTGTTCAAGAAGTCTTTATCTTCTCTTTACTTTTGGGGGATCGATTCACTGAATGCAGGCCTCTACCCTTGTCCTGCTTGCATGTCTTCTAAGGCGCAATTCGTTGTGATTCTCAGCGTTTTTGCTCTGGAGATGAGGTTCCCCCTCTGGCCTCCCTCAAGGCCCTCTGCAGTTTGGGTGTGACGCACCAAGATGCAGATTCTGTGCTGTTTGCTGTGCTTGGTGTTCTCCGAGTTTTCCTGGATCTGCAGTTTGATGTTTATTGTTAACTTTGAAAAATTCCCAGCTGTTTTTCTTCACATATTTCTTTCTATTCTTTCTCTCTTCTCATTTGCATGTGTCACTTTTTATTGTCACAGTTTGCCCTGATACTCTGTTCTCTTTCTCTTTCTGCATTTCAGTCGGGGAAGTTCTTAGGGACGGATACTCCCAGGCCCTCTTTCCTCAGCCCTGCCGTCGGTGTTTGCCATTCTTTGTCCCCATCGCCTCTCTCTTCTTACATTATGTATCTGTTCTCACACTTTTATCTGCTTTTCCCATTAGAATCCTTAGCATATTAATCACAGTTACTTCAGATCCAACTCTGAGAATTCCAGAATTTCTGCTCTGCATCTTCAGACTGTTCTTTCTTGCCTTTCAGCCTGCCCTGTAGTTTTGTAGAAAGGCGGACGTGGTGTCGTCACGGCCCTGGCGGCAGGCAAGTGCTTGGCGCGGCGCGTGGCGGTGCCCCGACCCGGGCTGGTCCTGGTGTCATCACGGCCCTGGCGGCAGGCAGGTGCTTGGCGGGGCGCGTGGCGGTGCCCTGACCCAGGCCGGTCCCCGCTCACCTCCTGCAGCTGCACATGCCACTGCCTCCGGTTCTTCTCGTCCTTATTTGCTGCCTCCTCCTGGACTGTGGGTTTCTCTGAAGACTTGTCATAGAGTCTGCACCTTGGGGCACTTTCTCTGTAATCCTGTTCTTATGCCTGAGCCCTGAGGGGTGGTCTGGGGGAGGGGAAGCACTTATAATCTGATTAAGTTTCAGCCTTTTAGTGCCTGGGGTTCCCGGCTTGTGGCCTTCACAAGTGTTTCTTCCCTTCCTCTCTGCTCCTTGGGTGAGACCAGGGCCCAGGGTGGGGAAGGGCCTCCCCACCCCGCGAGATGATCTGGGAGGTCTTCTCACCACAGCACAGGCCTTTGTTTTGGAGAACACTCAGGGCTTGCGGCCAGGGACTCTGGTGATTTCTTTTCTTTGCTTTCTCTGGTGAGAACCAGGCGGTTCCTGGAAGTGAACCCCAGGGCACGGTGGGGCCCCTGGGCCTGCAGCCCCAGGAGGTGCTCGCTCACATCCGTGTGCGCTTGGCCTGGAGTCCCGTGCAAGCTGCCTCCGGGGTTCCCGCCGGCCTGCTGTCCCCACGAGCTTCTGCTCCAGGTGAGCGGACGTCGGTGGTCCTGTCCACAGGCTTCTCCAGGTCTGGGGAAGACACCGGAGCAGGTTTCTCTGGTGAACCCAGGGACAGTCACCCATTGGCAGTGCCATGTGTTTCCCGCAGAAACAGGATCTGTGACTTCTAAGCTCTTTATTTTAGAGTCGAAGGTTGGACCCCTCTGTGTTATTTGGTTTTTGCTGACGGGCAGGAAGACTGCTGGTTTTACTAACAGCCGTTGACAGATTCTCTTATGAGTTCTAATAGTTTCTCAGTTGAGACTTGGGTTAACTAGATAACCAACGATAACATTTATTTGCAAGTAATAATAATTTGTCCCCTTTTGATTATGTCTCCTGTATTTATTTTATGGAAGATATGCTCTATTTCCTGACATATCCTGTGTTCCCGGGTGTGCATGGGGGCCTTTCCATCTCCTGGGTGATGAAGCGAGGGCCCCGCCCTCATTCCAAAGCAGCGGCTTCCCCTGGGTACCTGTCCAGGGGCAGCCAACCGGACCACCCGTGCTGCATGGGGCCCTCGGCCTGGCACAGCCAGTGCTGCCGGGCCGCCGAGGCGCTCCACCTGCCTGTGCCCTGGCGGACAACACTGGAGTCTCGCAAGGCGATAGTGGGGTGGGCAGTACCTCGCGGCGTCTGTCCCCAGGTCCCAGTGGACAGATCTGCTTGTTTCCTGCCCTGGGGGCCGTGGGCCTCTGCTGACACGTGTGCCAGGAGTTTCCAGAGTGTGTGTTCCAGAAGCAGCGTTCCTGCACACTAGCTGCACGAGCCAGCCCTACTGCATGGGCCTGTGCCTGCTGGGCAGCAGTGCCGGTCAGAGGGGCAGGTCCACTCCCCCGTCTGCCCAGGCAGCTGGCCCCTCTGGCCTGGCTGACTCTCATGAGCTCGCCTCGGCCTCCACAGCTCCTCCCAGCTCGACAGTTTGGCTGCCCCGGGTCCCGCTTTGTTCCACTCTGTCCTGAGACGGCCCCTATGTTGTGGAACTACAGTTCCCAGCATGCCTCTGCAGGCTTGGCAGCTGCTTCCTACGAGCTGTTAGCGGCCAGGTGTCAGCAGAAAACAACCTTGAGGAACCTTGGCGGCACCTGGCGTGTAGAAAGCTTAGGGATGGGTAAGTCTGCGCTCACTGTCCTCGGTCCAAACATGAAGATGTAAATTTCTTGGAGAAAATTTAAATGTCTGTTTCTGCATACTGGTTGAGATCTTCATGAAANGGAACCTTGGCGGCACCTGGCGTGTAGAAAGCTTAGGGATGGGTAAGTCTGCGCTCACTGTCCTCGGTCCAAACATGAAGATGTAAATTTCTTGGAGAAAATTTAAATGTCTGTTTCTGCATACTGGTTGAGATCTTCATGAAAGAAAAGTGAAACTAGGGACGCAGCGCATAGAGGCCTGTCTGATTTGCCTGGGGAGGCTGGGATAGCAAGCAGGCTGGGTGCCTGTTTGTCTGCTTTCCCTCTGTTTGGCTTCTACTCTGTTTCATTTCGTTTCTCTAGTGAAGTGTAGTTTACACAGAGCAGGATGCACAGGTCTTAAGGGTGTCGCTGGATGGCGCTGCACATGTGTGGCCTCGTGTCACATGACAGTTGGCTTTTAGGAGCGTCGTGCTGGTCTTTCTGTCCTGCAGCACTTGAGTGAAAACACGGAACGGGCCGTGGCCAAGAGCCACCACTATTCCAGCGGGGCAGAGCGGGCGGGCAGCCCGCGGGACCTGCCCAGCCCCGGTGGTGGTCTTGCCCGCATTAAATTCACTGCAGTTAAGAGCCCGTGATGGCAGGCCGAGAGGACTGGGTCTGAAGTGTCTCTCAGAGCAGAGCTGGACGTGGGAGCCTGTGGTTGTAAGCGTGCGCTCGGAGGGCACCGAGACTCCTGACGCCAGCAGCGCGCTTCTGCCCACTTCCACTGCCGCCGCACACGGCTCTTTCCGGCACCGAAAGAAGCGCCGGCTTAGCCGCGTCTCCGCGCTCCGCCCGGAAGGCCGCCCTCGCCACCGCACTCAGGGTGGCACTCTGCTCCGCGGCTGCTGCCTGGGCGGGCGGCCTGCGGCCTCGTGCGCGCTCCTGCCTGCCTGCCCGCGCACAGCGCACGCGGTTGAGTCTCTTGGAAGCCGGGCTCCCACCCTCAGCAGTCCCCCAGTCCACTCTCCCAAAGCGCCCCCACCCCCTGCCCCGGGGGCCGGACCTCTCGCGCTTCTGGCCTGTCCTGGGGGCTGTGTCCACCGCGGCTCCTGTGGCCACACCGTCCCCTGGGCGCCAGCCGCGCAGGGCTCTCCGCCACCCCTAACCTGTGCAGCCTCGCGTCCTGTGCCCTGGTTTTGGCGACTCTTCGGGCTCCTGCCTCCACCTCCCTGGCCCCCACCCCCTGAGCTGGTCAGTCCCGCCTCTGGCCCCCGCTGTGGTTTGCGCGCCCAGCTCCCTCCCTGCCTGAGCCCCACCAAGCCTTGTGCCGGGTGGCTGGCCTTTGTGTAGACCCAGCCTAGGGCCAAGATCAGGGAGCAGGACGGGGGACAGGACCAGTGCAAGTGGACCTCCAGACACCCATCACCTTTTCCCATGACCCTGTGGTGTGAACGGCCCAGGCGGGGCCGGCCCCAGCCTCCCCAGCCCAGCTCTCCTGGGACTAGCTGGGCCCTCCCCTTGGGGACCAGCTGCCCCCATGTCTGACCTCCCCGTTCGGGAGCAGCTGGAATCCTCTCCCTTTAGAGCAAGAGCCCCCAGCCTCTCGGATCTAATGCCTGGGGACTGAGGTGGAGCTGACTTAATAGCAGAGATAAAGTGCCCGATACACAGGATGCGCCGAGCCATCCTGAAGCTGCCCCGCCCCCGCACAAGTCTGTGGGAGACCTGTCTTCAGGGGATGCGCCAAGGGTCCCTCTCCACCCAGCTCCTCCCGGCTTACCTCTGTCTCAGGACGGCCCCTGCACTCTGCTGGAATCGCTTATGAAAACCTCGCCTCCAAGCAAAGGATACTACAGTCGGGACCCCTCGGGGCATCTTTGATCCACCTTTGCTCCATGTAGGTGCTGGGGTTCCAGTGAGTCCCTGGGCCCTGGGGCGGCAGAGAGTCTGNATGTCAGACCGGAGCTCCAGCAGTCCCACTACTGGCCGGTCAGGAATAAGATGTGGGGACTTGATTGGGCTGAGCCTGTAGCTGAAGGTCAGATGGTATCCCTAGGACCTGGGGAGAAACGCAGAAGCTGGGAAGCACAGTCAAGGCTGGCCTAGTCCCTGCAGCTTAGAGATTACTCCCCTAATCTCCAGGGAGCTTAGACCTTGGCCAGCCTCCCACCCCTCTAGGGGTGGTTCAGAAACAGCACACACCCCTTCCCCTTGGCCCAGATTCTTCTCTTCATCTCTTTTTCATTCATCCATTCAGAACATCCCAGCAGAGGTTTGGAGTCAAATAGCTGAACTAGTGACCTAACAGATTATTATGGTTTAGAAACTATTTTAGTCCTTAAATCTTTCCCCTCTGCTTCAAATATTTTTAGAGAAAGATAATTTTGCAAGTCCAAATGTAATATACTAATTAGACATGGTATTATCACACCTTACATGTTATTATGTACTTAACCTGTTTGCTGTCTACCTCACCTAAAAGAGTGCCAGCTCCTCGAGGGCAAGGACTTTGTTTTGTTCACTCCTGGGCTCCTCAGTGCCTAGATCAATGTCTGTCACAGAGTAGATGCTCAACATGCTTGCTGAGTGAATGAATGAAGAAAGCACATTCCATTCTAATAGGTATAGATAACTCTATTCTGTCCCTAGACACACTGTACCCAAAGGAGATAATTTACAGATTCAAGCTTGTTATCAAAAGCTTCCTCTGGATGTTGTAGGCAAATGATGACTATTTCATCCTGGACAATAAATGAGCATTCCTTTGTTTTCTTGGCTACTCTGAGCATAATCCCAGTCTTTATGTTAACTCAAACTTTGACCCTTTTTTCTCATTTTCCTGTAAGAAGAAAGGTAAGCTTTTCTTGTTTGTATTTATAATCATCGAGATGGATATTACTGTATAGAAGGATATTATTTCCTCTTTTGGATGGATCTGTGGTAAAGTTTGCTAAAATTTACTGAATGATTACTGTGTGTCTGGCACTAATCTAAGTCCTGTACTTCATTCTTTATCAGAAGATCTTTATAACAGTTGCATGTGTAATTATTATTGTTATTCTTGTTTTATATTAGAGAAACTGAGGTACAGTGAGGTTAAGTAACTTGTCTAAAGTCATACTGCTAGTAAGTAGAGGAGCCAGGGGCGTTCTTAGCTAGTAGACAGTACAACCTACAATGGTACGTTGTAACCATCACCTTAACTTCATTAACCGAGTGAATAGGGACTGAATAACACATATTGACCACTTCATAGGCTTCTTGTGAAGATCAAATATGTTAATACATGCAAAGCAATTAAAACAGTGTCTGCTGCTGCTGCTAAGTCACTTCAGTCGTGTCCGACTCTGTGCGACCCCATAGATGGCAGCCAACCAGGCTCCCCCGTCCCTGGGATTCTCAAGGCAAGAACACTGGGGTGGGTTGCCATTTCCTTCTCCAAAACAGTGTCTATCCTATGGTAAGCACTCAATAAATGTTATTCATTTCCATTCATCATCACCCTCCAAAAGCTTACCATATTGTAGAGGTGACAAACATGGATATCTGTGCTTTATAAATATCTATATATGGGTATATAGATATTTGTAAGTACAATTTTATATTTTTATATACCTTTGGATATATATACCTATATATATTTTATTAGATTTTTATTTGGGCTTGGTCAGTATTTCAGTGGCAGAAGGCTGGGGGAAAGAGCCAGTCATGTTAAATGAAGTTTATTTAGCAAACACACAGGAAGGGAATGTGAAACACTGCTGGGGAGATTGCAAATCTTAACCATTCTTCAACTAACCTGATAAAAAGCATTTTACAAGCATTTATTCAATGTTCACTGTGGGCTGGACACTGTGCTAAGTACTTTACATGGATTATACCCTTGAATCCTTCAGATTAAATAGTGTTATCCACATTTGGGAGATGAAGAGATGAACGCCTGGAGAGGCTAAGTACTGGTCTGAGGTTCCCCAGCTGGCTAGCATATATGACAGGGCCAGTGCTTTTAGTGATTCTGCAAAAGCACCCAATACAGCATTCACTGGGTGAGAAGAGGTTGGGCATGAAAACTGCCACTGTCTAAGACATTTTATAAAATGTGGGATGTAGTCAGAATGGAAACCCTGGTTATTTTTTTTAAAGCTATGTGATTAGAAATCTCTTTTATGATGATTTTTTCCTTTAAATCCATTCATTTGCTGGATATTTTCTTGAGTTAGCTCTAGCAACACCACTTTAGTGTAATTACTTGAGATATAGAAGCTTAAGATAGGATTCTTAAGAACAGTGTCTGATTGATGACAGGTAATTTTGTAGTAATAGATTTAAAATAAATCCCAGTTGTCAAAACCATTAACAGCCAGGATTTCTGTATAGGCTGGTTGCATTTGCTTCACTCATTCATTTATCCAGCAAATCTGTATTGTGAGCCTACTCAGGATCTGTTCTAAGTGAACATGACAGATTCCAGCTTGCCTGTATCTTAAGTCACTTTCATAGCTGAAGGAGCCAGGACAGTGAGTGAAGGCAGGAAATTAGAGGAATGGAGGCAGGGTAAGTCCCCATTTAGAAGAAGGAGCCCCGAGTGGTGGGCTAGTGAAGCCAAGATGCTGCTAAGTCGCTTCAGTCGTGTCCGACTCTGTGCGACCCCATGGACTGCAGCCCGTCAGGCTCCTCCATCCATGGGATTTTCCAGGCAAGAGTACTGGAGTGGGGTGCCATTGGAGAAGAAAAAGCCGGTAGGGTAGAAGTCAAGAGGATTCTTAAGGAGACAGCAGGATACATCAGTAGTATTTCCCTCATTTTATCAGGGAGGAGAGGAGATTTGAGAAGTGGGATGGGAAGCAACATAAGCCAGAGAGAGTAACAGGCAATGTGCCTTAAATCTGTGAAAATACCCAGTTTACTTATTCCTTTATCTAAAAGTCTGTGGTTTAGCTCGATGGGCTGTTGTATCACCATCTCTGATTATTGCAGGTGGGGAGCAACTGGTCCTGACAGCGGGAGGGCTGTTTGCACTGTACTAGAAGTAGGTTGGAAAATGCAAGATTTCACTTCTGTAATGTACACTGAAAATTTTGTTAAGAGGGTAAAACTCATGTTAAATATTCTTACCACACACACACACACAAAGATTTCACTTCTTTGTTTGGACTCCTGCAGTATCTAAAAGGGAGAGCTGAGCTATTAAAGAGCCTCGCACTATTGGTTTATCTGACTGTCTATCTGATCGTTTAAATCAGGAAACAAATTGTGCTGTTCTGTGATGGGTTGAGTGCTAGCTTAGATGACCAGGGGCACTTAGAATAGGCATATCTGGTGGCTAAAAGTGTAACTTCTCCTTTCTCTCCTGTGGAAATAAGGAGGTCACTAAAGAAAGGGCCTCACACCTATTATAAGAATCACACAGAGCAGCAGCACATTTCTTTTTCCTGCCATGTAAAGCTGTCTCTGTCCCATGAGGACAGTTAACACGTTGCTTTCAAGCCAGGACTCCTTTTATCCACTCACTATACCCTACTAAGCATGGTCCCTGTTTCACAAATGACCTTCACTTTTCCCAGCTTGCCCTCACTTCACTTCTGAGAGAGAAGCCAGCCCTGTCTTTATCCTCAAATTACCCTCAAGAAAACTCAGGCTCAGTCAGTGAGGTGACTTGACTCAGCCACGTGTCTGGGAAGTAAGACATAGGACTTCCTCAGATCTGCTGCTCCGCCGGGCAGCTGTCACCCTGCACCCTGCTCATTCCCTCAGCCCCTGTCAGAAAGAGTAATCTTGCTGCAGAGGCTTTCTTCCACTCATTTAATATTTGAGTACCTACTGTGTTCTGGGATTGTTCTAGGCTGGTCACGCCTCTGCCTTCTTGTTCTAAAACCAAATTGCAAAAAGCTAAATACTAGAGTCTTTGAAATGTGAAAGTCCTATGCAGTCAAGCCCCTTCTCTGGTCAAACACATGCACCTGCAGACTGTATATTTTCCTAACCCCTTATATCAGGGGTCCCCAACCTCCTGGATCTAATGCCTGAAAATCTGAGGTGGAGCTGATGTGACAATAATAGAAATAAAATGCACAATAAATGTCATGAACTTGAGTCATCCCAAAACCAACCCCTCTCCCAGTCTGTGAGAAAATTCTTTTATTAAATGGGTCCCTGATGCCAAGAAGGTTGGAGACTGCTGCCTTATATCATTGAAGGAGTCAGAATTCTTGTTTTTGTTTTTTTTTTTTCCTGACCCCAGAGAACTGTGATGAGTTAAACTTTTGGATACACTATGGGAAATGTCAGGGATGTTTTCTCAGTGACTCTTACTGGCAGATCTTATTTTTGCTTGCAGCAGAAATAATAACTGTGGCCATGCTAACATATTATCCCAAGATGAAGAAACTGCAGGCAGAGTGAGGGGAAGATGCATTTTGACACTTCCTTTGACTGATACTATTTATGTGGCCTGTTGCAAACCTAAATTTGATTTNTACACTATGGGAAATGTCAGGGATGTTTTCTCAGTGACTCTTACTGGCAGATCTTATTTTTGCTTGCAGCAGAAATAATAACTGTGGCCATGCTAACATATTATCCCAAGATGAAGAAACTGCAGGCAGAGTGAGGGGAAGATGCATTTTGACACTTCCTTTGACTGATACTATTTATGTGGCCTGTTGCAAACCTAAATTTGATTTCAGTCAGATGGCTTAGGAAATTCCAACTCCAGGAAAGGGCACTTGGAGATGATGCCATCTGCAGGGCACTTCAGTGGTGTCTCTGATCGGGGCCTTCTTTGATCTCTGTCACCTGCTGCTAGAAAATGAGTGACTATCAATTACATAAACTATCAGAGGCTCAGAGGCTGTCGAAGATGGATCCAGGTCAAGATACCCATCAGGAATCTGGAAAAGCAATTCAAGTGTTCAGTTTAGGGACAACTATTCAGCTCCTAATGGGGCTTCATTTTATTTAACTGCTTGACAACAACCCCATGAAGCTGCCAAGGTGACATGAAGAGAAATCTGTGAAGTTTGTGTGGTGGGGAGCCGAGGGTGCTTTATATAGCCCGCAGGATTCTGTAGGCTCAGCCAGTAGGTGTCATGTGGAACACCCGTTCAGTGGACTAAAATGCATTTCACGCTTTTGGTTTTTCAAAGGACTCCTGTCAGCAGGTTTCCTAGGGCAAAAAATAACTGTGCTGTAGTTGAACTTCACTAAGAGTCCTATCCAATCAGATAATGTCATACCACTAGGAGGAGGAATTTAGGGCTTTTCTGGGATAATAGGATTCTAATCACTGCCAATAGGATTTGTTAATGCAGGCCAGGAGGGTTGTCCATGAACACTGGCATCTGGATTTTTACCCTTCACACAAAGTTCATCTTCCTTCCTCAATGCCTGTTCTCTGTCCTGAAGTCCGACTGGGTGCAGAAGAGGTTGTGCTCTGGTGCTGTGGTCAATATGAAGGTTTCTAGGGCTTAATTTGAAGTAAAAGACACATTATATGTTGAGTATAGCTTCAGTGTAGGCATTGTGCTGGAAGCTTCCCCACTACATGCCCTTGGTAGATATTGCTAATTGACAACAATACTCGCCCATTCGCCTGGATTCAGGCTCATAATCCTTAGCAAATCTCCTGGCTGCCGCAGTCATCCAATGGGGGTTGGCAGGGAAAATAGCAGCTGGGTGCCATCCGAGTATTTAAAGTGATTTCCTCAAGGACAGAGACCACGGTTTCCTATCTCTTCACTTATGTTTGGCTACATTCACCGCTGGGTTAAAGGTCTGATGTTAAATTAGGAATCGCATTTTAATGGTACCCATGGGCAGATTGACTGTTTTTTTTTAAGAAAGTGGAGGGGAAAAAACCCTCTGTATGGAGCTACAAATAGCCACAACTCTGGGTCAAAGTCTGGCTGACACAGTCGAGTGTGCACACTCATAAAAACCAGTCTGTAGCTAATTGGCCTTTGAAAATGGGATAGAACAAGCAAGAATCAGATCAGATCTACTCCTAAATTGGCTTTTCTCTGTTCTCTCTCCTTTCCTTCCTCCTCTTCCACCCACTCATTTACCTCTCTCTTTCCCTCTTACTTCATTTATATTTATGGGAATCAGGTAACATCCATTAACTGAAATCTACAACTTTTCTGTGAGTGCCTCAATAGGTTTGACAAGATGCTTACGAGCTTTGGGTTAAAAGTCGAACTATCTCTAGTTGCTTCCCTCAGTCTCTCCTCTTACTAGCTGTAGGACCTCAGCCAAATTAACTTCTCAAAACCTCAGTATCTCCGTGGTAGCACACAGCTGACACCGGCATCACTTTATTGTGAGGCCAGTAGGTGATTTTACTGTCACAGAGATAAAGCATAGCCTCTGCTTATGTGCTAGTTGAGGAATTAGATTGGCAAAATATAAATAAAACAAAAATACAGACATTCCTCTTACAGTTGGAGTTCCCATAAAGCAAGATGATACACGAGTGTCCATAATCTGGGGTGCATCATGTCCATCATGTGGCTTTTGTCAAAGATGACCTATTCTATTCTTGATCGGGAATTAGTACCATTCCTAGGGATTAAAAAAAAGCCACTCCAACTACAACCCAGTGGCACTCTTTGTGTGACTGTAATATATTATTACTCCAGTGTGTAGATAATGCTTTGCTGATTTTGGTCCCATTATGATGGGTGGGAGATAAGGGAAACCCTTAACATTGAGCTGCATATTAACAAACACTGAGTTTTCTTAGTAACACTTTATGGTTTTTTTTGTTTGTTTGTTTGTTTTGTTTTTGGCTTACCCTTTCATGGTGTCTCAGAGGTTAAAGCATCTCCCTGCGTATGCGGGAGACCTGGGTTTGATCCCTGGGTTGGGAAGATCCCCTGGAGAAGAAAATGGCAACCCACTCCAGTATTCTTGCCTGGAGAATCCCATGGACTGGGGAGCCTGGTGGACTACAGTCCACAGGGTCTCAAAGAGTCGGACACGACTGAGCGACTTCACTTTTCATGTACAAAATGCTTATTGAAATTTCTATAGGAAAGAGAGCTCAGNGGGAAGATCCCCTGGAGAAGAAAATGGCAACCCACTCCAGTATTCTTGCCTGGAGAATCCCATGGACTGGGGAGCCTGGTGGACTACAGTCCACAGGGTCTCAAAGAGTCGGACACGACTGAGCGACTTCACTTTTCATGTACAAAATGCTTATTGAAATTTCTATAGGAAAGAGAGCTCAGTTATTTCTAGAACTCTGGTCCCTGATCCCATTTTACCCATTGAAAGAATGATATTCTATAAGGTAGTTTTTGATAGCCCAAGGTTTCTCATTTATTCATCCATCCTCTTCATCCATGTATCCATTTATGTATTCATCCACCTATCTAACAGAAGTTTAGTGCCTAATATGTACTAAAATGGTGCTAGGTGCTGGGTACAATGTGTATACATAGAGTCCCTGTCCTCATGGAGCAATATAATATTTTCAGAGTTCTAATAAATTGCCTTTGCTAACTCAGAGATTATTAGCCTGTGGTAGCAGACAGACTGCATGTGCCAAACTTGACTCTAAAGTCTAAAAGGGGAAGAGCAGAGAAGGTACCAGTTGGTGGCCAGGGGAAAGGACTGCGTGCTCCCATAAAATCCACCATATCTTCCCCCTTCTGTGTGATAATATTTCCAATTATAGACAATTGATTTATCAATCTTTAAAAGTAGGAATAAGAGGGTTTTTAGAAACCTTCAGTTTTTTTTTTTTAAGCATATAAACTAAGTAAAAAAACAATGTACTTACTTTCAACCTGATTGCCTCCTCAAAGCCCCTTCCGTCCAGAAATTCTGGGTAGAATTTAGGGAAAGGAGAAATCAGTGAAGGTAAGAAGACAGGGAATGGTCTGTGAATTGAATTCTCAAAAGATGATTAAAATCTTGACCCTAGTTGCCCTAGGCTTCTATGCACAATCAGCACAGGATCACAAAGAAAGCCGGGTGCCCAGGCATGTCCTGGCTTGGAGGAGTGGCATCTGTGGGGACCTAGTGGTTGGATTCTGTGTTCCAGGCTATAGGGCTTCCTATCTGCTTCTCGTGCTGTGCTGGGCCTTGCCAGGGGCTCCCTTGACGCTGCCACTGAGATGCTCTAATTTTACTTGGTTGATTTAATTCCTCACTCTAGAGGAAGAAAGTACTATTGATGTTTTCTAATTTGCCTCTAGACTCCTTTAACAGTTACCTTCAGCACAGCAGATCTGAGGCACTTCACTTTAGATCAGCTTAGAGGCTCAGAGGAGAGTATTTACAGAGTCACTTGGGACACGAGGATTTCTCCAGCTGGGCCAGTTCTGGAGACTGCCTGGGCTGCTGCTACACCGGGGGTGTCATAATGGAGAAGTCCAAAGACATGGATTCCAACTGTGTGAACTGGGTCAAATCACTGCACCTCTCTAGACGGTATTTTTCTCATCTGAAATATAAGGAGCCTAAATTAAAACTTCCTCAACTGTGGTGAGTCACATCATTTCAAGTTTGGCTAAAGGATAAGCATTTTTTATTTACTAGCCATATATTTTCATGGTCCATTCCACTTACGTTTAGTGATACTGGATTTTCATAATAATGATAATCATTTCTTNAGACCCCCACCTGCCCCCACACCCCACGCAGCAGAACCCTGAACTCTCAGTCGCAAGTGTGGGCACTCCGTCAGGGCTGCTGAGCATGAAACAATAAATCCAGGTTCCAAATCTCGAGGGTGGTCAGGTCTCAATTTTGTCCTTAGGCCTTAGAAAGCAGAGAGATCTAGACAACAACTTAGTGCACCCAGGGGCACTGGGAAAATACCCCTACATGGGAGCAGGTGGGACAGGGGTCAGGAAGCAGCTCAGTGTCTTGCCTTCATGCCCACGCTTTGACCTGGGTCCTACTGCCTCCATTACACAGATGAGAAAACTGAGGTGTAAGAAAAGGAAGAAGCAACTCACTTAAGGGTGCACAGGCCATGACGGGGGTGCTGGCCTGAACCCATCAGGCCGGTTCCGACGAGCTCCCTCCCGCCAGCCCTTTGGTGGAGGGAGCCCGTAGGTCATGGGGGCTCCTGCCCCGCCCCTCGGGCTGCAGGGGCCCCTGCCCCGCTGGGCTGTGTGTCCTTGGGCCAGCGGATGGACGTCTCTGTGTCTTAGGCTCCTGAGGAAAGAGAGCGTGAGAGTATGCGCGCCCTGCAGGGAGTCACGGCAACTCTGCAGAGGGCACGCGTGAGTTCCAGATGGCACCGTCCCGGCCGTGGGTGCCCTGTGGCCCCGCCTGGCTGCACGCACAGTGCCACCCATGTGAGGACCTCTGTGCTCTCCCAAGACGGGGCCTGTNGCAGTGCCATGTGTTTCCCGCAGAAACAGGATCTGTGACTTCTAAGCTCTTTATTTTAGAGTCGAAGGTTGGACCCCTCTGTGTTATTTGGTTTTTGCTGACGGGCAGGAAGACTGCTGGTTTTACTAACAGCCGTTGACAGATTCTCTTATGAGTTCTAATAGTTTCTCAGTTGAGACTTGGGTTAACTAGATAACCAACGATAACATTTATTTGCAAGTAATAATAATTTGTCCCCTTTTGATTATGTCTCCTGTATTTATTTTATGGAAGATATGCTCTATTTCCTGACATATCCTGTGTTCCCGGGTGTGCATGGGGGCCTTTCCATCTCCTGGGTGATGAAGCGAGGGCCCCGCCCTCATTCCAAAGCAGCGGCTTCCCCTGGGTACCTGTCCAGGGGCAGCCAGCCGGACCACCCGTGCTGCATGGGGCCCTCGGCCTGGCACAGCCAGTGCTGCCGGGCCGCCGAGGCGCTCCACCTGCCTGTGCCCTGGCGGACAACACTGGAGTCTCGCAAGGCGATAGTGGGGTGGGCAGTACCTCGCGGCGTCTGTCCCCAGGTCCCAGTGGACAGATCTGCTTGTTTCCTGCCCTGGGGGCCGTGGGCCTCTGCTGACACGTGTGCCAGGAGTTTCCAGAGTGTGTGTTCCAGAAGCAGCGTTCCTGCACACTGGCTGCACGAGCCAGCCCTACTGCACGGGCCTGTGCCTGCTGGGCAGCAGTGCCGGTCAGAGGGGCAGGTCCACTCCCCCGTCTGCCCAGGCAGCTGGCCCCTCTGGCCTGGCTGACTCTCATGAGCTCGCCTCGGCCTCCACAGCTCCTCCCAGCTCGACAGTTTGGCTGCCCCGGGTCCCGCTTTGTTCCACTCTGTCCTGAGACGGCCCCTATGTTGTGGAACTACAGTTCCCAGCATGCCTCTGCAGGCTTGGCAGCCGCTTCCTACGAGCTGTTAGCGGCCAGGTGTCAGCAGAAAACAACCTTGAGGAACCTTGGCGGCACCTGGCGTGTAGAAAGCTTAGGGATGGGTAAGCCTGCGCTCACTGTCCTCGGTCCAAACATGAAGATGTAAATTTCTTGGAGAAAATTTAAATGTCTGTTTCTGCATACTGGTTGAGATCTTCATGAAAGAAAAGTGAAACTAGGGACGCAGCACATAGAGGCCTGTCTGATTTGCCTGGGGAGGCTGGGATAGCAAGCAGGCTGGGTGCCTGTTTGTCTGCTTTCCCTCTGTTTGGCTTCTACTCTGTTTCATTTCGTTTCTCTAGTGAAGTGTAGTTTACACAGAGCAGGATGCACAGGTCTTAAGGGTGTCGCTGGATGGCGCTGCACATGTGTGGCCTCGTGTCACATGACAGTTGGCTTTTAGGAGCGTCGTGCTGGTCTTTCTGTCCTGCAGCACTTGAGTGAAAACACGGAACGGGCCGTGGCCAAGAGCCACCACTATTCCAGCGGGGCAGAGCGGGCGGGCAGCCCGCGGGACCTGCCCAGCCCCGGTGGTGGTCTTGCCCGCATTAAATTCACTGCAGTTAAGAGCCCGTGATGGCAGGCCGAGAGGACTGGGTCTGAAGTGTCTCTCAGAGCAGAGCTGGACGTGGGAGCCTGTGGTTGTAAGCGTGCGCTCGGAGGGCACCGAGACTCCTGACGCCAGCAGCGCGCTTCTGCCCACTTCCACTGCCGCCGCACACGGCTCTTTCCGGCACCGAAAGAAGCGCCGGCTTAGCCGCGTCTCCGCGCTCCGCCCGGAAGGCCGCCCTCGCCACCGCACTCAGGGTGGCACTCTGCTCCGCGGCTGCTGCCTGGGCGGGCGGCCTGCGGCCTCGTGCGCGCTCCTGCCTGCCTGCCCGCGCACAGCGCACGCGGTTGAGTCTCTTGGAAGCCGGGCTCCCACCCTCAGCAGTCCCCCAGTCCACTCTCCCAAAGCGCCCCCACCCCCTGCCCCGGGGGCCGGACCTCTCGCGCTTCTGGCCTGTCCTGGGGGCTGTGTCCACCGCGGCTCCTGTGGCCACACCGTCCCCTGGGCGCCAGCCGCGCAGGGCTCTCCGCCACCCCTAACCTGTGCAGCCTCGCGTCCTGTGCCCTGGTTTTGGCGACTCTTCGGGCTCCTGCCTCCACCTCCCTGGCCCCCACCCCCTGAGCTGGTCAGTCCCGCCTCTGGCCCCCGCTGTGGTTTGCGCGCCCAGCTCCCTCCCTGCCTGAGCCCCACCAAGCCTTGTGCCGGGTGGCTGGCCTTTGTGTAGACCCAGCCTAGGGCCAAGATCAGGGAGCAGGACGGGGGACAGGACCAGTGCAAGTGGACCTCCAGACACCCATCACCTTTTCCCATGACCCTGTGGTGTGAACGGCCCAGGCGGGGCCGGCCCCAGCCTCCCCAGCCCAGCTCTCCTGGGACTAGCTGGGCCCTCCCCTTGGGGACCAGCTGCCCCCATGTCTGACCTCCCCGTTCGGGAGCAGCTGGAATCCTCTCCCTTTAGAGCAAGAGCCCCCAGCCTCTCGGATCTAATGCCTGGGGACTGAGGTGGAGCTGACTTAATAGCAGAGATAAAGTGCCCGATACACAGGATGCGCCGAGCCATCCTGAAGCTGCCCCGCCCCCGCACAAGTCTGTGGGAGACCTGTCTTCAGGGGATGCGCCAAGGGTCCCTCTCCACCCAGCTCCTCCCGGCTTACCTCTGTCTCAGGACGGCCCCTGCACTCTGCTGGAATCGCTTATGAAAACCTCGCCTCCAAGCAAAGGATACTACAGTCGGGACCCCTCGGGGCATCTTTGATCCACCTTTGCTCCATGTAGGTGCTGGGGTTCCAGTGAGTCCCTGGGCCCTGGGGCGGCAGAGAGTCTGAGCAGGTAGGACTCAGTGGCTCCGCAGCCCTGTGCTTCCGCGGGCCTGCCTCAGCCATGCTCTGACACGCACCCCAGCGGGCTCGCGGCTTGTTCACGCTGCGCTGGGCAGGCAGGCGGGCTCACGGGGACGCGGGGTTGCCGGCCTCTCCTGCTCTGGGCGGGCAGCATCTCTCTGTCCCGAGCAGCTCCCTGTGTGTACAGCTCCAACAACACCGAACCCTGCTCGCTTGGAAACCCAGCTGCAGTTTCCCTCGATGCTCTGGGAGCCGTTGGTTCGGGGTACAGGGGGTCTCTGGTGCCAGCAGCCTCAGGCTCTGGCTGGAAGAGGGAGGGGGTGAGAGGCAGAGAAGGCCCCAACCCCGTGTCGCGGGCCACGGCCGTGCGGGTCATTGCTGGCACAGCTGGGGTGAGGGCGTGCAAGGTGCCGCAGCCAGCTCCTCTGCTGTTAGCGTGAGCGCGTCTCTAGGAGTCGGGGGGTGTTACCCCCACGCCAGCGTTACTGTGTCCTTAAAACACCAGCTCTGCCTGCAGGGCAGCAGTCCAGCAGGGACCCGGGGCGGCCCTGTGCTGCTGTGAGGCGAGCGGTGGGCCAGGGGCGGCGCCTGCTCTCTCCCGAGCCTCGCCTGCTCTGGGGCCGTCTCGCTGCGAACAGCTTTACCGCAGCAGTCACAGGGATGAGGCGGAGCTGTGTGCGGGCGAGCCGGCAGCCCGTCCTCTTGTGTCTGCAGCTCCCCTGCCAGATCCATGTGCCTGTTCGGGATGGTTCCAACCAGCGGCGGCGTGGCACCTGTACATTTCAGTGTCTGGCATCTCTCTCATGACTTTTTTCAGAGAACGTCTGTACCAACTTAGTTTCTAGCCTTGTTGCATCGTGATTGGACGGGGAAGAGAACACTTTAGTTTTTGGGAGTTACAAGTGCTCTCTGACCAGTTAAAAGTCAGTCTTCATGGGCCTTTCAGAGGAGCTTAAAGGAGTATTCTCGTTTCAAGCTACAAAGTTCAGTGTGTGTCCGTCAGACCATCTCATTCATTATACTCTATATGCAGTTATTTCTGTTTCGTTATTTATTGTTTGCTTGTGTTTTGCCCGAAGTCCGAGTCCTCAAAATTGAGAGAATAAGACGTCCACAGCAATGCAAAAGCAGAAAGAGTTTATTTCTAGCTCGAGCTAGGGCTCCCGTCTGATCCAGCGCAGTGGAGTCTTGACGAGAGCCCCAGGCTCTGAATCACATCTACTTTTATACCGACAGTTCTTTGTTCTCATACCAGCATAGCTGATTGGCCAAACCGTACTTTTAAAGCTCGCATCCCTATCCTGCATCTCTGTCCGAATGCTCGGCTCTGGTGGGGCAGGGGTGCTACGAGCTGCACTGGCTGTGAGAGTTCCCGGTGTCCCAGCTTCCCTGTAGACTGAAGCCTAGGCTAGAGCCGGCCCCTTAGAGCCTGCTGGGCCCCGCCGGGTCCTAACCGTGGGGTGCTGGCTCTGTCTCACCGTCCGTGGTGCACCTGCCCCTCTGCTGTTGAAACGAGTCTTCCCTGCGGGCTCCGCTCTCAGGCGGGCAGCCTGGAGGCCGAGGCTCGGGGTGGGCGGCCCGCCCCGCTCCCTGGCTGATGCTCCTCCCGCGCATGCCAAGCCCAGCGCGCGCGCCTGTCTCCTGCAGCTGCTCTGCTGGCACCTCACGTCTTTCAGCGAAGACTCGGGGTGACCTCTTGGCAGGATTCACGGCACAGCATCCCCTGAGTGTTGAACGCTCCTTTCCAGTGCTATCAATGGGAACATGGTGTGCGTTCCCACCTAATTTAAAATTTCTACTAAATGTGTCAAAAGATGAAGGGAAACAAGTGAAGTTAGCCTTGATAAACTGTTTACCTCAATATCGTATGAAACGTTTGAACATGTTCCCACCAAGTACTTCAAGACTGCTGGGGTGGGTGAAGGTCTGTATTTTAGGGTGAGGTTTTGAAATCCCACGGGGGGGTCTTGTGCTGGGAATGCGTCTCGGAAGCAGCCACATTTCACAGGCCCGGTGCTGGGTGTCGGGGGAGGAAGGCTGTGGGGACCCGCCTGCCCTCCCCGCCCCCGGGGAGCCGCCTCCTGCAGCCGGGCCGTGTGCTGCGTGGGTCTGGCCCCACGCCTCGCAGGCGTGTTTCCCAGGCCTTCCTCGTGGAGCTTCTTGCTGGCGCTTCCCTCCTCTCTGAAGCCAGGTCACGCCGTATCTGCGTGTTCCGTTGGCCTCCCAACGTGGGAGGGCGTTCGGGGTGTTCCCGGCAACGGTGTATTCAGGCCTTGGGGCCGCGTTTCCATCCCTCTGGGGTGGCTTCCAGGGCCAGAGGGCTGCCGACCTTGGTTTCCTGCCCTTGCCGCTGACCCTGTTGCTGCCGCGGGGCCGCATCCTCCAGCTGCTTCCTGCAACCGGGAGCCTCAGCCCTTCCGCCAGGCCTCAGGGCTCTGCTCAGACAGGAGGCCAGGGCCCTTCCGGGGGCTCGGCCAGCCTCTCCTCGCCCGCCTGGCCCGCCAGCCAGGGACTCATGCTGCACCCTCTGTCCCTGAGACACCACCTTGTCAGCTCACTCCCGCGTGTGCTCCCGGCGCGTGTGCTCCCGGCACGTGTGCGCAGCTCCCATCGGCTCGCTGCTGGGCTCCTCTCCGTGGATGAGCATCGGCTGCGTCACCCAGAGGCGCGAGCGGAGCCATGTGTTGCCAGGAAGCAGAGCAGCGGGGTCTGCCGGCCTCGAGACCGCCAAGCCCGAAGCTCCTGGTCTTCACTTCCACCAGAGCTTGTGACTGCAGTCCTGATTTCGGCTTTTCTTGCTGTCTAAACATGAGAACGATGTCAGGCAGCTCCAGGGTCATCTGGAGTAGCCAGGGGAAGGTGAAGTCGCTCAGTGGTGTCCGACTCTGCGACCCCATGGACTGTAGCCCACCAGCCTGCTCAGTCCATGGAATTTTCCAGGCAAGAGTACTGGAGTGGGGTGCCATTTCTTTCTCCAGAGGATCTTCCCAACCCAGGGATCGAACCCAGGCCTCCACACTGCAGGCAGATGCTTTACCATCTGAGCCACCCAGGAAGTAGCCATCCTCAGTTCTAATTTTCCACGGGCAATTGGGAAAGGGAGTTCAGGGAAAGACAGCCAGGCCGGAGGAGGAAGGACTGTGCCCCCCCAGGCCGCCCACTGCTGCCTTGGGGACCCCTCGAGCCCAGCCCCCTGCGCGCCGTCCCCAGCGTCCTCAGGCAAGGGAGCTGCTTCTCCACCGCCAGAGCCCTTTGAGCTTCCCCCGGTCATTCTCCCAGACCTCACTCCAGCAGCAGTCGCAGGCCGTGTGATCTTAGGAGCCAGGGTGCTTCAGGTGTGTACGCCTGAGAGGCGGGTTCCTTGGTGCTGGCGCCTGGGGCTTGTCGACAGGAGCTGCCATTCAGTGATCCGAGGACTCCCTGGGGTGTGGGGGCTAGGGCTCTATGCTCCCGCCGCTGGGGCCCAGGTGCGACCCCTGATGGGGGGCTAGATCCCACAGGCCCCATGCTGAGCAGAGAAGTGTGGCCCCTGGCGGGTTCGGTGGCGCCCGCCTCTCCTCCCCTCTCCTCTCCTCTGTGTCGGGGGCACTGTCTGCCTGAAGACACTCGGTCTGAGGCGCAACGGGTGTGGGAAGCTGGCGGACTGGGAGTCAGACCTCCTGTCCCCATGCCCGGTGGCCTGTGCGGCCCGGCCCCATCTTCCCGCAGCCTCAAGGAGTCCCTCAGGCCAGAGGGTCCCGCAAGCCGGTTTCTGGGAAGCCGCTCAGCAGCACCTCCACCCTAACTGCGGGGGCGTGGGGCCTGGGCTCCAGGCAGAGTGGCCTGTGCACCCGCACATGGCTGTGGCCCCGCTGCCCGCCTGCCCCCACCCTCGAGGCTGGCCGTCGCGCTCACCCGCAGTGGCAGGGCCCTTTGGTGCCCGCCGGTAGCGGTCTCCCCCCGCCGGTGCTACTGCTGGGGGCCCCGCCTGGGGGGCAGGGTGCGCCCTCCTGGCCCAGGGCCCCTGTCGCGCTGCCCATGGTCACCCCCTGCCTTCACCCGCAGCGCCGGGCTGACATGTGGGGGCATCCTGCCCAGCCCAGGGGCTGGCGACGCTGCCTCTCCAGCCCCCTCTGAGGCCCTGGGCCCCTGGCCTCCCCCGCCGCCCGGCCGTCCTCCGCGTCCCTGGAGCTGCAGGCTCCGGAGTTGGCCCAGCAGGACGGGGTCTGCCGCCGGCGCAGCCTTCCTCTCCCCATTGGGAGAGGACGTTGAGGCTCATCTTGGCCGCTGGTGAGGTCACGCCCTGCCGGTCGAGCTGTGATGGCCAGGGCCTGCAGGTACATGGTGTGCGATCCACGCCAAGCTGCCCAGGCCGGCTAGCAGCAGTCGCTGACGCCCCTCTCTGTCCACAGAGCCCCCCAGGATGAGCCCCGTGGTGGAACCGCTGTCCTGGATGCTGGGCACCTGGCTCTCCGAGCCGCCGGGAGCCGGGACCTTCCCGACACTGCAGCCCTTCCGGTACCTGGAGGAGGCGCACATCTCGCATGTGGGCCAGCCCATGCTCAACTTCTCGTGAGTGCCGCCCCACCCTGGAGGATGCCTGCCCGCCCCACCCCGGGGTTCACGCTGCAGACACTGAGCGCAGTCTCAGCTTGGGGTTCGGGCTGGAGACACTGAGCACAGTCTCAGCTTGTTAATGCAGACGGAAGCACGCACGGCACCCTGTGGAGATCAGCCACCCCAGGCCTGGAGATTGGGCCTGGCTTTCCTGTGGTCCTGCCCTGAGCCAGCTGGGGTCTCAGAGAGGCTGGGAGATCACGGGTCTCATTGTGACCAGGCCTCCTGCCGCTCTTGGGGCGGGGGAGTGCAGCTCAGAGCAGGGTGCCTGGGTGGGCGGCACCAGGTGGAGGTAGCTGTTCTGTTCAGTTCAATTCAGTCGCTCAGTCATGTCCGACTCTTTGTGACCCCATGAGTTGCAGCACGCCAGGCCTCCCTGTTCATCACCATCTCCCGGAGTTCACTCAGACTCATCCATCGAGTCCGTGATGCCATCCAGCCATCTCATCCTCGGTCATCCCCTTCTCCTCCTGCCCCCACTCCCTCCCAGCATCAGAGTCTTTTCCAGTGAGTCAACTCTTCGCATGATGTGGCCAAAGTACTGGAGCTTCAGCTTCAGCATCATTCCTTCCAAAGAAATCCCAGGGCTGATCTCCTTCAGAATGGACTGGTTGCATCTCCTTGCAGTCCAAGCGACTCTCAAGAGTCTTCTCCAACACCACAGTTCAAAAAGCATCCATTCTTCGGCGCTCAGCCTTCTTCACAGTCCAACTCTCACATCCATGCATGACCACAGGAAAAACCATAGCCTTGATTAGATGGACCTTAGTCGGCAAAGTAATACCTCCACTTTTGAATGTACTATCTAGGTTGGTCATAGCTTTTCTTCCAAGGAGTAAGCGTCTTAATTTCATGGCTGCAGTCACCATCTGCAGTGATTTTGGAGCCCAAAAATAAAGTCTGACACTTTCTACTGTTTCCCCATCTATTTCCCATGAAGTGATGGGAC
>SJYV01033291.1:71161-105959 GCA_006410875.1 Neotragus pygmaeus
AGAAGAGATTACGAAGAGGAGGCAAAAATATAGAGAAGAACTGTACAAAAAAGACCTTCGTGACCCAGATAACCACAACGCTGTGATCACTCACCTAGAGCCAGACATTCTGGAATGCGAAGCCAAGTGGGCCTTAGGAAGCATCACTATGAACAAAGCTAGTGGAGGTGATGGAATTCCACCTGAGCTATTTCAAATAATAAAAGGTGATGATGTGAAAGTGCTGCACTCAATATGCCAGCAAATTTGGAAAACTCAGCAGTGGCCACAGGACTGGAAAAGGTCAGTTTTCATTCTAGTCGCTAAGAAGGGCAATGCCAAAATGTGTTAAAATTACCAGACAATGGTACTCATTTCACATGCTAGCAAAGTAATGCTCAAAATCCTTGAAATTAAGCTTCAACAATACGTGAACCAAGAACTTCTAGATGTTCAAGCTGGATTTAGAAAAGGCAGAGGAACCAGTGATCAAATTGCCAACTTTCGCTGGATCAGAGAAAGCAAAGGAATTCCAGAAAAGTGTCTACTTCTGCTTCTTTGACTACGCCAAAGCCTTTGACTGTGTGGACAGGACAGGACAGGAAGAGGCGAAGCCCACTCTGAGTAAGCGTTAAACATTGAGAGGAGTTCTGGTGTCAGGCTCACCTTCACAGTCGCGTCTCCGGGTCTGTGCCCTGGAGGCCGCGCTCGCTTGGCTGACGTGGGCATGCACGTCGGCGTCGCGGTGACTATTCCTGCAACTCTGAGGCTCCCGGGCCTGCTGACCCATCATCTGCCAGTGGAGTTGAACTCCCAGCTGGGCAGCCTTCTCTGCAGGAGGAGGCCCCCACAGCTCTGAGCACCTGGGAGCCTGAACAAGCTCCGCTTTGAGGCTGTAGAGGCAGACAGCTGCTTCCAGCCCTGCCTTGTGTGAAGGAGGTCAGTCTGCAGCCCAGAGGGACCCTCACCCTGAGCGGAAACGTGGGGCGACCGCCCGCCGCGGTTGGCGAGCCCAGCACTGGCCGTGGGGCACGAGAGATGGAAGATGCAACTTGCCCAGCTGTGGACTGTTCCCAAGAGCTTTCACTTGAAGAGGAAAACGGCCCAAGAAATTCCATCCAAGGGGCCACAAAGCCCAGGGCAGCCGGGCGGGTGATCCCTGCAGCCTTGCTCGTGGCGGGCCACGGGAGCAGAGCCCCAGGTACGCTCCCAGGCAGGCAGCCGTCCCTCAGCCCCCTCGCTGGGGCTGGGGGCCCCCCAGGACTGTCTCCCGCTTCCTGCTGCCCAGCGACGGGCTCTGGGGTGAGGGGGCTGCTGCTGGGTGTTCACAGCTTCCGGCTGAAGGCCACGGGAGGCCACGCTCGGGTCTCCGGCAGTGAAGCGGGCTGTGTCCATGTGCTGTGGCCACACGCCGCTGCAGCAGCGCAGAGACAGGGCCACAGGTGCTGGGCGCCCCGCCCCTGCTGAGAAGCCAGACACTGCCTCAGCCCGTTGGGCAGGCTCTGTGTGGCAGATGAGCAGATGCCTCCCCTTTGCCCTGGGACGGCCTGCAGCTCAGGGCCCACCTGCATCCCCCTGAGCCCTGCCTGCAGTGCGGAGCGTGTGGGCCAGGGGCACGTCCCACGGTGCCCGTGGGTGTCCAGAGCCCTGGGGCTGATGGATCCGGAACGGGGGCTGCTGCACTGGGTGCAGGGGGGCAATTCTGAGGCCGCAGGTGTGGGTCGCGCCTGAGCCCCCGCCTCTCCCTCAGCCTGGAGGGGGTGGGCCTGGACCCCGGGCCGTGCGGCCTCTGCCGCCCTCGCGCAAACAGGGGATGGCACAGGGGTCTGACCGTGTGTCACAGGGCTCCACGCGTCTCTCTGGAACCTGAAGAACTGCCTTTAGTGTTTTCCATAAGGAAGATGGAGGTCCTCCTGGGGATGAATCCCCTGGGTCTCTGTCTGAAAGTGCCTGTTTTGGTGTTGTCTTTGAAGGGTGTTTTGCAGCCAGAACACGGGGGGTATGGTCACTTTCATGCCTTTGAGGATGTCCCTCCGTCCTCCTCTGGTTCCATCCCTTCCGTGACTTCCCTGAGTTGCAGACTCGGGTATGGGAACAGTGCATACCTGAGGCTTTGCTTAACGTTACCTCCCGCAGCCAGCAGACCCCCGCTTCTCGCGGTTGGGCCAGGAGGGGCAGCTCCTGCTCACTGGAGACAGAGCTGCCCGTGTGTTTCTGGGTAACTGACTCCGGGGTGCAGCCCTGCGGGGGTCTTGACCTGTGCTGCGCAGCCCTGGGCCTCGGGCGCCTCCACCTGCTCCCCGGGCTCCAGGCGGCCTCCACGCAGGCCTGGGGGCAGCTGCTCCAGGCCGTCTCCCCCGCACACCCTTCTGCCTGAGACCATGACCTTGCAGCCCGGCTGGTTCCCTGAGGCCTTTAAACGGACTCTCTGAAATCTGGCTTTGCTCTTCTCTCTGCGGAGGGCTGGTGAGTGAAAAGCAGTTGCCTGGCCTGGCCAGCACGCCTGTTGTGACGCTCGGGGGTCCCCAGCCCCACTCGGCACCAGGTCACAGCAGCTGGGGGTGCTCTGCCTCTGTTAACGGTCTTTTCCGCCTCCTGCGTCGGCAGGCAGGTTCTTTGCCACTGGTGCCACCTGGAAGCCCAGTGTTAACAGGCCTTGGCCCCAGTTCCCTTCCAGGGCTCGGTTGCCTCGGCTCTGTGTTCTTGTTGGAGGTCTGGCGCTGGTGGAGCGGGTTCCTACCTCCGGCTTCCGTGCCAGCTGTGCGGAGAAGGCAGGAGGAGCTAAAAGGACACCCTGGGGTCAGCCTGTGGCCAGACAGCAGGACCGTGCCCGTGTCCACCTCGTCTCCCGGGGCAGTGGGGGGACGGCAGAGGGCGCAAGCTGGGGGTCAGGACGCCCATCGGGGCTGCCAGCCGAGGGTCTGTTGCCCCCCTGGCAGAGCCACTGCCCGGCTCGCGGGCCCCTGACCGCCGAGGTGGGTGTCGCGGCCGCTGCAGGAGCACGTGGCCTGTGCTGGCCTGGCAGCCCTTGTAGAATCTTTGGATGATAAAAACCAAAGTGTTTGTTTTCTTCTGCTCAGATTACCCGAAAATTCAGGCTGAATTCCGAAGGCAAACTTGAACAGACAGTCTCCATGGCAACCACTACGCAGCCCTTGACTCAACACCTGCACGTCACATACAAGAGGGTGACCCTGTGACCCCGGGTGGAGCTGCCTGCCTGGGGACGCTGCACCGCAGGCGTGGGTGTGGCCACAGGTCGGTCACCACGGGGCGAGGGTGCAGCCACGTCTCCTGTAATGGCATAGAGAAACCAAATAAAAGGCCTTTATTTTTATGGGTGAGCATTTTCAATATTATCACTTGGGTAGACTACATTTCTTTCATCTGCTGGTGATTATTTGTTTTCAGAGTCTTCCTTAAAAACTTCATTTTTTCCTGCAGTTTTGACAATATGCTTCCGTCATAGCTCAGTCAGTAAAGACTCTGCCTGCGATGCGGAAATCCTCCTGCAACGCAGGAAACCTGGGTTCAATTCCTGGGTCTGGAAGGTCCCCTGGAAACGGAAATGGCAACTCACTCTAGTACTCTTGCCTGGAAAATCCCATGGGCAGAGGAGCTGGTGGGCTATAGTCCTTGGGATCGCAAGAGTCGGACACGACTTAGCAGCTCAACCACCACCAAAACACTTATGAGTCTTCGGTAGTCAGTAATAAGCTGAAGACACAGGTTATGTTTAAGAGCTGAGCACGTAAGACCCCCATTTCCTAGTGGACAGAGGGCGTTCCCAAGGCATGAGGGTGGCTGTGAGCCTAAGGGTCGTTATGTGGATGTGAGCTGATTCTCAGTAACACACACCTTCATTTCTTCCTGTGTCTAATTTACAGTGGAATCTTCCACACACACACGCCCTCGGCCCTCGCCCCGCGCCCGCCAGCACGGGCCCCACACCCGTGGCTCGTGTGCGCTCACCCCTCTCGTGGCTGAAGCATCTCACGGTGAATTCCACACTGTGCCGTTTGTCTGAAACGCTTCAGCCTGTGTGCAAAAGCCAAAAAAGCCTCTCTTCTCGATGGCTCGGCCTCCACCACACCCTCCTCCTTCCTGTTTCACCCTCTTGGAGGGGACGGGGGCACCGCTGGTTTCACCAGGAACGTGTGTAGACACGGGGCAAGGGCGGCTCTCGGCCGCGCTGCAGCCACACGGCTGTCACACACCCGGGACACAGGCGTCGCGGGGGGCTGGGGTTGCCAGTGCCTGGTGTGCGAGGACCTCAAGGCTGCAGAGGGACCCCCGTGGCCCAGGCCTGTCCTCCAGGCCCCGCACTGGTCCTGCCCCACGGCTAGGTCGGAGCAGCTCCCCCTCCCTTCATGGAGTCTTGTCCTCCCCAAGCCCCCCATCTAGGGGCCCCGTGGTGGGGCTCCACCGAGGTCGTGAACCTGAGACTCCAGGGGCCCATCCTTCAGGGTCCAGGGAAGGCAGCAAGGCCGTCTGTGGGGTCGCAGAGAGACGACGTATTAGCACAACAGCAGCCAGCAAGGCCCCAGGGCTGCTGCGTCCTGCACGCGGGCGGACACGGACACCCCCTCCAGGCGGCAGCCACCTCTGCCGTCCACAGGACTGGGGACAGGCACAGCCGCATCCTCGGGGCCCCGTGGACAGACGCCCCCCCGCAGTCTCTGACAATGCCTCGGGAATCATTTCTCCAGTCTGGGTGGTAGGCCCTGACTTGGGGTTAGGTGGCTGCTTGTCACCCTGCGGTTTGGGGGACTTGTTTGTCGCTGGCCAGTACCAACCTCCTTATCAGGTTGGGCCACACTGTGATCTGTCTGAACGAGCTTTCTTCCTACTGTCAAGGTCAGTAGGCTGAGGGTTTTCCAAATTTCAGGTTTGGTTCTGCTTGGCTGATGGGTTTCCCAGGTGACTCAGAGGTTAAAGCGTCTGCCTGCAATGAGGGAGACCTGGGTTCGATCCCTGGGTCGGGAAGATCCCCTGGAGAAGGGAATGGCAACCCACTCCAGTATTCCTGCCTGGAGAAGCCCATGGACGGAGGAGCCTGGTGGGCTGCAGTCCACGGGTCGCAGAGTCACGGCGGAGCACCTTCCGTNAGACCTGGGTTCGATCCCTGGGTCGGGAAGATCCCCTGGAGAAGGGAATGGCAACCCACTCCAGTATTCCTGCCTGGAGAAGCCCATGGACGGAGGAGCCTGGTGGGCTGCAGTCCACGGGTCGCAGAGTCACGGCGGAGCACCTTCCGTTTCAGTTTTGCTCTTCTTCTTGGCTGACAGCTCTGTCTTCACATCTTCTTGGCTCTAACTGTCCGAGGGGAACGAGGCACTTGCGCTTTGCTCAGAACCCAGCTGGGCGCCCGGGCCGTGGTCCACACGCTCTGCCTTCCTGCAGCCCAGGACGCACTGCAGCTAGCTCTTGGCAGAAGCCCCCGCTTCCATCTGAGACCTCATCAGGCCGGCCTTCACACCTGTTCAAGTTAGTGAACAGAAGCCTTGCTAAGCTGGAGCTGGGAGGGATTCCCTAGTGGTCCAATGGGCAGGACTGCACTGTGACTGCCCAGGTTCTGGGGCCAACCCCTGGGCAGGAAGCGCAAATCCCACAAGTTGCACAGCATGGCCAAAACAGTGCTCATTTAAAAAATGCCGAGTGGGCAGGCCCCCAGGGGGCGCTCTCAGCCAGCCCCACGGGAGGTCAGCACAGGAGGGGCCCACCTGGCCTCCAGCCAGAAGCCGGCCACCACCCGCAGAGGGAAGAGTGTCTCCCCGCCCGGCAACAGCCCAGCCAGCGAGAAGCCCCCACGCCTCAGGCCTGGCTTCAGGCCCGGGTGCCTCCAGGGGACTACAGCGGCCGCACCGACCTCTGTCTCCTGAGAAAGAGCTTCCTCCTCTTCCCTGGGCTTGCCTATGGTTCACCACAGTGTCTGAAACACAGTGCTTTGCTGTTCCTGAATAAACCCATTTTGTTGATAAAAAGTTGGCTGTTGATTGTTTCAGGTCAACACATCCACATTTCTCCTCACGTTCTGCTCAGGCCACTCGGGTATTCTCTAAGAAGGCTGAGGCTTCCTGCACAGCTCTCCTCTCTTCCTGGGTCCCCAGCATCGCCCCAACCGTCCATTCACAGCACTGGACGCGTGCACCCATCTTCAAACTCTTCCAACCTCTGAGTTCCAAAGCCACCTCCACATGTTTAGATAATTAAGCCTCTGACTGTGTGGATCACAATAAACTGGAAAATTCTGAGAGAGATGGGAATACCAGACCACCTGACCTGCCTCTTGAGAAACCTGTATGCAGGTCAGGAAGCAACAGTTAGAACTGGTCATGGAACAGACTGATTCCAAACAGGAAAAGGAGTACGTCAAGGCTGTATATTNGCCACGCCTCCGCAGCCAGGTTGCCAGCGTCTTCCGCACAAACTCCCCGAGACAGTCGACGAGGGCGTGCACCAGGGCAGGCTGGGCCTGCCGCACACAGTCCACGGCCAGCCCCGCGGCCACCGAGTACAGGGACACAACTTTGCCCCACGTGATGCCTGCAGGGAGAGAGAGGGATGCTGGCCACCCAGGGCCACCAAGACCCCGCCTACGGCCAGCGCTCAGCCCCACCTGAAAGGGACGAGCCTCCCGGAGCCACGCGCCCACCACCCCGAAGGTGACTGGGGTCAGCACCCAGGGCTAGCCTTAACCACCAGCTCCCAGTCAGACAAGGAGCTACGTCACCTGGTTGCCGTGCAAGTCCCGGCCACCATCTGCTCAGGTCAGCTCTGCCAGCCCCATGGGCCATTCCTAGATGTCCTAAGCTTCTGTTCCACACCTGCACACCTGGGCCAGAGCCTGGTGAGGACCCAGCCCACCTCTGCTGGAGAAAGCGATGGAGCAGAAAAGCAGTTTGGCAAAGAGGGGACTGGCGCTGGAGGCACTGAGCAGCAAGCAGCTCGTAGCTGCACGGGCCCAGCCTGGTCGTCCCTAGAACAGAGCGGGGCGCTCGCCACGGAACGAAGCTGAGGCCCAGCACGAAGGGCCATCCCCAGGCACCGAGCTGCTGAGGGCAAAACTAAGACGGAGCCTCCCTGGGGGAAGGACAGACGCGTGACAGCCTGGGGATGAACGCCTGTCAGTCAGAAAAAGCCCCTTAACACAGAAAGATTCTGTACATCAAGGGAAACAAAGATCCCCTGGAGACGGGAATGGCTACCCACTCTAGTATTCTTGTCTGGGAAATCCAAACAGAGGAGGCTGGCGGTCTACACTCCATGGGGTCCCAAAGAGTCAGACCTGACGGAGCAGCTAACACTTGCACTTTCAACACTTTCTAAAGAAACAGGAACACAAATTATGAATAGCTGATTCACAAAATAAAAAATACTAACAATGCAATAGACGTAGTCAATAAAGCAGAAGTAGACGNGTCCCAAAGAGTCAGACCTGACGGAGCAGCTAACACTTGCACTTTCAACACTTTCTAAAGAAACAGGAACACAAATTATGAATAGCTGATTCACAAAATAAAAAATACTAACAATGCAATAGACGTAGTCAATAAAGCAGAAGTAGACGTTTTTCTGGAACTCTCTTGCTTTTTTGATGATCCAAATGATGTTGGCAATTTGATCTCTGGTTCCTCTGCCTTTTCTAAATCCAGCTTGATCATCTGGAAGTTCACGGTTCACATACTGTTGAAGCCTGCCTTGGAGAATTTTGAGCATTACTTTGCTAGCCTGTGAGATGAGTGTAATTGTTCAGTAGTTTGAACATCCTTTGGCATTGCGTTTTTTTGGGATTTGAGTGAAAACTGACCTTTTCCAGGCCTGTGGCCACTAAGAAATCTGTATGCAAGTCAAGAAGCAACAGTTACAACTGGACATGGAACAACAGATTGGTTCCAAATTGGGAAAGGAGTATGTCAAGGCTGAATATTGTCACCCTGCTTATTTAACTTACATGCAGAATGTATCATGCGAAATGCTGGGCTAGATGAAGAACAAGATTGCCGGGAGAAATATCAATAACCTCAGCTATGCAGATGAAACCACCCTTATGGCAGAAAGCAAAGAACTAAAGAGACTCTTGATGAAAGTGAGAGAGGAGAGTGAAAAAGTTGGCTTAAAACTCAGCTTTCAGAAAACTAAGATCATGGCATCTGGTCCCATCNCTAACACATATATATGGAATTTAGAAAAATGGTAATGATAACCCTGTATGTGAGACAGCAAAAGAGACATATAGATATATAGAATATATATAGAATATTATATAGATATAGATATAGATATATAGATATATAGAATGGACTTTGGGACTCTAAGGGAGAGGGAGAGGGTGAGGTGATATGGGAGAATGGCATTGAAACATGTATACTATCATGTAAGAAACGGATCACCAGTCTATGTTCAATACAGGATACAGGATGCTCGGGGCTGGTGCACAGGGATGATCCAGAGAGATGATATGGGGAGGGAGGTGGGAGGGGGGTTCAAGATTGGGAACTCATTTACACCCGTGGCGGATTCATGTCAGTGTGTGGCAAACCAATACAGTATTGTAAAGTAAAATAAAGTAAAAATAAAAATTTTTNGGGATGATCCAGAGAGATGATATGGGGAGGGAGGTGGGAGGGGGGTTCAAGATTGGGAACTCATTTACACCCGTGGCGGATTCATGTCAGTGTGTGGCAAACCAATACAGTATTGTAAAGTAAAATAAAGTAAAAATAAAAATTTTTAAAAACAAATAAATAAAAATTAAAAAAAAAAAGGATAAATAGATGTGGTATGTCTATGCAGTGGAATACTATTCCACAATAAAGAAGAATGAGATACTGCTTTGTGGTACAACATGGATGTGCCTCAAAACATTATGCTAAATAAAAGGAGTTAGACACAAAAAGCCATGTATTGTGTGATTCTTTTTGAACAAAATGTTTAGAATCACAAATCCATAAAGGCAGAAAGTAGGTTTGTGCTTGTCAGGGACTTGAGAGAGAGGGAAGAGAAAAATGATTGTAAATGGATAGAGGCATTTTTGGGGAACAATGAAAATGTTGTAACATTAATTGGGGTGATGGCTGTGCAGTTCTGTGGATCCTGTGAATCTATTCAAAAACTGAATTATATGAATTATGTGGTATGCAAAGTGTATCTCAGTAAAGCTGTTATTAATTTTTTTTTTAAAGAACCAAAAGAAAGACTGCTAGGGAGACTTCTGGGACAGATTTTATGGCTTAAAAAAAAATACTACAAGATAAAAACAACCTCAGCCTCCTTTTTCTAGACTGAAATATCTGAATATAATCACTGGGGATGTTATAATAGTCTACCTACCATGACAGGAACCAGCAGAAGTCAGAACTGACCCACAGAAGAGGCCAGAGCCAAGAGAAGCACCTAAATTTATTAAAACTTAAGATAATAAGTTTTCTATTTTTCAGACCACCTGAGTTGGGGTATCATGTCACTTGTAGCCACAGCATTTTAATTGATACAGTTCCATGAACAAGAAGGAGAAGTGTTGGTTTTTCAGAGAATCTATGAGTTTACATTAATTTGCAAGTATAATCCAAGTGAAAGTTTGAGTTCTAATTGAAGATCTGGAGAAACAGATGGATAGATGAATGGATGGATAGATGGACTGGAAGTTCCATGTTTGGAGCTGAAGGCTGAAGTCCCAGGGAAAGCACAGAGCGAGTATGAGAAGTGTCTGAGCTGCCTGGACAAACTCTACTGAACAGGAGGAAGAGCAAAAGAGATTAGTGGAGGAGACAGAAAAAGTGTGCAGAAAGGAAATTATAAAGCTGGAAAATCCTGCAAATGCTAATCACACAAACCAAGAACAGGATTCAAGAGGAAGAAAATTAAAGTTTGGGTCAAATTTTA
This sequence comes from Neotragus pygmaeus, assembly GCA_006410875.1. Lineage (NCBI taxonomy): Eukaryota > Metazoa > Chordata > Mammalia > Artiodactyla > Bovidae > Neotragus > Neotragus pygmaeus. Next base: position 81,026 of record SJYV01033291.1, read on the forward strand.
CAAAGAAAACAAAGAGGAAATAGCAGAGAAAATATAGTTTTATAACAATGAAGCCATTTTAAGAAAAAAATTCAAAACAACAAAATGTTATTTTAGTGGCATAATGATGACAGAAACTAAGTTTTAGAAGATACAAGTGAGGGGAACGGTGAGTGAACAGAGGAAGTATGTGGCAGCAGTGTATGGACATCCTCACAGAAGTGGAGTCACTGTGGCAAGCCACTGACATGTAGGGGCTGTGTGTTGTTACATCATGTACTTGTGTGCATGCTAAGTCACATCAGTCATGTCCAACTCTTTGCAGCTCCAGGGACTGTAGCCTGTCAGGCTCCTCTATCCATAAGATCCTCTGGGTAGGAGACTGGAGTGGGTTGCCATGCCCTCCTACAGCAATCCAGGGATTGAACCCACATCTCTTCCATCTCCTGCATTGGCAAGGGGGTTCTTTACCACTAGTGCCACATGGGAAACCCTGTTGTTACATCACAACCTAGTCCTATACTTGGTGCAGATAGTGAAAGGATTTAAAAAGCCAGAAAATAGCAAAAGAGAACAACTAAGTTCCAAGGGAACATTTCCTGCAAAGATAAGCTCGATAAAGGACAGACATGGTGGGGACTTGACAGAAGCAGAAGATATTAAGAAGAGGTGGCAAGAACACACAGAAGAACTGTACAAAAAAGATCTTCATGACTAAGACAATCACGATGGTACGATCACTCACCTAGAGCCAGACATCCTGGAATGTGAAGTTAAGTGGGCCATAGAAAGCATCACTACGAACAAAGCTAGTGGAGATGATGGAATTCCAGCGGAGCTCTTTCAAATCCTGAAAAATGATGCTATAAAAGTGCAGCACTCAATATGCCAGCAAATTTGGAAAACTCAGCAGTGGCCACAGGAATGGAAAAGGTCAGTTTTCATTCCAATTCCAAAGAAAGGCAATGCCAAAGAATGCTCAAACTACCGCACAATTGCACTCATCTCGCACAGTAGAAAAGTAATGCTCAAAATTCTCCAAGCCAGGCTTCANAAGACCCTGATCCTGGGAAAGACTGAATGTGTGAGGAGGAGGAGACGACAGAGGATGAGATGGTTGGATGGCATCACCAACTTAATGGACATGAGTTTGAGCAAGCTCTGGGAGTTGGTGATGGACTGGAAGGCCTAGAATGCTGCAGTCCACGGGGTCGCAAAGAGTTGGACACGACTGAGCGACTGAATTGTACTCAACTGAATACACTAGACATGCGAACAATGCTAACCCTCACTGATAGTCAAAGAAGCGTCAATTAAAATGAGGTGTAAAGGATCGTCTATCAGGTTAAAAGTTCAGAGTGGCAATGTGCGGACCCAGGTAAGTGTGCGCCTGGCGCCTGTGATGGGAAAGACAGCTCAGGGCGCCTGCCATCACCGGTGAGAGGACACCCCTGGGGGCCGGGCCCTGGTCTGGCAGGAACAGCACAGGCGAGGAGCAGGCCCCGGACCCCTGCTCCGGGGACGGCCGGTCCCAGGCACACAAGGGAGCCAAACGAGCGCTTGCTCACAGTCACCGAGAGGCGGGAACGACAAGCTGCAGGCAGAAGGCCATCTGGCCTCTGGAGGCAGGAGCTGTGACGGGGCCAGGGCCATGCCTGCTGAAACAACACGTCCCTGAAGGACGCAGACGCGAGTGTGAGCCCACTCCTGACGCAGCAGGGCCGGCAGGGCCGTGAGACGGGAGGCAGAGCCGTGGGCCCCGGGGCCGGCAGTGACAGCTTAGCGGGCCTGGGCGGCGGTGGCTGCGCAGCCCTGCGGGTGGGCCAATGCCACCGAATCGCACACTGTAGACGCCTGCTCCCCGCAGGGCTCAGTGACCCAGACACCGAGCTCCCAGTGCGGGCCCAGGTGTCGAGGAGCTGGGCCACACGCACCCCGTGGTGAGTCAAAACAATGAATAGAGTGGTTAATCAGATACCACGTGAATTTCACCTCAATTAAACGAAAACGTAAAACCCCATGAACCAGGCCGTGTCGCGCCCCAGGCCCACCTGTTGCTTTGACTCCCACCCCCTTCCAAGCAGGTCAATGTCTGAAGCCCCCAACCCGGCCCCGGCCCCCGGGACTCAGTCCGCCAGCCTCAGCACCGCCCATGGGGCTGCCCACCCTCAGGGCTCTGCTCGTGGGCCCCTCCAAGGGGCACCCAGGCCGCGGGGGCACCACGTCCTGGGGATGGCGCCTTCACACCGTGCTCCCCGTTCGCCAGCTGCTCACGGCACACCAGCCCTGGCAGGCCCCCCGGATTTGGCACCCCCGGTGGACATGTGGTCTCCACGCGACGGCCACATCGGACCTGGAGGGGAAAGCTCTGGGAGCTGGCAGCAGGCTGGTCTCCCGCGTGGGTCTCGGGTATGTCCTATTTTCTCTGCACTCTTAGCGTTATTTTTTATCGAGATACGGTCCCACAGCTGGGCTTCCCTGGGGGCTCAGGTGGTAAAGAACCCGCCAGCCGTGTGGGAGACCTGGGTTGGATCCCTGGGTCGGGAAGATCCCCTGGAGGAGGGCCTGGCAACTCCCTCCAGCATTCTTGCCTGAAGAACCCCAAGGACAGAGGAGCCTGGCAGGCTGCAGTCCAGCGGGTCAAAAAGAGGTGGACATAACCGAGCAACTAAGCACACAGCACTCTCAGTACCATCAGTTCCTCCTGAAGCGTGAGATCCAAACACCTCAGAAGACCCAGACGGAACTTCCCTGGTGGTCCAACGGTCAAGACTGCACTTTCAGAGCAAAAAAAAGTGAGATCCAGTGTTCTTAGCGTGTTGCCAATGTTCCACAACCACTACCGCTGCTGAGTTCCAGGCATTTTTACTCCAAATCCCTGTCCCATGAGAACGGCATCCCTGTCACCCCAGCTCCTGGCAATCTCTCCTCTACTGGCCTCTGTGGATGACCTGTTCTGGACATTTCACACGAATCAAATCACTCAGTAGGTCAAATTTGGTGTCTGACTCCAGCCAGGGAGCAAAACGTTTTCCAGGTTCCTCATATCATCCTGTGCATCACCACCGCGTTCCTTGTTACGGCGGAGCAAGGCTCCATTGCGCGGACCGCCCGCCCACCAGGAGACGAGCCTGGGCAGGGCTCCCTCTGCTGCTGGTGGAGGGTCTGAAGGCCCACGGACAAGCCCTCGTGTGGACATGTGGCTTCCCTTCTCGGGGGCGAACCCCAGGGCATGGAGCTGCAGGGTCAGGTGGGGACGCCGTCAGCCACCCCACTGAGGACGCTGACAGGAGGTCCACTGCAGCGGCTCCTCAAGGCCTCCTGCGCGCTGAGTTCCGACGGCCTGCCTCCACCCCCAAGGGGTGCGAGCTGGAGTCTCGTGGCTGGACGTGCATTTCCCTGATGACTGACAAAGGTCAGCGACTTCTCACGGACATCTCAGAAGAGACGACTCTTCAGATCCTTTGCTCATGTTTAAATGAGGCTGCCTTTTTAGCACTGATTTCTGAGAGTACTTTATATCATGTGTTTTTTTGATCTTTCCATGGTAAAATACTTTCTTATAATGAAAAGTAAAAAAATGAAAATACCTGCCAACTTTATGTTTTCCCACGTAAGGGAACGGAGAAGCTCTTTCAGCCAAGACGCAGTGGGAGCGTCACCCCGCCGCCGCGTGTAGGGGGTCAGCAGCATCAGGGTGCCGGCACGTGGGGGGCACCCAAGCCCTACCCTGCAGTCCTCGAGCCACCCACCCCACCGGCCACAGCCACAGAGAGGGGCTGGCCCAGGAGGGTGAAGGGGACGCGGGTCCAGCCCCGGGGTCAGCAGGCCAGGCCCCGCTTCGGGGAGAGGCCTCAGGGGTTCTGGGGTCCAGAGACGTCGAGAAATTGCCTGCAACGCACACAGCGATGAGGGGGCAGGCGGGCGTGGGGCTGCTGCGAGGAGCGGGCGGAGCCAGCTGGGGGCAGAGCCCGGCCGGGGTGGGTGTGCCCGCAGCCGGCAGCCGGGGAGCTTGGGCCCTGCGGTTTCAGACAGCTCCACTGCTGCCACACGCCCTGCGCTCTGTCCCCAGGACACACCTCCCTCCCGGCCTCCCGGGCCTCCTGGAACCCACAGCCTTTCTGGGCTCGCCTCTGGTCGCCGGCCCTGAGTGGTCTGGGCAGGCAGGACTGGACGCTCCAGCCGGCCCCCCACCCTCCCGCCACCGCCCTGGGCCCCGGCCCGCCTGGCCACATTCCCAGAAATGACCCTTCCTTTTAAAGCCAGCCCTCGGCTCATAAACCAGCTGCCCGCCTGACAGCTCGGAGACACACAGGCGGCCACCCACATGCCGGCGTCAGGCCGGGCCGGGCCTGGGGGATGGAGGGGACCCCAGCGTGGCAGGCAGCCCTGGGTGCCCGCCGTGCCCCTTCCTGGCTGGCCTCTCCAGCTGCCTCCTCCACCACGCCAGCCTGGATGCCCCTGAGCCCCACCTGGGGGAGGGTGTCAGGCCCTTCAGGGCACCCTGGGCTCTCCCCACCCCTCGGGGTCCTGCCCGTGGTACCCTGACCCTGTGGAGGCCGGCCCACAGCTGGCGGTCCCAAGTCCCGCACCTTCAACGCTGGCCTGCCCGCCGGGGGTTGGGGGACAGGGGAAGGCAACACCCTGAGGGTGGGGTCATCAGACGGGGCCTCTGACGGGCCTACAGCCCCTCCATCTGGCCCCAATTTCAGTGGGTGAGCGGAGGGTCCCCCCCAGGGCAGGGATGGTAGTCCTGGCGCCTCTGCCCCGAAGCCCTTTGGTGCTAAGCACGCCTCGGCTGAGCAAAGGCAAGGAGAGCGCCAGGTCACACCACCAGTCAGCTAAGGGCTCGAGGCCTCCCGGCTGCCTGGGGCCCTCCTCTGCGGCAGGTTGTGCCCCCAAAGCCCCAGGGGGAAGGGGGCCCTCCCCACTCGCAGTGCTGCCTGGCCACTCACACCTGTCCTCCAGCCAGGATGCAGCCCCGAGCTCTCAGCTGTGGGCCCGCGTGGACCCCTCCCCGAGGCTGGGACCACCATCCGTGCCTCGGGGTCCCCGGCCAATCCGGCTCCACGCACCGGAGGGTACACCAGGTCAGCCAAGGAGAAGGTGCTGTCCCGGGCGGGGCTCTGCTCCTGGACACCCGGCAACGCCTGGCACCTGCTCCGTACCAGGACCCGGGACCACGGCGGGTGCACCTAGCTGGGCACCAGGTCACAGGTGGGCCACAGGAAGCCCACAGGCTCCCCAGAAGGGGACGAGTCCGGGGTCTCCCATGAGCCTGGAGGCAGGTGTGTGGACAGGAGCAGCAGGAGGTGACCCAGGTGAGGAAGTGAGGGAAGGAGGCAGCAGGGTAGATATTGTCCGCCAGGGCTCAGAGGGAGGCTCTGGGATGCCCACGGGGGCTGTGGGCCAGCCAGCTGACCCAGGTGAGGCACCCCCATTGCAGAGCGCCACTCCTGCGGCGGGGGGCGGCTGGCAACGTGCCTCTGCCCAGCAGACTCCGGTGCAGCAACCCCGCCACTTTTCAGGTTCCAGGAGCCTGGCAACGCCCACTCCAGCTGCCAGGGAGTGGGCATCACACTGCGAGAAGCCCAGGCGAGCAGCAGCGCCAGCTGGCGGCCTGACACGCCACCAGCCAGGACTTCCGGCCAGTGCAGCCCCAGAACCCCACGAGGGGCCCACCACCCTCGGACCCAGGGCGGTTCCCCGACAAGCCCACCTGCGCTGCAGCCCCGGCCCCGACAACTCCCAGGCCCCAGGCCCCGCTGGCACCGTGGGTCCCCGGCCTGGACACGAAGCCTCACCTGCAGAGAAGATCTGGGTCGCCACAGCCAGGAAGGCGTCGGTCACCACGGTCTCCGACTGCAGGGAGAGGTTCAGCTGGCGGGCCACGTTGCGGTAGACACTGGGCCGGATCAGCTCCAGCTCGTCTGCTGCTCGGGCACAGGGGTGGGTCAGAGGGGTCCCACGGGCCAGGGGGCCAGCCCACAGCAGCAGCAGGGGCCCTAACCCCAGCCTGATCCCTGACCCCTGACCTGTCCTGTGCCCACCCACTTGACACCACCCCCGGGGTCCCCAGGGACAAGGCCAGGGAGGTGCGGTGGGCACCCCAGACCTGCCTGTGGGCTGCCCTTCTGACAAGTCAGCCACGCCCCCCCCCACCCGCCTCCCTCCGTGGGGCAGAGCCGGCTGGGCCGGTGCGGCGGGAATCCCGGGCGTGCCTGCTCGGTGACTCACAGCATACAGCAAGCTGCCCGGGCAGGCAGCCAGCCCCAACGTGGGCAGGGTGGGGGCCAGCAACCCCACACAGGTGGGGAACCCGAGGCTGCCTCGGGGTGGGGCAGCCTCGCTAGGCCCAGCATCATTCCGGAAACCAGAGACCCAGCCACTGCCCGGAGGTGGCAGGCCTGGGCTCCTGGTGCCCGGCGGGGATGCCCGTCAGTGGAGGAATGCCCTCGTAGGGCCCCGTCTACACCACGTCCGCAGGGACGCGCCGGAACCCCTCACGGCCCACGCACTGGGTGTCCCCCAGCCCGGCCGCTTCTCCAGCCAAAGCAAACAGGGAAATGCTTCCCACTGGAGGTCCCGGTGATAAGGGCGACACGTCAGCCCTGGGGCCAGCTGCACTCCGTCCAGTTCAGGAAGATCTGAAGCCAGAGCAGGACTGAGGCTGGTGGAGCCTCGGGGGCGGTGGCATGGAAACTCCCAGGGCGGGCCTGGCCAGCCATTCCCACGCACAGACCCGGGGGGCGACCGGAGACTGGCCCCAACAGGCCAGCTGCACAGACCCGGGGGGGAAACGGGGACTGCCCCAGAGGCCAGGGGCACAGACCTGGGGTGTGCCCCCCGCCTCTNGGGGCAGAGCTCTGCCAGGGGCATGGGCTGCCTCCCTCCCTTTCAAAGTTTCCACACAGGAGAGGATCCAGTGAAGAGGGGGCCCTGACCGCCCCACTGACCCCCGGCTCCAGGGGCAGCAGGGCACGCCGGGGGCCCCCCTCCCACTGCCCACCTCCTTATGGAGCTGGAGACCAAGGCACCCCCTCCCCCCACTCTGACCTTGACCCTGCAGCCAGCCTCACACCCACTCCACTGAGGCCATAAACTGTGGATGATTTTCCTCTCGTCTGTGATAAACAAATTAACCACAGGTGTGGACCTGCCCGCCAGGCGCCAGCAGGGTGGACGGGTTGGGGGTAGCCCGCATGTGAAGCCTACCCCCGTGGGGCCAGGGGCAGCCAGGGGCCCCCGGCCCGCAGGCCATGGGGCACAGAAAGCAGGGTCCTCAGGCGGCCGCGGCAGCAGGGGCAGGCATCAAGGGCCGGACAACCCCGGGGCCCTTCCTCCTCTCGGGACAGTCCCTTTTCCCTACAGAAGTTCTTTTTCTTCCATTTTTTCCCCCTTCCTGAGGTCTGGAGGCCCTCTTTATGCACAACTATGCTATTTTGAAGCACTCTGCATTGTTCTGAGATTTCAAAGTCACGGCCAGCAGCCAAAGACAACATACTTTTCTGATTCACTGTAACACTGAATCCTGGTCAGTAAGTATGCTTGGAAAATGAGGAAAGTGCAGAGAAAGAAAGGTTTCGGTCTGTGCTGCTGTTAGAGACCAGGACTGATTTCGGCCTACCCTCACTTCCAAGCAGCACACACGCTGGCCAGTGGCTCTGAAACCTTGCTTTGCCCTCAGGGCGCCAGCACCTCTGGCACCCCTTTCTTGCCTGGAGGCTGTGGGCTTCCGGTCCCATAACCAGGGGCTCCTGCCTCACCCACAGGGCGAGCCTTCCTGGGAGAGCCCTGCCTTTACCAGCGCCCACAGCTCTGGGAGTTGGGGGAGCCACATCACCCTCGGCAAGGCCAGGTCTGCCCGGGCTCTAGACTTGAGCCTGCTGCAGGGACTGGGCACTTGGGCTCCAAAGAGCGCTTTCCGGTCCCGGGGACCCGCCAGAGCGTGTGTGGCTGGGAGACCTCTTCTCTCTGCTGGGGGCCCGCTCACCGTCCCTGCTGGAGTGAGGGGAAGCTCAGGCTCAGCATGGGCGTGTGTGAGCAACAGGGTGGGAGTCTGCAGGTGGGCAGTGGCCCCAGGGGCCCACGGCCTGCAGGCCTGCATGCTGGCCGGCCGGGGTCCCAGCAGCCCTCTGCCCTGAGGTGCCTGCTGCCTGGTTCCACCCGGCACCCGCCCAGGGGCCGCTCCGCCCGGTGCCACCCCAGGATGGACAGCCCTGTGGACCCCGTGGCGCCAGCCGTCGGCGTCCCCGCTCCCCACACACGCTGTCCTTTGCTCCCACAGCATCCTCTCCTGCATCCCTGCATCCAGGGGGTGCTGCTGAGGGGACCCCAGGCATGGCCCAGCCCTCTACACCCCCTTCCACGGCTGCGCGTGTCCTTGGAAGAGGCCAGAGGGGCGGGTTCAGCCCTGGGAGAGGAGGCCAGGCCGGCCCTGCCGCTGCCCGCCTAGCACGGCCTCTGCACCCTCGCTGCCCCTTCTCCACAGGGCCCACCTCCAGGCTCAGCCCTAGGCCTGGCGGTTTCCCTCAGGGACCCGCTTCTGGGGCTGGGAGGCCCCACTGGGCAACTGTCCCTGCTCAGGATACATTGCTCCGACACCCCGAGGTGAGCCGGGCAGATCCTGGTGTGTCTGGAAGAGGCCGCCCTGTGGAGCAGAGGTGGGGCACTGACCCCACCCCCAAGGCCCCAGACCCAGGCTCCCTGCAAAACTATGACACCAGCACCAGGCTCGCCGGGCCACTGGAGCCGCGCAGGCCGCAGGGAGGGACGGCAGGAATGGGCAGTATGGGGCCTCCCGGGCGCCGCCAGGCGGGCCTCGCCAAGGGCAGCATGAGCTCTGGTGGCAGAGAAGCCCCCCAAGATGGCCAGCACTGCATCTGCCCCGGGACCCCTCCCCGACGAGTGTAGCCTTTCACGGAGGCCTGGGCGCTGTCCCAGCCTTCCATGGAGCTCAGGATGACTCCACAGCATTTTCCCACGCACACGTTCAGAACCTGCTAACTGCCAGATGCACAAGCTGGATTTAGAAAAGGCAGAGGAGCCAGAGATTAAATTGCCAACATTCATTGAGTAAAAGCAAGAGAGTTCCTGAAAAATACCTACTTCTGTTTTATTGGCTACGCTACAGCCTTCAACAGTGTGGATCACAATAAACTGGAAAATTCTTCAAGAGATGGGAATACCAGACCACCTGACCTGCCTCCTGAGAACTCCGTATGCAGGTCAAGAACCAACAGTTAGAACCGGACATGCAACAGTGGACTGGTTCAAAGTTGGAAAAGNGGATCACAATAAACTGGAAAATTCTTCAAGAGATGGGAATACCAGACCACCTGACCTGCCTCCTGAGAACTCCGTATGCAGGTCAAGAACCAACAGTTAGAACCGGACATGCAACAGTGGACTGGTTCAAAGTTGGAAAAGGAATACTTCAAGACTGTATATTGTCACCCTGCTTATTTAACTTATATGCAGAGTACATCATGTGAAATCCTGGGCGGGATGAAGCACAAGCTGGAATCAAGATTGTTGGGAGAAATAACAAAGTTAGATATGCAGATGACACCACCCTAATGACAGAAAGTGAAGAGGAACTAAAGAACCTCTTGATGAGGGTGAAAGAATAGAGTGAAAAAGCTGACTTAAAAGTGAGCATTGAAAAAATTAAGATCATGGTATACAGTCCCATCATTTCACGGCAAACAGATGTGGAAAAAATGAAAATAGTAACAGACTTTATTTTCTTGGGCTCCAAAATCACTGTGGTCGGTGACCGTAGCTATGAAATGAAAAGACACTTGCTTCTTGGAAGGGAAACTGTGACCAACTTGGACAGCATATTAAAAAGCAGAGACATCACTTTGCCGATAAAGATCCTCATATAGTCAAGGCTATGGTTTTTCCAGTAGTCACGTACAGGTATGAGAATTGGACCTTAAAGGAGGCTGAGTGCCAAAGAATTGATGCTTTCAAACTGTGGTGTTCGAGAAGACGCTTGAGAGTCCCTTGGACTGCAAGAAGGTCAAACCAGTGAATCCTAAAAGAAATCAACCCGGAATATTCACTGGAAGGACTGATGCTAAAGCTGAAACTCTAATACTTTGGCCACCTGATGTGAAGAGCTGACTCACTGGAAAAGACCCTGATTCTGGGAAAGGTTGAAAGTAGGAGGAGAAGGGGNCTAAAAGAAATCAACCCGGAATATTCACTGGAAGGACTGATGCTAAAGCTGAAACTCTAATACTTTGGCCACCTGATGTGAAGAGCTGACTCACTGGAAAAGACCCTGATTCTGGGAAAGGTTGAAAGTAGGAGGAGAAGGGGACGATAGAGGATGAGATGGTCGGATGGCATCCGGACTCAACAGACAGGAGTTTGAGTAAACTCTGGGAATTGGTGATGGACAGGGAGGCCTGGCGTGCTGCAGTCCATGAGGTTGCAAAGAGTCGGACACGCCTGAGTGACTGAACAGCAACAGCAATCATTCTGACTCAGGGTCCTTCTTGGTGGCACAAGCATCACTCAGCCAGGCAGGAGTCCGGGGAGGGTCCTGGGAGCTTGGTCGTCCCCTCCCTCTCTGGCCCCTCCTGAATTCTCCTGGTGAGTCCTCACCGGTCGTCCTATTGAGAGATGACTCAGGCCAGCAGGGCGGATCCCTACCAGTTCCGTGCCGTCGGGCCTGGCAGTCTAGATGGTGGGGAGGAGACCCCACAGCACCTTCCCTGAGTGGCCTCGCCCTGGGCTCAGGCCGTCCCCACGGGAGGCACCCTTGCCCCTCCCCTGCCCTCCACGCCTGCCTACCCGCCATTCCTCTAGAATCCTGTGGATGAAATTGTGTCCCCCAAATTCATATGTTGAACCCCAGCGTGGCGGTGTTTGGAGATGGGCCAGTGGAGGTAACGAGGGTTGATGAGGTCCCTGAGATAGTATTGGCACCCTTGCAAGCAGAGACCCCAGAAGGCCCCAGCTCCATCCATGTGCCTGTCCATCATGTGTGAACACAGCAGAAACGGAGCTGCCTTCACATGAGAAGAGGGCTCTCCTGGGAAACGTCCTCTTAGCCTGGGCCTTGAGCTGGCTGCCCAGCCTCCAGCTGTGGGAAACACGCGTCCGCCCTCTGAGCCGCCCAGCCTGGGCATCTGCCCTGTGAGTCTGGACGCAGCTGTCACCTGGACTCTGTTTCTGCGTCGCTCTCACTCGAGCATGCTCTGTGCCCCAGACTGGAGGCTGAAGCCCTATCCCCAGAAGGGCCCGGCTGGGCTCCGAGCTTCAGGTCTGCCCCCTCCAAAATGCAGTCCCCGGAGGCCAGTGTGACACCCCCGTGCTGACACACTCAGGACACAGACGACAATAGGAAAATGGAGCAAAATGATCAAGTCGAGATGTGTTCTTGAGCATCATCCTAAGTGTTTGAGTTAGTTTTTTGTAATGACCACGTGTAACGCCAGTCTCTCAAAAATCCTGAAAATTGAAGGACAAGCTCTTGGGAGCTCCTCCGAATTTCTCAGCTTCCTCTGGAGCCTGAATCCCCAGCCTTGGGATGCACCTCCCCCACCGTCCCCCGAGCTCTCGCCCCAGGGGTTCTTCTAGCACCTTCTCCACCTCCCTCGGTGTGGCTGCAGAGAAGCGAGGCACAGGGTGGGCGCTGCAGGGACGGCGTGGGCCCTGGGCCACACCCAGGGCCAGCCCCTCTCCGGATCTGGGCCTGCACTGGTTATGGTTTATGTGCAAGTCTGCTCCTTGGACAGAAGTGGAGGCTGAAGGACCAGGTAGGATCGGGCGACCCCCGAGGTCTGGCCTTCCCCAACCTGGGGTCCTGATCTCTGAGCTTGCGAGCAGCACGCTGTCCTGCCCTGAGGTCTGGCCCTGGACAAAGGTCCACTGGGAGGCTGGTTGCCTCAGAGCCAAGTGAGCAGGCCCGGGAGGCCGCCGGTCTGCCCAGAAGCTGTGGCTCTCCTGACCTGAGGTCTGGGCGCAGGTGGGAGGGTCGTCCAGGGTCCAGGGCCCCACACCGCGGCTTTGGGGCAGACTTGCTTCCTCTGTCTCCACATCATCTTCTCCTCTAGTTTCTTGGAGTCCCGCATGAGGAGGCCTCGGGGGTACACCCTCCCCAGACACACTTCACACCTCGGGGCAGTGCCAGGCGGCTGTGGTGGGGCTGGTCTGGGCGTCTGCAGGGCTCCTCAGCACCCCGGGCTCCAGGACTTCCCAGAGGGACATGCTGGGTCCCCTCCACTTTGGAGGGGGTGTGCCATCCGATAAGGGTGACTCGCAGCTGCTCACAGAAGCCAGGGGCCTGGAGTCCCCCGTGAGGTTCCAGGAGGGGCCAGCAGCAGGCAACATCGGGGGGCAATCAGCAAAGTGCAGCCTCCCCAGAACAAGGGGCCCGGAATGGCGAAGGGAAAGGGAGACCGAGGCAGGGCGTAAGGCGGGGCCTCCCTGGGGCTTGATCTGAACAAACTGCGTGTGCTCACACACATGAAACCATATATGGTCACACACGTCTGCGACATTTGAACACGGACTCTATATTTGATATTAAGGAGTCAATGTAAAACATTTTTCGGTGAACAGGAGCTCAGTCTTTCTTAGTGTGGAGTTCTCAGCTCTCTGAGCTTCTCTCATGGACGTGAGTGCGGGTCTGGTCCCCTCCAGCACAGGCGGGACACCGGGCAGCCCCACGGCCCGGACCCACCGCTCGGCACTGCGCCGCCCAAACAGAGCCCTGGGTCGGGCCCAGGGCCTTTAGCCGCCGGCTCCCTTCTCCCCCAGGATGCCCATGGCCTCCCCAAGGTGCTGAAGTACCAGGACTTCGTTCCTGCTTCTTGCGTGGATGCTCCACGGCGGGGATGGACCCCGGTCAACGTACTCATGCCATTGATCCATCTGGGCTGTTTCCAGTTTGGGCTGATTATGAACAGACATGCTGTAGACACTTACGTACAAGTTTTTGTGTGGAAATCAGCTTTCATTTCTCCAAGATAAATACCCAGGACTGCAATCTGGATCATGTGCAGAATCTCTGCTTGACTTTTTAAGAATCGCCACATGCTCTTTGGGGTGGCCGCACCATTTTGCATTCTCAGCACTGACGGCCTGAGTGATCGACCAGCCTGCCTCCCCAGGACCTAGGGGTTTCCCGGGACAGGAGACTCTCAGTCCTGGAGCTGGGAAGCCACGATGGCTGGCCAGCCTGTCTCTGTGAGCACCTGATTTCGCAGTGATCTTTATTTTGTTGTTGCTGCTGATGTTCAGTCAGTAAGTCGTGTCTGACTCTCTGAGACCCCGAGGACTGCAGCGCGCCAGGCTCCCCTGTCCTTCACCATCTCTCGGAGTTTACTCAAACTCATGTCCATTCAGTCGCTGATGCCATCCCACCATCTCATCCTCTGTCACCCCCTTCTCCTTTTGCCTTCAATTCTCCCCTTTCCCTTCACCAGGGCCTTTTCAAGTGAGTCGGCTCTTTGAATCCGGTGGCCAAATTATTGGAGCTTCAGCTTCAGCTCTTTTGGGACTTCCCTGGCGGCTCAGATGGCAAAGCATCTGCCTACAATGTGGGAGACCCGAGTTCTATCCCTGGGTTGGGAAGATACCCTGGAGAAGGAAATGGCAACCCACTCCAGCATTCTTGCCTGGAAAATCCCATGGAAGGAGGATCCTGGTAGGCCCCAGTTCATGGGGTCGCAAAGAGTCAGACACGACTGAGTGACTTCACTTTCGCTTTTAGCTTTAATTCAGTCCTTCCAATGAATATTCAGGGTTGATTTCCTTTAGGATTGACTGGGTTGATCTCCTTGCAGTCCAAGGGACTCTCAAGAATCTTCTCTAGCACCACAGTTCAAAAGCATCAATTCTTCGGTGCTCAGCCTTCGTTATGGTCCATTCTCACATCCATACATGACCACTGGAAAAACCATAGCTTTGACTACATGGACCTTTGTCAGCAGAGTGATGTCTCTGCTTTTTAATATGCTGTCTAGGTTTGTCATACTTTTCCTTCCAAGGAACAAACATCTTTTAATTTCATGGCTGCAGTCACCGTCCAGAGTGATTTTGGAGCCCAGGACAACAAAGTCTGCCACTGTTTCCATTCCCCACTTCTATTTGCCACGAGGTGATGAGACAGGATGCCGTGATCTTAGTTTTTTGAATGTTGAGTTTTAAGGCAGCTTTTCCACTCTTCTCTTTCACTCTCATCAAGAGGCTCTTTTAGTTCCTCTTCACTTTCTACCATTGAAGTGGTATCGTCTGCATATCTAAGGCTGTTGATTTTTCTCCCTGCAATCTTTTTTTTTTTAATCCCAGCAATCTTGACTGAAGCTTGTGCTTCATCCAGCCTTGCATTTCGCGTGATGCACTTTGCATATAAGTTAAATAAGCAGGGGGACAGCATACAGCCTTGCCTATTCCTTTCTCAATTTTGAACCAGTTCATTGTTTCTTGTCACGTTGGTGCTTGACCTGCATGCAGGTTTCTCAGGAGGCAGATAAGGTAGTTTGGTATTCCCATCTCTTTAAGGATTTTCCACAGGATGTTGTGATCCACACAGTGAAAGACTTTAGTGTAGTCAATGAAACAGAAGAAGATGAGTTTTGGGAATTCCCTTGCTTTTTCTACGATTCAGTGAATGCTAACAATTTGATCTCTGGTTCTTCCACCTTTTCTGAATCCAGCTTGTACATCTGGTAGTTCTCAGTCCACGTACTGCTGAAGCCTAGGAGTTGAAGGATTTTGAGCATTACCTTACTAGCACGTGAAACGAGCAAAACTGTTCAAATGGTGGCTTGAACATTCTTTGGCATTTCCCTTCTTGGGGATTAGAATGAAAACTGATCTGCAGTCTTGTGGCCATTACTGCGTTTTCCAAATTTGCTGACCTATTGAGTGTAGCACTTTAATAGCATCATCTTTTAGGATTTTAAACAGCTCAGCTGGAATTCCATCACCTCCACTAGCTTTGCTCGTAGTAATGCTTCCTAAGGCCCACTTGACTTCTCACTCTAGGATGTCTGGTTCTAGGTGAGTGACCAGACCATCATAGTTACTTGGGTCGTTAAGACCTTTTTTCCCACAGTTCTTCTTTGTATTCTTGCCACCGTTTCTTTCTCTTTCTGTTGAGTCCTCGCCATTTCTGTCTTTTATCATGCTCATCCTTGCGTGAAATGTTCCCTTGATAGCTCTAATTCTTTTTGAAGAGATCTCTAGTCTTTCCCATTATATTGTTTTCTTCTTTCTTTGCTTTGTTCATTTAAGAAGGGCTTCTCATTTCTCCTTGCTAGTCTCTGGAATTCTGCATTCAGTTGTGTGTATCTTTTCTTTTCTCCTTGCCTTTCACTTCTCTTCTTTCCTCAGCTATTTGTGAAGCTTCCTCAGACAACCACCTTGCCTTCTTGCATTTCTTTTTCTTTGGAATGATTTTGGTCACTGCTTCCTGTACAATATTATAATCTTCCACACACAGTTCTTCAGGCACTCTGTCTACCAGATCTAATCCCTTGAATCTATTTGTCACCTCCACTGGATAATCCCTATAGCTCAGATGGTAAAGAATCTGCCTGCAATGCAGGAGACCCAGGTTCAATCCCTGGGTCGGGAAGATCCTCTGGAGAAGGAAATGCAATCCACCCCAGTATTCTTGCCTGGGAATCCGACGGACAGAGGAGCCTGGCAGGCTACAGTCCATTGGGGTCGCAGAGTCAGACATGGCTGAGTGGCTAATATGACTGCTACTGGTGTATAGTCATGAGGGGTTGATTTAGGCCATACCTGAATGGCTAACAGTGTCCCCTACTGTTTTCAATTTTAGCCCGCATTTTTCAATAAGGAGCTTATGATCTGAGCCATAGTCAGTTCCAGGTCTGCTAAGAACAATACTGCAGAGGAGCCTGGAAGGCCAGGTCCAAGCTCATGCGCATGCATGCCTGCTCAGTCGTGTCAGACTCTGCGACCCCATGGGTTGTAGCCCACAGGCTCCTCTGTCCCTGGAATTCTCCAGATAAGGATACTGGAGTGGGCTGCCATTTCCTACTCCAGGGATCTTCCTGACCCAAAGACTGAACCTGCGTCTCTTGCGTCTCCTTATTGGCAGGCATGTTCTTTACCACTAGCGCCACCTGGGAAGCCCTGATTTGGTCCACGAATTAAGGTAAATTGGACATGGTCAAGTAGGAGATGGCAAGAGTGAACATCAACATCTTAGGAATCAGTGAACTAAAATGGATGGGAATGGATGAATTTAATTCAGATGACCATTATATTTACTACTGTGGGCAAGAATCCCTTAAAAGAAATGGAGTACTCCTCACAGTCAACAAAAGGGTCCGAAATGCAGTACTTGGATGCAATCTCTAAAATGACAGAATGAACTCGGCAAGTGATTTGCAAGGCTAATCATTCAGCATCACAATACTCCAAGTTTATGCCCCAACCACTAATGTTGAATAACCTGAAGCTGAACGGTTCTATGAAGACTTACAATACCTTCTAGAATTGGCAATAACCACAAAAAATAGGTCCTTTTCATCATAATGGATTGGGATGCAAAATTTGAAGGTCAAGAGTTACCTGGAATAACAGGCAAGTTTGGGCTTGGAGTACAAAATGAAGCAGGGCAAAGGCTTATAGGGTTTTGCCAAGAGAACGCACTGGTCATAGCAAACACCCTCTTCCAACAACACAAGAGATGACTCTACACATGGACATTACCAGATGGTCAGTACTGAAATCAGATAGATTTTTATTTTATCCCTTCTAATATGTGAGTACTTAGTATCTCATTATGGACTTCACTGGCATTTCCCTGAGACCTATGATTTGAGCATCTGTTCACGTGCTGTTTGCCATCTATGTATCTCCCTGGTGAAGTGTCCGCTCAACTACTTTCAATCTTTTCTTACTGGGTTTAAAAAAAGTGTTTACTTATTTGGCTGCCTTGGGTCCTAGCTGCAGCGTGTGGCGCGTTCACGGGTGGCATGGCCTCTCTCCAGCTGTGTGTGCGGGCTCGGGAGCTGAACGGCACGGGCCTGGGTGCTCCGCCGCATGTGGGGTCTCAGTTCCCCGACCAGGGATCAAATCCTTGTTCCCCGCACGGCACAGTGGATTCTTAACAACTGGACCATGAGGGAAGCCCCAGGCTTTTTTGTAACTGTTGATTTTTGAGAGTTCTTTATATATTTTCAGTACATATAGTTAGATATGATTTGCAATTTTCTCCCGCTCTATAGCTTGTCTTTACATTCTCTTAAAATGTTTTTCTGAAAGGAAAATTTAAGTTTTTGATGAAATCCAACTCATCATTGCTTTTTTAAAATTTGTGGTAAAATATGGATGACAAAAAATTTGATGTTTTAACCATTTTTAAGTGTACAATTCACTGACATTAAGTAAATTCACCATGTTGTGTAACCATGATCATTATCTATTTGCAGAATTGTGTCATCACTCCAAACAGGGACTCTGTACCCACTGGGTGGTATCTCCCCACTTCTGCATCCCCCAGTCCCTGGAAACTCAATTCTACTTTCCGTCTCTTGGTCTGTTCTTGATACCTCACCTAAGTGGATGGATTAGGAAATGGCAACACATTCCAGTATTCCTGCCGGAATAATCCCACGGATAGAGGCGGCTGGTGGGATGCAGTCCATGGATTGCTGAGGGCACACATCTGAATGGAGTCATGTCGCGCTTGCTCCTTTGTAATGGGCTTATTTCCTGTCAGAACTTAATTTGTTTTTCATTTCATTTTTAACTGTGGTAAAATACAGATAAAATGCCTCCTGAGAAATCTGTATGCAGGTCAAGAAGCAAGTTAGAACTGGACATGGTACAACAGGCTGGTTTCAAATTGGGAAAGGAGAAATCAAGGCTGCATATTTAACTTATATGCCAAGTACATCATACGGAATGCAGGCTGGATGAAGCACAGCTGGAATCAAGATTGCTGGGAGAAATATCAATAACCTCAGATATGGAGATGACACCACACTTATGGCAGAAAGTGAAGAGGAACTGAAAACCCCCTTGATGAGAGGAGGGTGAAAAAGTTGGCTCAAAACTCAGCATTCAGAAAACAAAGATCATGGCATCCAGTCCCATCACTTCATGGCAAATAGAAGGAAAAACAGTGGAAACAGTGACAGACTTTATTTTTTGGACTCCAAAATCATTGCAGATGGTGACTGCAGCCATGAAATTAAAAGACGCTTGTTCCGTGGAAGAAAAGTTATGACCAATGTAGACAGCATATTAAAAAGCAGAGACATTACTTTACCAACAAAGGTCTGTCTAGTCAAGGCTATGGTTTCTCCAGTAGTCATGTATGGATGTGAGGGTTGAAATATAAAGAAAGCTGAGCACCGAAGGATTGATCCTTTTAAACTATGGTGTTGGAGAAGACTCTTGAGAGTCCCTTGCACTACAAGGAGATTCAAAGGAATCTAACCAGGAGATCAGCCTTGGGTGTTCATTGGAAGGACTGATGTTCAAGCTAAACTTCAATACTTTGGCCACTTGATGTGAAGAACTGACTCATTGGAAAAGACCCCGATGCTGGGAAAGATTGAAGGCAGGAGAAGGGGACGACAGAGGATGAGATGGTTGGATGGTATCACGAACTCAATGGACAGCAGTTTGGGTAAACTCTGGGAGTTGGCGATGGACAAGGAGGCCTGGTGTGCTGCAGTCCATGGGGGTTGCAAAGAGTCAGACACAACTGAGCGACTGAACTGAACTGAACAGATCACATAAAATTTTACCATCCTAACTGTCCCTTGGACTGCAAGGAGATCCAACCAGTCCACTCTAAAGGATATCAGCCCTGGGTGTTCTTTGGAAGGAATGATGCTGAAGCTGAAACTCCAGTACTTTGGCCACCTCATGCAAAGAGTTGACTCATTGGAAAAGACTCTGATGCTGGGAGGGATTGGGGGCAGGAGGAGAAGGGGACGACCGAGGATGAGATGGCTGGATGGCATCACGGACTCGATGGACATGAGTCTGAGTCAACTCCGGGAGATGGTGATGGACAGGGAGGCCCGGCATGCTGCGATTCATGGGGTCACAAAGAGTCGGACACTGAGCGACTGAACTGAACTGAACTGTACGTTTCAGCAGCGGGAAATACATTCTCACGGTTATGCAGCCGATCTCCAGGTCTCTTTTCATCTTCCCAGCCTGAAGCTCCGTCCCCATTATACCCCCTTTCCCCTGCACTCACACTCCGCCTTTCCGTATCATGACTCTGGCCACTCTGGGGCCCTCACACAAGTGAGTGTGTTTGTGCCTCTGGGTCTGGCTTCGGTCACTCAGCGCCACGTCGTCAAGGCCCACCCAGGCCGACCTGTGTCAAAAGCGCCTTCCTTTGTCAGACTTAATAACATTCCCAGACACTTCCAGGCCCGGTCCACCCTCCCAAGCCCGGACGCCGCAGGGGTGAGGCCTGCAGGACCCGGCGGGAGCCCGGAGCCAGGTCCGCCCAGGTGCGGACGGGCGGCGGGAGGGCGGAGCGGCCCCNGGAGATCCTGAAGGGCCTGGATTACCTGCACTCGGAACGCAAGATCCACCGGGACATTAAAGGTGCCTCGGGGCCCGTGGGGCCCGGTGCTCACTGCGCCCGGAGACCCGGCAGTCCTGCTGTCACCAGTGACAGATAGAGCCGGCTCAGCGCTGTGTCCCTGCACACGGCATGGCCGGCTCTGCGTGTGGAGGGGGGGCCCCGGCCTAGCCTGTGAACGTGAGGGGTGAGAGCAGCCACGCTGGTGGACGCCAGTGGCCTGGCCAGCCTGCAGGGGCATGACTGGCAGAGCAAGGGAAGTCAGGCATCCCCCCCGCCCCGCCGCCCGCCTGTTGAGCGATCTGGCAGGGAGGGCGGTTCCTGTGCGCAGGGTCGTCAGTGGTGACCATCGCGGGCACTGGGGCCGGCTGAGGGTGCGCGTGCGCGGGGCCCACGGCCGCCCGCTGGCAGTGTGCCATGGCCTTGGGGCTGAGGGCGGACCTCCCTGGGAGACTGGCCGGAGGCTGGGGGGCGCTTCCTCGGGCGGCATGAAGGGTGACGCCCACGGTCCTGTGTCGCAGCCGCCAACGTGCTCCTCTCAGAGCAGGGCGATGTGAAGCTGGCAGACTTCGGGGTGGCGGGGCAGCTCACAGACACGCAGATCAAGAGGAACACGTTTGTGGGCACCCCCTTCTGGATGGCACCTGAGGTCATCAAGCAGTCGGCCTNGCCCTTCGGGGGCCCCTTCTGACTCCAGCTGGTCCCCAGATGGTTGGAGGAGGGGGCTGCCGCCGGGCCCCGGGGGCGGGGAGCCCCGCGTACCCGGAACAGGGCCCCGAGCAGGTCTGCTCTCCCTCCAGTTGACTGAAACGGCCTGAAGCGGGTTCCAGAGCCTCCAGGCGGGATCTCGGGGCCTCCCGGGGGCGCGGCGGATGGTCTGAGGGCCGCGCAGACATGGCTCACCTCAGGGGATTTGCCCACCAGGTAAGGGTGGGCGTCTGGGCGGCGCGCGGGCGTGCCCGCTGCTCGGGGCGGAGCGCCGCTGCAGAGTTCGAGAAAGGCCGTTTCACCAAGGACTGTCTTTTGAAAAGTGGTCCGGGGGTCTCAGAAGAGCAGCCCCTCTGAGGGCGCGTGTGGGAGGAGGGGTGGAGGCCCGTGATGCGTAGCCCTGGGCAAAGCGGGAGCAGTGGCCAGGTGCTCAGACTTGGTGGGTGCAGGGCTGACTGGGGTCCGCCCGTTGGCGGGGTCCTCCCGTTGGCAGCGTCCTGTGGGCCAGGAGCCCACCAGCCTGTCAAAGTGTAGCCTCAGTGCAGGGTCAGTGGAGGTGTGCAGAGACCGACGCTGGCACAGGGCTGGGCCACAGGAACTGGATCTGTGCACCTGGAGGGCCGCGGAAGGTCAGGGTCCACGAGCACCTTGGCTAGGGGGACGGGCCTCATCGGCCCTGAGGGGGAGGAGGGGGGCTGGGAGTGTCTGTGTGCAGGGATGGCAGAGGACACGCCTGTGCGTTTCTCTTGCTGGGTGGAGAGGGCTGCCACTGGGCTGCAGGGGGCCTGCCTGGGAGATGCCCAGTTTTTTGGCTGGTTGGTTCTCGAAATTACCAACCCCACAGCACTTGGAGGGGGCTGGCTCTGTGCATTAACTGCCTCAGTCCAGGGCACCCTCCACAGCGTGCCCTGGGGCTGATGGCTGCAGTTAGGCGGGTTGGGGCAGCCGCCGTCAGGGCTTGTGGGCCACACTTCCCCCCACTTTGCTGTTACTGCAAGGCAGGTGTGAGTGGGAGCTGCTGGGAAGTAAACGCCCGGCTGGTGAGGTGGTCCTTCATCCCAGCTGTTGGGTTTTGCTCTCCTTAGCTGGTCAGCTCGGGTGTGGTTTAGGCTGACGGCTGTGAGGTGGTGGGAGCACCTCTTGAAGAGAATTGAGCCCTGAGGCTCACTCCCGTCAGCCCAGTTTGGGAGGATTGGGAGCCTGGGAGGAACAGAAAGTGTGTGTCCTTGCGGGGGAGGAGGAGCTGGAGTCAGGTCGGCTCTTGGGAGAACCCCAGGGCCCTGCGCTGACGCTGCCGGTGGGCCGCTGCGGGCGCGTGCTCCCTCGGACACGTGCGTCTTCCCAGTCCCTGGACTAGGATGCTGGGAGAGGAGTCTGGCTCCAAGTCAGGGGCTGTAGGAGCAGCTCCCACGTGCGGACGTGGCTTTGTGAGCGGCCCCTGGCCTGGGTGCTGGTGGTGCTCGCAGCGGGGCCTGGGTGGCTGCATCTTGCCCTGGGACGGAGCGGGGCTCAAGGGAGCTGAGGAAGGGACCCCAGAGGAAGGAAGCCCCTTTTGTCCTTTCAGGGGTGGAGACGCTTGGTCTTTGTCGGTGACAGGAAGCCTGACAGGACGTTGTTTTCCTTGAGATGGTTGTCACCGTGGCCCCGTGAGGCGGGCCCTGTGTGCATGGGGCGGTGGCCTGCTCCCTGCAGGGGAACCTTGGGCATCGGGTCCCCGCCGGGCTATGCCTCCTGCCCCGGCCTGTGCAGCTATGGAAGCGCTCTCTGCAGGTGACTGCCACCTGTCGGGTGCATGGGTCACTTGGGGGGTGATGCCAGCGGCGGGCATGGTGCTAAGTGGATGTGCAGGCGGCTGAGCAGTGACCGCAGACCGGGCCGCCCCAGGGCAGGTTCAGAGCACGGCGGGCGGTCTGGGCTGGGCGAGCAGCCTGAGCGGCTGTCCAGACCCAGGTCTCAGAAGGGCCGCTGCAACCCGGCCCCGGGCCCTGTCTCCCCTCTTCCGGGGCTGCGAGCAGGCTGTCCCAGGGTGCGCCGTGGGGGCTTCTGTCCACTCAGGGGCCCGGCCTGCAGCCATGGGGGCCTGAGGAGGCTGAGAGCTGGGCCAGGCTCCCTGCCCCCGTGCTGGGCCCAGCCTCTGGTTAGGGGTCTGCCCTGTGCCCGCTTCGCGGCTGTGGAGAGCTGGGGGACCAGACCCAACTCTGGCCTGGGGGCAGGGGTGTCACTGGCAGAGGCCCGAGGGTGGGAAGGGGAGGCCGAGGGAGCGCTGGGGGGACGACGGTGCCCGTTATTGCTGCCAGGCTGGCCTGCCCCACGTCTGCACAGGCTACCTTGGAGGGAGCGGAGCCTGTTTTTGGAGCACGGGCTGGACTGGAGGTGTGCTCTGGGCTGAGACAGCGTGGGCTCGGGTGGGGCCGAGGGGGTGGCAGGAGGCGGCTTCCTGGGCCCCCGGGCCCGGGTCTCTCCTGAGGCTGCTGCCTGCGCCCCCTCCTGCTCACCTGGCGTTCTGAGGCTGGGTGAGCTCTTCCCTGCTGGTGACAGCCCGGGGCAGGCAGCTCTTGGCTGTTTCTGGTTGACATGTCTTCTCGAACTGGAGCCAGCGGGCCCCGAGCTGTGCCCTGCCTGGGGGGAGCCCTGTGCCCCCAGACTCTGCTCAGAGCCTGTGAGTGGCTGCCCTGGCCCGGCCCCCTCAGCGCCAGGGCGCTCGCACGGACGGGTGGGTATGGTGTTGCCTTAGGGGGTGCCTGGGCGCCCTCGGGGCGGCGTGGTCTGGAGGGAGCTGTGTCTGGGGGACTTGTGGCCCAGTGTGCTCGGGAGACCCTCTCTGCCCTTGTGTGGACCAGATGCCAGGCTCCCTGCCCGCCTACCAGCACCACTGGGGTCCTGGGCCTCCAGCACGTGCAGTGGGGGTGCACGGTGGCCCCAGCACCCAGGGGGCCATGCAGGTGGGGGTGAGGGATGCCCCCTGTCCTCCACGCAGCCCCCCGCTGAGCTGTCTCAGGCCTGGACACTGAGGTCAAGGTCGAAAGCCAGATTGCTCTGTGGACGCCTCTGTGCTGCCGTGTCCTGGCGCTGAGCCTGTCTGAGGCTCTGCGCCTTGTCGGGCGGGTCTGTGCTCCAGTCTGAGCCCCAGGTGGGGAGGGTGGTTTTCTGTCCATTTGAACGTCCAGGAGAGCGTGGGTTTCTAGCTCCGTGCTAGGGTGAGGGCATCACTGTCTTGAGGACTCTCTGTAAGGGGTGTGGCTTCCAGGTGTGCAGGGAGAACTCAATACCTGTTTTGTTTTTTTCCTTTGATGAATAGGCTTCACTTCTTAGAGCAGTTTTTGGTTTAGAAAGTTGAATGAGAGAGTTCTTTGCACCCTGCAAGCCTTCCCTGGAGTTGGTTATGACTGATGGCCCAGCGTGGTCAGGTTGTTGCCCATGAAGCCAGCGGCCTGCGAGGCCGGCCCCCTGCTCACAGCGTTGCCAGCACCACTGTCCAGCTGCCCCATATCCCTGTGCTCCGCCTCCTGTCCCTCCTGGCCCGTGACTCGCCTCCCTGGGTCCTCCCCATGCCTGGGCTGTGGTCACCGAGTGGTGAGCTGCACAGCCCGCCTGCCTTCCCTGTGACTCTGGCTTCTTGGCGAGAGCCTCAGCCTCTCAGTCCTCTCTGGGGATGTTTGCTCCTGTGTGGAGGTAACGTCAGGTTTTCTGAATGAAAGGGGACATAAGAAGCAAGGAAGGGATCAGGGGGGCTCCCTGGCCATCTGCCCCTGACCAGGCTGCTCGCCCACGTCCCCAGCACTCGCGAGTGGACCCCGAGGAGCTTTTCACCAAGCTCGACCGCATCGGCAAGGGCTCCTTCGGGGAGGTGTACAAGGGCATCGACAACCGCACCAAGGAGGTGGTGGCCATCAAGATCATCGACCTCGAGGAGGCGGAGGATGAGATCGAGGACATCCAGCAGGAGATCACCGTGCTCAGCCAGTGCGACAGCCCCCACATCACGCGCTACTTCGGCTCTTACCTGAAGGTGCCCCCCCAGACGTGCCCCGCCCGTACGGGGGCGCTGCTGGGCCCCCTGTGGCCAGAGTGGGGACCGGGCTGGCGGGCCCTGTCTGCTCAGGAGCCCTGGCTGGGTCTGCCCCCCGTGGGCCTGGTCTGCAGGGCGGGGGTCCCCACAGGAGGAACCATGGACTGGGCTCCCAGGGAATGGCCGCGCCCAGCGCCAGGGGCCCGGCCTTGTCCTGAGGGGAGTCTGGGGGTGGCAGGCCGTGAGCAGGGAGCAGCTGGCTCTGGAGGGGCCCGTTTGTGCCCTTCCCGGGCAGGGTGGGCCCCCTGCAGCCGGAGCCCTTCCCAGGGGCTGTGGACATGGGCTCGGCCCAGCTGCAGTGTCTGCGCAGGGGTGTGGCGAGGGGAGCCAGGCAGGCTGCCACTGCTGCTCCCGGTGGGCGTCTTGGCTGAGTCAGTACAGCTAGGCTTCCTGCTGCCCCCTGCTGACACGCTTCTCTGCCCCAGAGCACGAAGCTGTGGATCATCATGGAGTACCTGGGTGGCGGCTCCGCCTTGGACCTGGTGAGCCGGGGGCCTGGTGAGCTGGGGGCCCAGGGGGCCGGGGGCCTGGTGAGCTGGGGGCCCAGGGGGCCGGGGGCCTGGTGAGCTGGGGGCCCGGTGGGCGGGGCAGCCCGGGGTGGGGGCAGGGCCAGACTGAAGGAG
>SJYV01033291.1:107360-123275 GCA_006410875.1 Neotragus pygmaeus
TGCGGGGCGCGGGCCTGCAGGGTGCGGGCGGCCTGCGCAGCAGCGGCCCTGTGGCTCTCTGTCCAGGCCGACATCTGGTCGCTGGGGATCACAGCCATTGAACTGGCCAAGGGCGAGCCTCCCAACTCCGACCTGCACCCCATGCGCGTCCTGTTCCTGATCCCCAAGAACAGCCCGCCCACGCTTGAGGGCCACCACAGCAAGCCCTTCAAGGAGTTTGTGGAGGCCTGCCTCAACAAGGACCCCCGATTTGTAAGCACCTCCCGCCCCCAGCTCCTGAGTGGTGAGGCGGCCCGCACAGCTGAGTGCAGTTGGACCTCCTGGAACTGGGCTCCAGAGGACAGCGGGTGTGCGTGCACATGTGCGTGCATGGACGGGGGGTGTGTGTGTGCGTGCATGGAGTGGCACGCTGTCTGTAGTGGGAGCTCAGAGATGACAGGGCCAGAGGCCCCTCCGCTGTGCCCGGCTCCTCTCTGCCTCCGGCCCAAGCCAGGAGGGTCTGGAGGGATGCCCTTCCCCTGGGGAGGACGGTGTGCAGCCACCTAGCTCTCTAGGCGTTCCTGCCACCGGGTCCCTTGATCAGGCTCCCAGCGGCGGCAGCGATGCTGAGGCCCCGGGCTCAGCCCAGGCCTCCTTGCTCTGAGCGCCAGGGGCTCCCCAGGCAGCACTCGGCTGCCGGGTGCCTGGTGACCTCTGTGTGTCCCCGGCAGCGGCCCACCGCCAAGGAGCTCCTGAAGCATAAATTCATCACGCGCTATACCAAGAAGACCTCCTTCCTCACGGAGCTTATCGACCGCTACAAGCGCTGGAGGTCCGAGGGCCATGGAGAGGAGTCCAGCTCCGAGGACTCCGACATGTAGGGCCTGCTCTTCCCACGGGGCTGAGGCGGGCTCTCCAGGGCAGGGGTCGGCCTTTGGGGCCATGAACCAGTGCACCTCGGGGCCTTCCTGACCCCCAGGCCCCATGTGACTTCCGACTGTCGCCTTCAGAGACGGAGACCCCGAGGATGGAGAGCAGGGGCCCGTCTGGACGTTCCCCCCCACCGTCCGGCCGAGCCCGCATGGCAAGCTGCACAAGGGGATGGCCCTGCATGGTCCCCAGAAGGTCGGCCTGGCCCCGGGCGCACCGCAGGGAGCGGGCTGCGGGGGCACCTGGGCACGCCCACTCCCCTGGGGTGGCTCTTCAGGAGAGCAGGCTTGGGGGGTGGCTCGCAGTTGCCCACGCCCCGCCGCCTCTGCCCTGCTCACCTCCACACGCTCTGCCTTTGTAGTCGGCGGAGCCCGTCAAGAGGCAGCCGAGGTCACAGTGCCTGTCCACACTGGTCCGGCCCGTCTTTGGAGAGGTGAGGGCCAAGCTGGCGCGGCACAGGGTGTCTGGGTCCCTCGGGGCTCACGAGGTTGGCCCCTTGGACGCGGCGTTTTGAGTGGAAAGACCAGAGATGGCTGGGATAAGCGGGCCTCAGGTGACCCTCAAGATCCCGAGCCTGCCAGGGTCTTCTGGGGCCTCAGGGGGGCTTTGAACATGAGCTACTATCCTGGGACCTTTTATCTTGAACCACAGACGCAGACGCGGGGTGATCTTTAGTCTGGAGAGAGCCTGGGAGATTTCTGTCTTGGGTGTCAGGCCCTGGACAGGGAGCCCTTAAGGGCCACTCCCATTGGTCACGTGACCCAGTGTCTGTGTCACGTGCTCAAGAGCAGTCAGGAGCATCCCCCGGAGCTAGTCATCAGCCGTGGGCTGTGGCCGGGGTCACACCCAGGGTGACGCTGGCCCTGAAGCCCGGGAGCAGGGGTGGATGTTGAGAGAAGGCAGCGGAGCCACGCCAAGGGGGGTTGGGTGGGCAGGCTCCCAGCCTGGGCCCGCGGTGCCCGGGAGGGGAAGGGGACGGGTGGGGAGGGGAGCTGGCTGAGGTGGGCTGTCCATGGGCATGCGGGCTCCTGGGGTTGGCACCTTTGGGGTGTGCAGTGGGTGGGAGGCGTGGCCACACCCTGGCTGGCTGGGCCCCCTGCGGGTTCCGGTTCTGTGGACTGGCCTGAGGTCAGGCTGTCGGGTGGGTGTCCGGGGAGGTGTGTGCCCTTTGTCCCTTTGTCCTGTGTGCTGGGCGAGCAGGCTGACCCGTCTCCGGCCCCCCGGCCAGGCCGTCTCCTCGTGGGGCCTCCACAGCTGTGGGGTGCGAGTGGGCCCCTCGTCCCAGTGGCCAGCCTGGCGGGGCTGGCCGGGCCACTCACGCACATCTGGGCTGTGGGCTTCTGCAACGGGTCGGGAGAAGGCTCGTGGTTGGAGGAGCGGGGCCCAGGGGGCAGGGCCGGCTGGGAGGCCCGCCCCCCCTGCCCCTCCCCGGTCCTGGGAGCCTCTCCTCGGCGCTCAGGGGGACCGTTGGGCAGTGCTGCCTCCTGCTGCTTGTTGCGGGGCGGGAGGCGCCCTGTGGCCCCCAGTCAGGTGCCTGGGGGTGTCCGTGCAGCTTAGAGAGAAGCACAAGCATGGCGTGGGGGCGCTGGAGGAGCTGGAGAACGCCTTCAGCCTGGCCGAGGAGTCCTGCCCCGGCATCTCCGACAAGCTGATGGCCCACCTGGTGGAGCGGGTGCAGAGGTGAGGGCCCGGGGGCGGCGGCTGCTGAGGGTCCTCCTCGCCGGGCGGGGCTTGGCTCTGCGGGTCCTGTGCCCCTGGCCTGGACCAGGCCCAGGGTGGAGCAGTGACCTGGCCTCTGGTCTGCAGGTTTTCCCACAGCAGAAACCACCTGACCTCGACCCGCTGAAGCCCTGTCTGCATCCGGGAGGAGTCTCCACCTGGAGCCGTGTGGTCGGGACTGTGCTGACCAGGGCCCTGTGCGGTCCTGGCCTCGCCCCACGGGCCGCGTCCCTGCCCCGCAGAGGGCCGCCCCCTCCCACGTCCCCTCCCGGCGAGGCCGAGGCCGCAGAGGCGGCGGGCTTGGTCTCCTTGAGGCCCTGAGGCCGGGCTGGCCCCCGGGGTTCTGCTCGCTGCCAGGCGGAGGGGCAGGGACGCGCCCGGCAGACCTGCTGCCTCCCGCCTGGCCCGCCCTGCCTTGGAGGCCGTAGATTTGCCCTGTGCTGTTGGAGCAGGTACTGTGTCTTCTCATAAGTACTCGTGTCGGCCAGATTGTTGTTTTTTTAAGAAAATCAAACTTCCTTGCTTCCCTAGGTATTCTGACGTTAAAGTGTTAGTTTTCACAGCATCTTGAGAGGCTCCTGCCACTTTCAATAAAGACCTGAACTGAGATGTGCTGGTGGCGGGCGGGGTGCTCAGGCTCCCGAGGCCTCCTCACCCAAGGTGGGCACGAGCGGCCGCTGGCTGGAGGGTGGGTGGGGCGAGGCAGCACGTGGGACCAAGCACGAAGCAGCCGTTTATTCTCAGCCACTCGGCGCGTGAGCACCGTACACTCCTTGGGATGATCAGTTAGTGGGGCTTGCTGTCCACTTTTCAGAAGTGTGGGCTGGAGGGCACCAGAGAGGCTTCTGTGCCTAGACCCCCCACATCACCCAGCCTGACGGGAGGCCCGGCCCGGGAGGAGGAGGGCAGGTGGTTGAGGGCGGGGCAGCGCCAGCCTTGCCCGCACAGAGCGGGCCTGCTTCCCCTGCACGCCCTCCTGGCGCCTCGCAGAGCCCAGGCGCTGGCTGCGTTCCGGGGCAGCACTCCCTGCCGGGTGTTGCCAGAGGCCCGCCTGCCACTAGTCTCCTGGGGGGTCGAGCAGTCGTGGGGTGCATGCTGGCCTTGCTTGCTTGGCTGTCTGCATCTGGGCAGGGTGGGCCTCAGGCCTCCTCCTCAGGGGTCCCGGCCCTCCCAGCTGAGGCGCTGGCTCTCTCTATCACCTCCATCCACCTGAGAGGAGGCGTAGAGGTCAGAGCCGCCCCACCAACTGCTCGCCTGGGAGGCAGGGCATGCTCTGGCCCTCAGATCGGCGGGCCTGTGCCCCAACACTTTCCCAAGAACGACCCAAGTCAAGAGGGAAGGGCCCCTTAAACCCCAGCAGCAGCACTTGGCAGCCCCTCCAGACCCAGGGAATGCGCAGCCGTCCTCAGGGGGCATGGCCGGCGCCTCTGCAGTTACCTCCTGAATGTGTATTTGCTCTCGGCCCGGAAGAAGTAGACGTGGGACTTGAACTGGAGCTTGAAGACGTGCTCCTTGTGGATGCTGTCGGTGTCCCTGGGCAGGCTCACGCTGTAGCCCAGCAACGGGAGGCTGGCCAGGGGGCGGTCGTCCTGGAAGGTGGCAGGGCGTGCTCACTCGGCAGGCCCCCAGCCCCGGCCTCCCGGAGGCAGGCTCCGTGAGGCCGCAGCGCCCACTGGTGGAGCCCCCGCCTACCTGATGAGTTTTGTAGAAGAACAAACAGAAATTGGTGAAGACCACCCAGAGCTTCTGCCAGCCACTGCTGTTCTTGAACTTTCTCAGCAGGTATCCAGAAAGCTGGTTCTGAAAAGAAATGTCTGTGGACGTTTGTCCCAGGACCGCCGGCCCGAAGGGCCGCCCCAGGCTTCCCTGTGCTCTGCGGGCGGAGGCCTGGCGCCTCACTCTGCCCTAATGCGCCCAGCGCCGCCCCGGCCCTGCCCCGGCCTTAACGGTCCAGCGGGCGGGGAGAGGCTGGACGAGCCCGGCGCTCCTTGTCCCCAGGGTCCTGGGACAGACACAGGAATGGGCCGAGGCTCCCAGACGAGAGCTGGGGCTCCACAGGATGCCCACAGCGGCGTCTACCCGCAGGCTGGGGGCATAGCACCTGCGTGCCCTGCTGCGGCGCCCCTTGTGTTGCCCGCTGGCGCCCCATCCCTCTGGGCATCGCGAGTGTGGCCCCCAGGCCTGAGCCCATGGACAGCACAGGCAGCTCCTGAGGCCGGGGCCCCACACCTCTGACCCTGGGGCTGGCACAGATGGCAGAGGAGCACCCAGGTCACCTCCTGTCCGGTGGGTCCCCGTGAGCTGGCCCGCTGCCTGCTCACTCCCCGGCCTGGCCCCCACCTGCTCTGGGGGCGCCTAGGGGCCTGACACACCAGGCTGCACGCTGCTGCAGGGAGGGAGCAGAGCAGGGGCGCCCGCGCTCGGCCGCACCTCGCCGGCCGCTCTGTGGTCGGCCCTGGACACACTGGTCTGGCGGCACCAGCACACATGCGCGGTGGTACTGGCGCGGAGCTGGCCTGTTCCCGCCACGGAGCCCCGGGCCCCGCCAACCTCGTCCTCAGACTCCGGCTCCAGGGAGGCCTCGTCGGGGGACCCTAGGGAGAGGCCAGCCCTGGCTGAGGATGCGGGAAACCCAGCCATGTGCTGCCCTGCCAGAGCGCCCACACCCACTGCCCCCTAAACATGCTCCATGGAAGGAAGACATGCGGGCGTAGTGGGTGGGCTGCCCAGGCGACCCCCCAGCCCCGCCCCCAGAAGGCCTCCTCGGTGTCCAGGGGCTCGGCTAGCACTCACCGCGGGGCAGGGGGCACAGCATGCGGGCCGGGGGCTCCGGGGTGCTGCCAGTCTTGACCGCATCAATGGCCGCGTTCAGGTCGTGCAGCCACTTGGACTTCTCCAGCCGGGTGCTGTGGGCAGGCCTGAGGCTCAGCCGCTGGGCAGGGGCCCCTCCCGCGGTGGGGCAGGGAGTCAGGGTGCCTGCCCTGCCCAGGCACCCCGTGCTGTGGGTCCTGAGGGCTGGCAGGGGTGCTGGTGGCCCAGCCTGACCCACCATGCTGGCTGGGCCTGGCCCACATCGTGGTATGTTCCTGAATCACGGGATTTTAAGGCTCTGGTGCTGTGGTGCAGAAATGGGTGCCTGGAGCCTGGGTCAAGGTAAGCCGCCAAGGTCTCCTGGTCGGAGGTGAGTGCCCCGTGCTCTGAAGCCAGCCAGGACCCCACAGGGTGCGGCAGGACCCAGGCCCTCCTCTGGGAGGCATGGGGCCAGGTACAGCTCAGTGCCGATCCCCACAGAGGGCCCGCACAGGCCATCAGGAGCCTGGGTCTCCTTCCCGGGGATGTGCCCTGGGGCAGGGACATGTCCACTGGTCCTGCGCTGTGGCCCAGGCGGCCTCTTGCTGCCCAGTTCTGGGGCAGGGGGCAGCCTGCAGTGCCGGGCCGTCCTGGGGATGGTGTCAGCAGCCACACGCTCCCACTGAGGGTGAAGCTGCTCCCCTGAAGCAGTGCTCCCTGGGCCGTGTGTCCGGGTGACTGCGACATGCTTGGCACAGGGGCCCACAGGCAGACGGGGAAGGACGGCCCTCACCTGGCCGCCACCACGATGGTCTTCCGAGCCGCGTAGATCGTGAAGCAGTGTGGCACAGACCACTCACTCTCCCGATCCTCCACCTGTGGGCGGAGAGGGGGTGTCTGGACCAGGAGCGGGCTGGCGGGACCCGAGCTTGCAGCTGGACGCAGGTGTGCACCAGGCCCCCGCTGACTACCAGGGGCTACAGGGGGCACCGGGATGCCCATGGTGGGGCCCTGCCACCCAGGTGGACGACCTGAGGGCCAGAGGCGCCTGACTACTCACCGGTGGGTCCAGCACTATCAGCTGAAAATCAAGCACAGGAAGAGACAGTGAGCGTTTTGTTGAAAAGAGAGTCGGACAATTCATGATATAAAGTGGTACCAAAACCTAACAAAGACTCAAAAACCACAGACTAACTATGATGATAAGGGATTAAATAACTCCAGAAAAAAGTGTTCCCTAATTGGACCTAAAGCCAGAGACAAGGCATCGTTCTATAGCAAGCCAGGTGCTTCCAGAGATGCAGGACGGCTTCACGTTATGAAGCTGACTGACAGAATCCACTGTGTCACAAAGAGCAGAGTGGCCGTTCCCACGCACTGGAGCCCCCGCCAAAGCCCTGCGCGCCTGATGAAACCTCATGGAGACCAGTAGAGGATGCTGTGCCGGCAGGGAGTGACTGTCCGCCGGCCTAGGGCCGCCAGCCTTCCCTCCACAGTCAGGAGTGAGCATGGGTTGTCTGTCCCCAGCACTAGCTGGTTATAGGTGACTGTCCCCCCCCACACACATGGGATGCCAGGCAGGATGCCCCACGCGGGACTTGGAGGTCAGAATCTAACATGAGCAGCGGCAGGCAGCAGGACAGGGTTTATCAGGATGGCACCTCCTCTCAGTTAAATAGGTTAATACAATTCAACAGAAATCTCAGTTGTTTTCCTTGAAGGAATTCATCCAAATGATTTCACAGTTTACTTAGAAGTAAACTTACTTAGATACTTGAGACTAGCAAAGAACTTTTCAAAAGGACAGATACGAGAAGGAACTTAGATGCAGTGACTAGCCACTAATGAGAAGTGTGCAGACGGATGTTGGGACAGACAGAAATGGAACAGAACCTCCAGAAAGAATCCAGGTGTAAACACAAGAATGTTTCATATGATCAAGCCAGCCTTGGGATCAGTGAGAGAAATGAAGTGTTCAACAAATAATGAGAAAGCTGACTACAAAAAGGAAAAGTTACATCTCTCTCTAAAAACATCTAAAACAACAAACTTTAGGCAGATTAGTTAGAAAAATAACACACTTCAGTGTATCAGGAAAGAAGCTGGCAACACAATCTTGGTGTGGGAAAGACTTTCTGAGCCCGCAGCAAGGACAGAAACCCCAGAGGAAAAGACGGACAGACTGCCTGACTGAAAACAGCGACCTTCACACCTTCAACAAGTAGGACCTCTGTGCCATGTGCAGTTCTAGGAAGAAGACAAACACGATCTCTCTGGATGGAGTTTAAATTCTCCGAGGTAAAACCACACTGAAGGCACAGTGAGAGGAGTGACTGACCTGGCGAGCACCCGAGGCCTGGGAGGGTTTAGAAGCGCTCCACACTGTGGAAGGTGGGGCGATGCCCAGGGCTGGGGCAGAGGCAGGTGCAGACGCGCCTGGTGGGAAGGTTACCCGGCCAGTTGCTTCTGCAGCCGCGGAGCGTTAACAGTCGAGAGCCCCCGGCCCACACGGTTTATCTCAAGGACGTAACTAAGGATGTGTCCAAAGACAGAAATGGTGGTGCGGTTTCTCATCCTGAAAATCTAGACACAGCAAAGTGTCCAGTGCAAGGAGCTGCTTAAATGAGCTGGGGCCTCGCTCCCTGGTCCAGTGCTCAGGACTCCGGAGCCAGTGGTGAAAGCAGAGACTGTTGAGATGAGCTGCCGAGCAGAGCCAGCAGCGGTCACAGCCAGCCTGCAGCGTGCGCTCCTGGGTGACGGCCAGAGGCCCGCAGAGCTCCCTGCCGGGCACCACAGCAAGCAGTGACTCCCACTCGGCAGTTTCAACTTTTTCCTATGATGACTTCACAACAGAGGGGATCTGCTTCTAGGGATGACGGGTGAGGTCACTGAAACTGACCCCTTCATGCTGAGAGTTGGAAAAGCTGAACAAATGTCAGAGACACCTGCGGAGGTTCTAGCACTGTCTGGAAGGAGATGTGTGCCCGGCAGGCAGAGGGCGGCAAGAAGGGCCAGACGCCACGAAGGAGAGCGTGGCGGAGGACAGAGCAGACCCCTGGGGAGCTGGACCGACGTGGGAGCCCACCCGCCTCCCACAGTGGACGGGGCCTGGCGGGGCTGCAGCAAGAGGGGCTCGCTGCCCAACAGCACATCCTTATGGCAGAAGCCTGAACTCGGCCGCCCCCGTTTGCTGGTCCCAGGATGGGTTCCAGGTTGGAGGAAGGTTCGCATGGTAGCGAGTCAGTGTTTGCCGGGGTGTCTTGCCACAAAAACCAGTGATTGTGGAGAGAACAGACTGCAGCACGTCGGGATGAGGGCCCCTGCTCGTCAGCCAGCGTCCACGCTCCATGTTGCCCTGTGGCGGCGGGCCTGCGGCGTGGACGCAGCACGCGGTGTGGCCCAGGCCCGGACAGCACCAGCGTGGAGCGTGTGCCTCGTCACCTGGCCGCGCGCAGGACCCAGGGCAGCCCCTGGGAGCGGCTGCAAGCCGGGTGCTGGCCTCGGCCCCCTCACCCTGCCAGGTGGTG
Source organism: Neotragus pygmaeus (assembly GCA_006410875.1). Classification (NCBI taxonomy): domain Eukaryota; kingdom Metazoa; phylum Chordata; class Mammalia; order Artiodactyla; family Bovidae; genus Neotragus; species Neotragus pygmaeus. Next base: position 116,306 of record SJYV01033291.1, read on the forward strand.
GCGCCTGTGATGCCGCCTGAACACTGTGTGTGCAACAGCAGATCATGACGCCACAAGGAACCAAAATTGCCATTGGAGAGAAGAGATTTGCAAGTAAAATCAAGGAAGTAGAGCATGCAGCATCAGAGGGATGAGGGCTGAGCTTTCTCTCTCAGACCCCGTGGCAGCCCCATCCCTCCAGCAGCGCTGCAGCCCCAGTGCCCGGCCCAGGCTTCCCGTGGGCTCTCCCGCCAAAGGACAGGGCTTCCTGGGACTGGCAGGTGGCGTGCTAGAGGACCTGGGCCTGGTCCTGCGGGTGCTGGTGGGAGTGATCGGGGGGTGCGGCCAGGGGAGCCCCGAGGACGGCAGCCACAGCGGCAGCCACAGCGGGGTGAGGGGGCCGCGAGAAAGGCTGTGAGCCCGCCCGTCCGGCGCCCGCACTCACCAGCATGCCGCGCAGCGGGAGGAGGCCCCGGGTCCGGAAGTGGCTGCTCTCTGCGGCGTCTCTGCTCGCGTACAGCAGCATGTCTGAGAACTGAGGGGCCAGAGCTTTAGGGGAGAGAGTTCTAAAAGCAAGCGGCCATAGCCAGACCAGCTTCACTCCGAGGGCTCGTGGGTGGGTATTCAGTTTGCTGGAGATTTTTGCTAAAAAGGGATTTTTTTTTTTTGTTCCACTCCATTGTCATTTTGACCAGAGGTGACCAGTGAACAGCAGGCCTCTTGGGCCAGCGGAGTGGGGTGGTGGTTCTCAGAGGCTCTCCTGCAGGATGGGGTGAATCCACCAAGACGGCAAGAGGGAGGCGGCAGCAGGGACGCCTGGAGGCCTCAGGCCCCGCGGACTGGCGTGAGCAGGGCGTCCCTGCCGCACGGCTCCCTGGGCTTCGCTACCTTCCTGCTTTGCTCGGCCTGCACACAGGTGCCCAGTGCCCAGAACCAGGAGGGGGGGCTGGCCCAGGGCGTCCCCACATCCCTCATGGCCCCCGCCGGCTCGGCCCCACCCGGACAGTGCCTGCCGACCTACCAGGAAGAACATCCTCTGCTGCAGGCCCTTCCTGGTGAGCTTGTGGAGGCAGCCCTCGCGGATGAGCTCCTGGAAGACGGGGTCCTGAGTGCTGGCCCAGGGCACCTGGCAGATGGCTCCTCACCCTTCGTGCTCCCCGAGCCCCTCGCGGCCCCGCCGGCCCTACCAGGGCGCCCTCCTGCTCGGGAGCCCGCCTGCCGCTCCAGCCTCCTCCCTCCTGTCTGCTCCCCGGGGTTCCCCGCGTCCTGCCTGCTGCCAGCTAACCCAGTGCCCCATGCCCGAGCCGCTGCAGGCTGGCTGTGCTGAGGGCTGGCACTGCTGTGCTTCTAGCAGGTTCTGCCACGGAGATGGCCCGAGTTCAGCTTTGGGGAAAGCCGGGCGGGGCAGCTAGAGAATGGCAGGAGGAGCACAGGACTCATAAGCAGGCGCCCTGAGGCCTGACCAGAGGGTTCCTCCGTGAAGGCACCGTGGCTGGGGCGAGATCTTCCAGTGGTCCTGCAGCCCACCTCCCCAGGACTCGGGCCCCTCACCACCAGGCCAGGCCCCACACCTGCCTCGGGGGCACAGGCATGAGACATCCCTGACGGCCTGCACCGTGGTGGGAGGGTTGGCCTGGGGACCCTGGCCAGTTGCTGTGGACTGTTTCTGAAGGGGCAGTGTGGGCTGTGACCCGAGAACACCCCGAGGACTCCGGCCTCAGCAGCCCTCAGATGCCCCGAGCAGGAGCGCAGGAAGGAGCCCTTGACCCAGAAACCCCGGCCCCAGGCAGGGGCCAGCCGCACGGAGGAGAAGGGGCCCCAGCAGGCTCGCCCTCCGGCCCACAGCGCAGCCCCGCTGCCCTGAGCCCAGCACTGCAGCGCCTGTGCGCGGCGCTGGCGCGCGGGCCTGCCGCAGTCTTGCGCCCTGGCCCTTCGCACACCCTGGGGCCTCATCGGCCACCTCCAGCCACAGCCCTGCTCCTCAGATAAGTGACTCCCTGGTGTGAGGAGAGCAGGTCTCTGTCACAGCAGCAGTGATGGCAGCAAGTCCTGGTCCCCGGGGAGCCCACCCTCGCCCCTGCCCCGTGGGCTGCTCCTGTTCATGAGGCCGTGGAGTGACAGCTTCCTGGGAGCATGCGAAGAAGCCACAGGAACAAGAGCCCCCAGCCCTGCGGGCAGCCCCCGGGAGCCAGGTGGTCTTGGGGGGGGAACAGCGTCCTGGCTGCAGTCAAAGCCCGGGTCCAGGAGGGCAGGACTTTCCCTTTCAGTCTCCGTCCTTAGGTTCACGGCCCCACATTCTCAGGACCTTCTAACGAGGCTAACAAAAAACGACTCACACACCCATGCTCTCATGTGTGTGTGGAGGCAGAAAACATCCCCATGCATCCCTTAAAACACTACTGTGAAAGTGAAAATCATGTCCAACTCTGCGACCCCATGGACTGTAGTCCATGGAATTCTCCAGGCCAGAAGAATACTGAAGTAACCGTTCTGTTCTCCAGGGGATAGTCCCAACCCAGGAGTCAAACCCAGGTCTCCCATGTTGCAGGCAGATTCTTTACCAGCTGAGGCACGAGGGAAGCCCAAGAATACTGGAGTGGGCAGCCTATCCCTTCTCCAGCGGGTCTTTCTGACTCAGGAATCGAACTGGGGTCTCCTGTATTGCAGGTGAGTTCTTTCCAAAGCAAAAGCTATTAATGACAAAAAGTAAGCAGCCCAGTAGACATAGAGACCCGTACAATTAAACTGAAAATTCAAAAATAAACTCACTCCACGGCCCATTGATTTTTTACTAAGGTGCGAAGACAGTTCAACAAAAGTGCTGGGACAGCTGCACTCCCACCTGGAAAGGGGTGAAGTTGGACCCCTATCTCGCACCATATACAAAAGTGAACTCAAAATGGATCACATCTACATGTAAGAGCTAAGACATAGGCAACTTTTAGGAGAAAACGGGTAAATCTTCATACCTGTGGATTAGGCAATAGTTTCTTAGCTATGACAACTAAAGCACAAGTAACCAAAGGAAAACCAGAGACATCAGCCATCAGCTACATTAAAAACTTCCAGGCTGTGAACGATGCCATCAAGAAAGTGCAAAGATAACCCACAGAATGGGAGAGCACCCTTGGCAAGTCAAATTCTGGTAAAGATCTGTTATTCAGAGATTAGAGGGAGCCTCACAGCAGCAAAGAGACAAACAACCCAATGAAAAGGTGGGCAAAGGGCCTGAACAGGCACTTCTCCAAAGAAGGCACAGACATGGCCAATAAACACACGGAAAGATGCTCGATGCTAGCCATCAGGGGAATGCAGATCGAACCACGGTGAGATGCTACTGCATACCGTCAGAACGGTATGGCTAACTCAGAAAGACGAGATATGGAGAAATCAGAAGCTTCCCATGCTCTTGGTGGGTTTGTAAAATGCTGCAGCCACTGGGGACAACTTTGGCAATTTCTCAGAATGTTAGACACAGAGTGACCGCGTGACCTGGCAGTTACATGCCTGGGCATATGCGTGTGTGCCCAGGAGAACCGAGAACACACGTGCACACAGGACCTACACACGGCGTTCACAGAGCCTCAATGGCCCCAAAGTGGAAGCAGCCGAGGCGGCCATTAGCAGATGACAGAGAAACAAGATGCGCTGCCTCCAGAGAAGGAGCACTGCTCCTCAGCCGCGGGAAGGAATGAAGCCACCACCCCCAACACGAATGAGCCTGAAGACACTGCTGAGAGAGAGTGAGACAAGAGGCCACATACTGTGAGGCTCCCTGTGTGTGAAACTTCCCGAGTGGGGAAGTCCAGAGACAGGAAGCCGGACAGCAGCTGCTGGACCAGGGAGCAGGGGTGCGGTGACTGCCAACAGGGATGGGAGTTCTTTCAGGAAATGAAAGTGTCCTGGAATTAGTGGTGATGCGGCACAACCTCATGAATACTCAAACAACTATGGACTCATTCACTCTGAATTATGTCTCAGTCAAAAACAGTGAAGTAACCAGCTCAAAAAATGTTCTCAAACGAAGCCACTCACCCTGCCGGGAGCGACGAGACTGTCTATGCCAACCAAGTCACGCTGCAGCTCCGTCAGCTTCTGCAGGTTCTCCAGCTGGACCAGGCTGTGCTGGAGCACGGAGGTCACTTCTGTGATGGCCTGGAGGGCATCTGCGTGGAGAGGTCCCTCAGTACGGGCAGGGGCAGGTGGGCAGGGGCAGGCGGGCTGGGGAGGCGGGGACAAAACCCTCCCCCAGCCAGCTTGTGACATTTTAAAGGTGGTTTTAATTCCAGGAACACTGCGCTCAAACTCCTCACAGGCCTGCCAGGGAGAGCAAGTGTGGGTCCTGAAACCTGGACTCACGCGGCCCAGACTGCTCCCGGCAACGCCCAGGCTGGGTGAAGAGCCAGGAGTCTTTGGAAGCAGCTCTTTAATGTCGTGGGCCCTCGTCTGACAGGGCTCTTCGTTCGCAGTTCCCTTAAAATGCTTAGAGCCATGGGGACAATTGTGTCCTCTCCTTTTTAGCAAGAACACACCACTTGCTTTCAGGAAGGAGAGGAAGGGCACTGTGGGCACCGCAGGCTCCGTTTTGTGCCTTGTACATCAGAAAGCATCTGTTCTGTCCTCAGGACGTGGGAGACCCGACGAAGGACGGGATGCCGAGTTCTCTCCGGCATGTCTGGTGACAGTGGTGACTTGACCTGAGAGGCAGTGATTTCCTGCTCTAAGTTTACCCTGCAACTGCGAATCCTATTTGGAGGTCACAAGCATCAGGGTTTATTCTTTGGTCTTTTTAACAAGTGAGAAACGGCAGAGTCCACGGAGTCAGATGCTTCCGTCAGGAGCGTGTTCCCCGAGCTTGTGGTTTAGAAGCAGCCGCCCGGCCCTCCCCTGCCCCGCCAGGCTGGAGAAGCGCCCCGCCGGCGGGGGCGGGGCGTCAGACGGCACTCACCGCGGAGGTCGGCGTGGTCCCGGCCGTGCGGGTCGGGGCCCCCGGGCACCGGGGCGCACAGGCGGCGCAGCAGCAGGCGGTAGTGGCGCAGGCGCTGCAGCGGCTTCAGGAGGAAGGCGTTGAGCGGCAGGTAGCAGACCTTCTGCAGTTCGAAGTCGCGGCGCAGCGCCTTCAGCCTCCGCAGGCGCCGGCTGGCCGCCTCCAGCTCCGTCAGGACCTCGTGCAGCCGCTGTAAGTGGCCGGTGAGCGCCTGCGGGCGGGACGGGCTGAGCGGCGGCACGCGCCCCGGCTCCCCCCGGCCAGCCCCTCGGAGCCGCGCCCCCGGGGTCTAGCCCCTGAACCGGCGTCTCAGCGGACTGCACAGGCGGCCGCCGGGCCAGGTAAGCGCCACCAAACGGTGCACCGCGTGTGGGTCTAAGCTCACGCCGCCNACACCTCTGGGATGTGAAAGAGAGAGCCTGCTGCTAGAGGCAGGGAGAGAGACGATAGGGTGGCATGTCCAGCCAGGGCAGAAGAGAAGCAAGGGAGGCAGATGTCATATGGAGACAAGGTGTCTGTGAGCTGAGCAGTGGGCTTCAAGAAATGAGCAGCTTCTGTCATGAGGTGAAGATAACCAAGCTGACCCCAGCAATCACCAACCATAACCAAGCCAGCTGAACTCTGTTAGTGAAAACGAAATGTCCCATCCTGTCTCCTGTCCTTCGTGCCAATGGTTGTCTGCTACAATTCAGCAATTGTATGCCAAGTACCTTCCCCAGGGGAAAAGCCATCTTTCCTACTAACTGCTATAGTTCATGTTATAAACATAAACTCCAGATTAATTAAAATTGGACAAAATTAACTAGTATGCCATAAAATTAAGTTTTATCCCATTCAAGACCCCAAGTTTACCCTGCAACAATTACATTAGAGGGGAAGGAGGGCCATGGGGAGAGGTGTGGTTCCCTGAAGTTGGGTCAAATAAAAATGACTAAAATTGAAATACAGTTCTTCCCACATCACTGCCACAGATTTACTTACTTCCTGTTGCAAGATTTCAGAAAAAAAAAAGGCCATGACAGTCTATAAAACGTGGTTGTGGAATGTTATTGAAAGTTACAATGTAACCTTTAGTTTTCTTGGTCTCGGGTTTGTTGGAGGACATCCTGGCGCTTAGGCGCCCCCTAGGGACTCCCTCGCAGAACACTCACCTTTTCTCAAACTGCAAGGCCGGCGTGACTTAGACATTCTCCCTGGGCTTCCTTTGTCCACTACTCAGATGATAATGCTGGTAAAAAGTGTCATACTGACCAAAGATCAGCTCATCCCATGTATAACACAGTACTAAACAGAGGGGGACTTGCCACTCCAAGAATCTTTTGATATAGAAACCATCTAAAGTATCAGTCAAGTTATCCATGGTTAATTATTGAGTAGCAAGTTGTGTTTAACTTTCCAGTGGAACTGGAGACTCTGTTCTCGTTCTTGGCTATCAAAGCAGATGACAAGGATGCAGAAGTAGTACAGGAGAAAGGGAATAGAGAGAAATGGTTATGGCACAGTTCACAATAAACAGTGCAGTCTAGTCTGAGTTCTGGGTGGGTTAGGGTGGGTAACAGAAATGATGGGCTGTGGCTTTGTGGGCTGGGGGAGGCAAAATCCTCTCTGCCTTTGATCTCCTCTCCTTTGTAGCAACGCAATAATTGTGTGTGTGTGTGTGTGTGTGTGTTAGTCACTCAGGTGTCCAATTCTGTGCGATCCCATGGACTTCAGCCAGGCAGGCTTCTCTGTCCATGGAATTCTCCAGCCAAGAATACAGGAGTGGGTTGCCAGCCCTTCTCCAGCGGATCTTCCTGACCCAGGGATCAAATCTGAGTCTCCTGCATTGCAGGCAGATTCTTTAACATATGAGCCACCAAGGAAGACCCTCAATTATTACTATTATTATTTATTTGGTATGAGTAAATTGGCCTTTCCAGTTTCTAAAAGGAGGCTAGCTATGGTGATATAACATTCTCTCTCTCTCTCTCTCTCTCTCTCTCTCTCTCTCTCTCTCTCTCTCTC
>SJYV01033291.1:123415-157094 GCA_006410875.1 Neotragus pygmaeus
CTCTCTCTCTCTCTCTCTCTCTCTCTCTCTCTCTCTCTCTCTCTCTCTCTCTCTCTCTGTGTCTCACTCTCTGTCTCTCTGTCTCTCTCTCTCTGTCTCTCTGTCTCTCTCTCTGTCTCACTCTCGACCCCTGCAATCACCAACCATAATTAGGCCAGCTGAATTCTGTTAGTGAAAAGGGATATGTCCCATCCTATCTCCTGTCCATAAAGGACAGGAGAAAACGCAAGGAGGTCCTTATTTGATGTTTCTACTGCAAACTGCAAAAGGCTCCTCCTAGACGCCTATCCTCCTCCTAGCCGGGGAGTATCCGTTTTCCGCAGCGTCCGGGAGAGTCCTCTCCCGCGGTGGTACCGCGGGGTGCCACTGCTGATCCACAGGCTCTTTTTAAGAACCTTCAAAGTGTAGTGATAATTCCCAATTCAATCCTGGACCACTGGCGCCCTCTGTTGGTCACCTAAGGAAGGGGAGGGCAGACACTATTGACCCGCCCAGAGCGGGCCCGCCGGATCCGCGGAGACTTCGGGGAGCAATTGTGCCCTCCGGCTCACCACCCTGCCGCTCCCCGCCCGGCCCCGCGTAATGCGAGGTGTTCAGATTACACAGACGAGCGAGACTCCCAGAGTCTCCATTTCAACGCACCGCTGGGAACTTGAAAAAAACTAGCCTGAAAAAAAGTGAATATCANGGGAGCAGCTGCACCGGCCCCACGGCTCTGAGGGGCGCAGGCTGAGGGAACCCTGGCCAGGCAGGAGGCAGCCCTGGGGGGCGCTGTTGATCCTGAGCGGCGTGTGTCCTGAAGAGAATGCCTTTGGGGTGGAGGAGGCAGCTCCTAGAGGACCCGGCCTGAAGGGAGCTCTGTTCTGAGGGGGCACTGACACGAGGAAACCCCGTCCTGGTGGAAATAGCGCTCCGAGAGGAACACGGCTCAGAAGGGCTCCTGTCCTGACCTGAGGGCAGAGCTGACCTGAGGGAAAGTCTGTCCTGCCTTTTGTCGTTCTAAGGAGAACACTGTCCTGAGGAGGAAGCTGGCGTCCTCGCCACCAGCTGCTAGGCCCAGAGCTTCACACAAGCCCATGCTACCTTTAACTGAAGCATGTTCCTGAGCAGGATGTCCCCGATGCGCTGGTGACTGCCTGTGGCCTGGGTGCTAGAAGATTCCTCCCTGGAGCAGAGGGACAAATGAGGTCAAAACCTTGGACAGCTTGTGAGAAATGCTCCTCTCGCTGCTAGTGTGATGGTGAGTCCCAGGCTCAGAACAGCACCCAGAGGCTCTGAGGGGGAGGCCATGCTTGACAGAGACTGTTGTCCTATCTCGGTCATCCTTGAAATGATAGTGACCAGGCAAAAAAGGATCATCTCCCGAGACTAGAGATCTCTTCAAGAAAATGAGAAGTACCAAGGGAACATTTCATGCAAAGATGGGCACAATAAAGGACAGAAACGGTATGGACCTAACAGAAGCAGAAGCTATTAAGAAGAGGTGGCAAGAATACAAAGAACTATGCAAAAAATGGTCTTCATGACCCAATAACCACAATGGTGTGATCACTCACCCAGACCCAGACATCCTGGAGTGTGAAGTGAAGTGAGCCTTAGGAAGCATCACTACAAACAAAGCTAGTGGAGGTGATGAAATTCCAGCTGAGCTATTTCAAGTCCTAAAAAATGATGCTGTGAAAGCATTGCACTCAATATGCCAGCAAATTTGGAAAACTCAGCAGTGGCCACGGGACTGGAAAACCTCAGTTTTCATTCCAATCCTTAAGAAGGGGAATGCCAAAAAATGTTCAAACTACCACACAATTGTGCTCATTTTNCTAAAAAATGATGCTGTGAAAGCATTGCACTCAATATGCCAGCAAATTTGGAAAACTCAGCAGTGGCCACGGGACTGGAAAACCTCAGTTTTCATTCCAATCCTTAAGAAGGGGAATGCCAAAAAATGTTCAAACTACCACACAATTGTGCTCATTTTACATCCTAGCAAAGTAATGCTCAAAATCCTTCAAGCTAGGCTTCAACAGTACATGAACTGAGACCTTCCAGATATACAGGCTGGATTTAGAAAAGGCAGAGGAATCAGAGATCAAATTGCCAACATCCATTGAATCATAGGGCTTCCCAAGTGGTGCAGTGGTAAAAAATCTGCCTGCCGATGCAGGAGACACAAGAGCTGTGGGTTTGATCCATGGGTAAGGAAGATCCCCTAGAGAAGGAAATGGTAACCCACTCCAGTATTCTTGCCTGGAAAATTCCATGGCCAGAGGAGCCTGGCTGCCTACAGTCCACAGGGTTGCAAAGAGTCAGACAGGACTGAGTATGCACCAAAGCATATAGTATACTATAAAAAGTATAGTTGGATCATAGGAAAAGCAAGAAAATTTCAGAAAAACAACTGCTTCACTGACTGTGCTAAGGCCATTGACTATGTGGATCACAACAACTGTGGAAAATTCTTAAAGAGATGGGAATACCAGAGACCTTACCTGCTTCCTGTATGCAGGTCAAGAAGCAACAGTTAGAACTGGACTTCAAACTATAGACTGGTTCAGAATTGGGAAAGGAGTATGTCAAGGCTGTGTTGTATATTGTCACCCTGCTTATTTAACTTCTATGTAGAGTATATTATGTGAAATGCTGGGCTGGATGAAGCACAAGCTTCAATCAAGATTGCTCGGAAAAATATCAATAACCTCAGATATGCGGGTGACACCACCCTAATAGCAGAAAGTGAAGAGGAACTAAAGCACCTCTTGATGAGGGTAAAAGAAGGGAGTGAAAAAGCTGGCTTAAAACTCAACATTCAAAAAACTAAGATCATGGTTTCTGGTCCCATCACTTCATGGCAAAGAGATGGGGGAATAAATGGAACCACTGAGACTATCTTCCTGGACTCCAAAATCACTGTGGATGGTGGACTGCCACTATGAAATTAAAAGACACTTTCCCCTTGAAAAAAAGCTGTAATAAACCTAGACAGCATATTAAAAAGCTGAGACATCACTTTGTCAACAAGGTCCGTATCAGTTCAGTCGCTCGGTCATGTCCGACTCTGCGACCCCATGGACTGTAGCACGCCAGGCCTCCCTGTCCATTACCAACTCCTGGAGCTTGCTCAAACTCATGTCTGTCACGTTGGTGATGCCATCCAGCAACTCATCCTCTGTCTTCCCCTTTTCCCCCTGGCTTCAATCATTCCTGGCATCAGGGTCTTTTCCAGTGAGTCAGTTTTTTGCATCAGGTGGCCAAAGTATTGGAGCTTCAGCTTCAGCATCAGGCCTTCCAATGAATATTCAGGACTGATTTCCTTTACGATGGATTGGTTGGGTCTCCTTGCAGTCCAAGGGACTCTCAAGAGTCTTCTCCAACACCACAGTTCAAAAGCACCAGTTCTTTGGCACTCAACTTCCTTTCTGGTCCAACTCTCACATCCATACATGACTACTGGAAAAATCATAGCTTTGACTAGATGAACCTTTGCCAGCAAAGTAATGTCTCTGCTTTTTAATATGCTGTCTAGGTTGGTCATAGCTTTTTTTCCAAGGAGCAAGCATCTTTTAATTTCATGGCTGCAGTCACCATCTGTAGTGAGTTTGGAGCCCAAGAAAATAAAGTTTCCATTGTTTCCCCATCTATTTGCCATGAAATGATGAGACTGGATGCCATGATCTTCATTTTTTGAATGTTGAGTTTTAAGCCAGCTTTTTCGCTCTCCTTTTCCACTTTCATCAAGAGGCTCTTTATTTTCCTTTTCACTTTCTGCCACTAGGGTGGTGTCACCTGCATATATGAGGTTATTGATATTTCTCCCAACAATCTTGATTGAAGCTTGTGCTTCATCCAGCCCAGTATTTCGCATGATGTACTCTGGATAAAAGTTAAATAAGCAGGGTGACAATATACAACACAGCCTTGATGTACTTCTTTCCCAATTTGGTACTAGTCCATTGATGCATGTCCGGGTTCTAACTGTTGCTTCTTGACCTGCATACACATTTCTCAGGAGGCAGGTAAAGTGGTCTGGTATTCCCATCTCTTTAAGAATTTTCCACAGTTTGTTGTGATCCACACAGTTAAAGACTTTAGCATAGTCAATGAAGCAGAAGTAGATGTTTTCCTGGAACTCTCTTGCTTTTCCTGTGATTCAGTGGATGTTGGCAATTTGATCTCTGGTTCCTCTGCTTTTTCTAAATCCACCATGTACATCTGGAAGTTCTCCGTTCACATATTGTTGAAGCCTGGTTTGGAGAATTTTGAACATTACTTTGCTAGCATGTGAGATGAATGCAATTGTGCGGTAGTTTGAACATTCTTTGGCATGCCTTTCTTTAGGATTGGAATGAAAACTGACCTTTTCAAGTCCTGTGGGCATTGCTGAGTTTTCCAAATTTGGTGGCATGTTGAGTGCAGCACTTTAACAGCATCCTCTTTTAGGACCTGAAATAGCTCAGGTGGAATTCCATCACCTCCATTAGCTTTGTTTGTAGTGATGCTTCAAGGCCCCTTTGATTTTGCTCTATAGGATATCTGGCTCTAGGTGAGTGATCACACCATCGTGATTATCTGGGTCATGAAGATCTGTTTTGTACAATTGTTCTGTATATTCTTGCTACCTCTTAATATCTTCTGCTTCTGTTAGGTCCATACCATTTCTGTCCTTTATTGTGCCCATCTTTGCATGAAATGTTCCCTTGATATCTCTAAGTTTTTGAGATCTCTAGTCTTTCCCATTCTACTGTTTTCCTCTATTTCTTTGCACTGATCACTGAGGAAGGCTTTCTCATCTCTCCTTGCTATTCTTTGGAACTCTGCATTCAGATGGATATATCTTTCCTTTCCTCCTTTGCCTTTCACTTCTTCTTTTCTCAGCTATTTATAAGGCCTCCTCAGACAGCTGTCTTACCTTTTTGCATTTCTTTTTCTTGGGGATGGTCTTTATCATTGCCTCCTGTACAATGTCATGAACCTCCATCCATAGTTCTCCAGGCACTCTATCAGATCTAATCCCTTGAATCTATTTGTCACTTCTACTGTATAATCGTAAGGGACTTGATTTAGGTCATATCTGAATGGTCAAGTGGTTTTCCCTCCTTTCTTCAATTTAAGTCTGAATTGTGCAATAAGGAGTTCATGATCTGAGCCACAGTCAGCTCCCAGTCTTGTTTTTGCTGACCATATCGAGCTTCTCCCTCTTTGGCTGCAAAGAATATAATCAATCTGATTTGGGTATTGGCCATTTGGTGATGTCCATGTGTAGTGTCATCTCTTATTGGAAGAGGGTGTTTGCTATGATCAGTGTGTTCTCTGTGCAAAACTCTGTTAGTCTTTGCCCTGCTGCATTTTGTACTCCAAGGCCAAACTTGCCTGTTACTCCAGCTATTTTTTGATATCCTACTTTTGCATTCTAGTCCCTTATGATGAAAAGGACATCATTTTGGTCCATATAGTCAAAGCTATGGTTTTTCCAGGGTGTGAGAGTTGGACCATAAAGCAGGCTGAGCACTGAAGAACTGATGATTTCAAACTGTGGTGCTGGAGAAGTCTCTTGAAATCCTTTGGATAGCAAGATGATCAAACCATTCAATCCTGAAGGAAATCAACTCTGAATATTCACTGGAAAGACTGATGCTAAAGCTGAAGCTCCACTACCTTGACCTCCTGATGTGAATAGCCAACTCTCTGGAAGAGATCCTGATGCTGGGAAAGATTAAGGTCATAAGGAGAAGGGGGTGACATGCGATGAGATGGTTGGATAACATCACTGACTCGATGGACTATGAGTTTGAGCAAACTCTGGGTGACGGTGAAGGACAGTGTGCTGCGGCCCATGGGTTCAGACAGCTGGATATGACTGAGTGACTGAACAACAAAATTCTCTCTTCTGGAACAGGATAAATGAAAGCAACTTATGTATCTACTAACATCTGTTTCAATGAAATAATGACTCCTGTGAAATATTCCCTGAAGCTGGAAAGCTCCTGGGAGCAGTGATGGTGGGAGGTGCCAGGGGCGGGGGGCGGGGGGTGTGCAGGGCATTACCAGAGCACCAGCCTCTGCTCCACCTCACGAAGGAAGCCTCTGTGGAACTCGTAGATGGGGTCGATGTTGGAGAAGAGCAAGGTCATCAGATCTGCAGGCATGGCGTCCGCCTTGACCACCGCGCTCCGGAACCACTGCCGGAAGAGCTCAGGGTGACCCAGGAACCTCACGCCTTAGGACATGTGGCAGTGACCGCAGTGCCTCCACGAGGACAGCTACAACCAGTGCTTCAGCCAACCTCCCGCTGGTCACCCCGGTTTTCACAATATAAGAATACGATTCTGGATGAAAAGCTTCCAGGGATATGTTGCCAGGTTTACAAAGATTGGACCCAGTGCTGACCTGACTAGACATGTTTGAAGGCAAATGTATTTAACAGAGCATATATGGCTCAGCTGGTAAAGAATCTGCCTGCAAGGTGGCAGACCTGGTTTCGATCCCTGGGTTGGGAAGATCCCCAGAGAAGGGAAAGGCTACCCACTCCAGTATCCTGGCCTGGAGAATTTCATGGACTATGGGGTCGCAAAGAGTTGGACACGACTGAGCAACTTTCACACTTCGCACACTTCACACACATAGACACACATACACAGATTTTCCGACGGCCAAGAGCAGTTCATCAGGAGGGATGCTGTCTCTGACCTAGATTTAAGAAGTAGTCAGAAAACCAAAGTAACAAAGGATTTAGGTTTCATACCACGGTAATAACTTCTAAATCCTTCAGGTATGTTCGTTCTGTAGCGAGAATCTCCTTGGCTATGAAATATGCCTCGTCCGTAGGCATGCACTGCAAGAAGCGCAGACAGTGTGAATGAATGTCTGCGGCCACGTCGCCGACCGTCCTAACATGCCATCTCTTCTGCTGAAATTCGCACTGTCGTGTGATCCTCACGTATAATTCCTGAGTCACTTCTAAGTGAAAATATAAGCCCAGTTTTATCTCCTTCAGATGTTTTTCTCATATTATGTTATTCTTTTTGAGAAAATAATTGCTGCTTAAACGCTGGCATACCCTGAGACGAATTACTCATTTTGTGATGAGATTATTGTTCTGATATCACTCCCAGGACTGCAGCTGGCTCATGCACAAATGCAGGCACAGCTCAGAGCAGCTGTGGGCTGGGCTCCAGACCACCACAATCAGGCGAACGTTACAGAAGAGCGGGTCAGACAGACGTGCAGGGACAAGCCCCAGCGAGAGCGCCCTCCAAGCGGGACGGGCAGGGCTGCGCCCGAGTAGCAGGCGCCGTGCTCGCCTGGGCCCCACGCCACCCCGAGCAGGCCGAGGTCTGCTTGGCGGCCCCTGCTCCGTGCTTTCCCACCGGTGCTCGCCCGGTCTGGCTCTGTTTCTGCACGTTCACCCTCTGCTCCTCCACCAGGTGGAATACTTGGGGCTTACCCTCCAGTGTCAACTGTGGCAACAGGTACCTGGGACGTGCCAAGTGCAGAGGTTCCTGCCCTTGAGTGGACAGCCTCCCAGGAGGAAACAGGCAGGAAGCAACTCTGGGAAGTCACTGAGGAAGTGACCCATCCGGGCAGCAAAGTGCACAGGACGGGGGGCAGGCGGGGCAGAGGGTGGGTGGTCCGGCCAGCTCAGAGGTCAAGGGTGGGGCGGGTACGAGGTGAGAGAAGTGGTCACCGGCGGGAAGGCAGGGTTTTTGGGGCCGATCTGAGTACATGATGGTGTACTGGCCCCAAGGTGAGTCTGGGGGCTGGGGCTGCTTGGGAGGTGCAAGGGAGGTGAGCCAGGGAGAGGGGGGCCCACACACTCTGGAGGTCCGGGCCCAGGCAGGTGGAGGAGGTGACAGAATACGGCAAGGGTGACAGTCCAAGGCTGCAAGGGATCAGCTTGGGGATGAAGTGTGGCGGGGTCTGAGGCGTGCTGGGAAAGGGAGGCTGGGGGCCGGGACTTCTCCCTGGGGCCTGAGACCAGCTCCTCTGCAGGCAGTGAGTCAGGACGAGAAAGCCTGCAGGGAAATGCCCCGTGCAGGACGGAGCGTTGCTGAGAGGTGACAGTGCCCGGAAACAACCATGGTGACATCACTGCTGAGGTCAGAGGTCACGGCCGCACAGCAGGTGTCACCAGTTAGTGCCGAGGGGCTGCCAGCAGCAGGGCGGCAGCAGCGGCTCACGGATGCCAGCCTGGGTAGCCAGGGCCAGCCCTGGATTTCCAGATCGAAGAGCAGCTTCTAGGAAACTCAGTGGGGAGGAAGCCAGCCACACCCCAAGGTCAGGGCAGAGGGAGGGGCTGGGGCAGGGTTAATGAATCAGCCTCGGCACACCTGTCCTTCTCGCCCACCTGCAGTCCCCTCCCCGCTCTGTGGCGGCCCATCTCCCAGGACCCCGAGCCTCAGGCCAGGCTTTGTTCCCGCAGAGCCCGAGGGGAGCCCGCCAACAGGCAGAGGGCATCCATTAGAAAGAGAGCGCCAGCTCCATTTCAGACATCCCAGTACTGTGGGGCCTCGCCAGTTTCCGCACAGTTAGTGGGAGACGCTGGCCGGGAAGGGGTTTCAGGCAGCAAGCTGGCACTGGGCTCCGGAGGAGGACTAGGCAGCACCCCCCCCACCCCCACCCCGGGAGCTGGGCAGCCAGACGCTGAAACCAGAGCCCAAGGCAGGCTAGGGACACGGAGGCGGCCCTAGCCCTGCCGAGGGGTCATCAGGGAAACTGGGGCTCCCTGCCTAAAGCTGGGGGCCCCAAGGCCAGGGTGCCCCTGCTTCAGGCCACGGCCTCACTTGCGCCGGCACCTCTCCTTGGTCCCCGGCTCTGCCTGCCAACCTCGCGCCTGCCGGACACTGAACCTGCAGGCGGGGGCCTCACCTTCTGCCACAGGCCCAGGCCCGCGATGCCCCTCCAGGACCACCTCAGCCACCAGCCCCTGCTCCCCTGACCCCCGGGCCTCCTCCCAGTGGTTCGGGGAGCGACGAGGCTGTCTCCGGGATCCAGCCCCACACTCGGAACCAACGGATGCCAGGAACCGTGAGAGCAGCGGGGAGGCCCATCGTGGCGTGGAAGCCTCTGGAGGTGCGGGGAGGGTCTCAAGACTGGGGCGTCCCCGACCCCCACTCCCCAGCAGCAAGCACCCCGGGGGCGCCCACCTTGCGTCTTGGCTCCTCCCGGTCGTCCATCCCAGCTCCATCGGCGTCAGCGAGGACAGGGCCCAGGAGGGGGCCGGGGCCCTGCGTGGCTGGGCCCTGGGGGCCCAGGCCCGGCAGGCTCCTCTGGGTGGAGGGAGAAGGCTGAGGACTCTCCACGGAAAGGCCTGGAAGTGAACGGGTGATGGGGGGCGATGAGGAAGGGCCGACCCGAGGGGCAGCGCCACCACCAGGCCCTTCTGGGGACCGCGGCGGCAGGCACGGCTCAGTGGCCCTGCTTCCCCAAGGGGCCTCCAGGGCGGCCTGGCCTGGGGCTCGGGGTCCCGGGAGATGGGCTGCCACAGAGTGGGGAGGGACTGCAGGTGGGCGAGGAGGAGGACGGGTGTGCCGAGGCCGATTCATCAACCCTGCCCCAGAAAGCTGGGTCGCTCAGAGTTACCCGCACGGCTCTCTACATCCTTGAATTGTTCATTAACAAGGACTTTACTCTGGCATTGTAGAATTATGCCACAAAAGCAACCGACACTCACTCTCCTCCCTCCTTCAAGTGCTGTTTGCTCCTGATCACACTGAGGCCAAGTCTGCACCTTGTTTTATGCCATCCAACATTTTGTAATACAAAATTATCTCACCTATTTAGAAAAATCCTCAAAGGGTTATTTATAATGTTTCTCTATGAGAAATTAATAACTATTAAATGCCAAATTTGACAATTACCTTAAAGCAGAATTTCAGAGAAGATATTTAATTGGTGATTAAAAGCAACTTAGGATATCCTAACAAGTGCAGTGTGAAGGAGGTGAGTGTAGAGAACTCCCATGCTGCAGCCCTGCAGCCCCGCAGCGCGGCCCTCCTCCCAGCGGCCCGGTTTCACATTGACAAGCTCAGAGCCCTGGGGAGCCGGAGCCGGGACCCCACCCAGGGCTTCCAAGGATGGGCTCCCCAGGCCGGCTGGTGGAGCTGGCCTCTGGTCTGCTCACACCACATTGATATAGACACGGACAAATGTTCGCTGACGTCGGAAAACCCGGACAACGTAGAACAGAAACAGAACCTGTTTATTAAAATCTGCTTACATTACATGTTTGAAATCAGCTAGGCCACCTTAAGATAACGTGACTTCCCCACGTCCCCTCCCGCCACGCCAAGCCCACGAGGTCATATCTGCCCAAACACGGCTGCTTTGACCGGAGAAGAGGCTCGCTCCCCAGACGAGTGGTGAGGATCACACTCCAGAGTCCCTTCAGTCCCTCCTTAGCCTGGAGCCGCGTGATGAGACACTGTGACCCAATGGAAATTTAGAAAAGAGCACAGAAGCGGAGGCTCGAGAAGGAGGGGACACGTGAACACTGGCGGCCGAGTCACGTCTCATGCGGCAGAAACTAACAAAACATTGCGAAGCAGCCATTCTCCAATCAGAGAGCAAGAAAAGCCTGCAGAATCTGCTCGCAAGGCTGGTTCTCCCCAGGCCTGCCGTTCCGGCCTGAGGGCCGACGCTCACGTGCACTGGTCCTGAGAGCAAGTCCACGGGGCGACCCAGCACCCTCCCGCCCCACACAGCCCTCCTCCACGAGGCCGCCCACAGGAAGCTCGTAGTGTGGTTTACCAGGTCTCGCACAGAGGCTTTATTTTTAAGCAGCAGAAGGTGACAGGTGAGGAGCTGGTGGTGGCACTGACGCCTCCCACAGGCAGGCCAGGGTGGCAGGGGTGGGCTCGGCAGGGGCGCTGACGGGCGGAGGACGCTAGCTCGGGGCGGGCGGCTCATCTGGGATCCACTGTTTGGCTTGGGGGTGGTTAGAGCCACCGTCTGGTATTGTCACTGTGGGCACAACTGCCCTTGTATCTGTGGGCTCCACATCTGAGGGTTCAATCAGTGAGGACTGAATTTATTCGGGGGAAAACGTTCCAGAAAGCCACGGAAAGCAACAGGTGAATGTGCCCTGTCTACGCCTGTGCAGAGCACTGCTGGCGCAGCGGGGGCTGTGCTCACGGGGAGGGATCGGTGTCCGGGCGCGCGGGGCAGGGGGGCCCTTCCTGCGGGGGGCGCGCGCTGTCGGGGCCCTGGAGCCAGCCCCGTGACTGCCGGGCGACGGCTGCTTGCTCTTCTGCAACACCGCCAGCGGGTCCTCTAGTGACCAGACCAACAGGCACCGCGACCTGGCGCTGGGCGCTTACTTCCATTCCATCTGTCGGCGACAGTGGAGCATTGCAGGTCACACCGACATCCGTTTTGTGAACTCAGATGCCAGGAGATGAGGCGAATACATCTGTGGGGAGCTGTCCTCAGGCACGTGGCAGGAAGCGTGTAACCACCCACACTCGAGGCTGTGGTGTGTACGGACCACTGTCCCTGTCGTGGAGGCCCCTGTGGGGCCGTGGCTCTGCCTGACACTTCCAGGAGGGCCTGGGGTGTGTGAGCCCTGCTCTGGACCCTGTGATGACCCAGGCACTGACTGTGGAAAATCCTGTCTACGCAGCCGACCTGCCTTAGTGCACAAGCTAATGGGCAGAAGGACGGCTCAAGCATTTTCAAGGTGCCATACATCACGTTTTAGGTTGCACAGGGTATGTGTGGCCCTAACTGGCACGGTGAAGAACCTTACATATCTGTTAACGCCGACCCCTGTGTGCAGGGTCGGCCACTGGCCGGAGCAGCACAGCTGAGCGGCGGGGGTCCTGCTCCAGGACCAACTGCTCATACACGGGGTGCGCTCCTATGCCCCCGTGGCCTTGGGGACCCCCAGATCCTGCAGATGGGCCACGCCTGCAAGCGGCATGTTGTGACAGGGTCCAAAAGCAAATGTTGAGTGGGCGGACAGCTGCTGCCCCCCAGAGGTCACGGACGCTCTGCTCTCAAAGCTGCAGGGCCAAGGCCTGAGTGTCTTCAGAAAAGCCACTGAAAATGTAAAACTTTCATTTGAAACAGTCAGCAGGAAGCCCCTCTGGAAGAGCGTGTTCTCCGTGGGCTCTATTTCCAATTGTTCCTAAGAATCCCCCTGCCATGTGGGCACCGTCTTGAGAAGCGCAGTCGTCTTCTGGGACCCCTCCTGACCGCCTGACAGGGTGACGGAGGAGAGACGCCACGTTTAGGCGGGAAGCGCAGGCAGTGTCACTCCGCGCCTCTCAGCGCTCTCCTTCAGAACCCAGCAATGAAGTTAGCTTGAAACCTGGTGCCTCACGGTGGAACGAGGGTCAGATCCGGTTGGAAAAGTCAAGGTCGAGTGTGAAGGCTAAGAAGGCGCAGGGCCCAAGCTGCAGCGGCGCCTGGGCGGCTGGAAGGGCAGCCCCTCGGCCTGGAAGAGAAGGAGAGCGCCGGCCTCCTGACGCTCCAGGCAAACAGGACCCTGGACGCCGGGCCTGGCTCCGCGTCTGGCCCAGGGGTTTCTGAGTCACTTTCATACAAAATGCGGCTCATAAAGTAACAGCTGCTCTGAGGGGTCCATGCGCCGCTCCCCTTCCTCCTGCTCTGTGTGCATCCTTCTCCCGTGGCGCCGACGCTCAGGGGTGACATCTGTGTGCATGGCGTGTCGGGGCGTCTCCCGGAGTTTCCTTCTAAGTAAATATGACTCTTTCCTTGTTGAGGGAAGCAAGCACCCCAACCTACAGCTCAGTCCCACTCTGGGCCGACTATCTGGCCGACGCCCGCTAGGTGTGGGGGTCTTCTCTGTGGGACACTCCTGCTGGCCCAGGGAGCAGGCTCTAATAAATGACACCTTCGGTCTAAAGCTTGAGAAGCTGTGCCTTAACGATCCTCTGGAGCCCTGGAGGCGAGGTCCCGTACAGTAGGCAGTCTGCAGGGACGCCGCTGGGAGGGAGGCGAGGCCCGCGTCGACACTCCTGGAGAGTGAGGCCACAGGGCTTTCACGCTCCTGACCGCTCGCCCTGGGGACCGACCAGGCTAACCTCTAGGGGCGCCGGAACCGAGGCACCAGTCAGGGACGGGGCTGGAGTCACAGGAGGGACCCACGCCCCCGTGACCCACTGTCCTTTCCTCTGAGGGCCAAGACCGCCCACCGCAGGCTCCCAGGGAGCTGGGCCAACAGAGGCCGCTCCAGAGCTGCCAGGCGCCCCCCACCCCCACCACACTGGGTGCCAGGTGCCCTCAGACCCCGGAGAGGAGGTGCCCCTCCCTAAGGCTCGTGCTGCCAGGCACTCTCATCAGCCGGCCCCCAGGAGCAGCTGCCCAGGACGCCGGGGGCTGGAGAGGAGGGTGGCTCCTGGAGGTGCAGAGAGCTCTTGGCGGCCAAGGGGAGCCCAGAATCTGAGTAGCTGCCTCACTTCGGCCCAAGGATTGCATTGGCGGGGGGGTTGTCTAGCTGACTGCGGGGAGGCAATAATGGCCTCATTTTCAGAAGACGCCAACAGCATGTGCTCTGTGCCTGAGGACCATGTGGTTCCTCCCCACCGTGGGGGCTCCTGTGGGCCCAGAGCAGCAGACCGCAGGCTTCCTGCACCCCCCTTACGTACTGATCACAGGGGCCACAGCGGGCCCGAGTGGGGCTGCTCAGGAAGGCAAGAGGCTCCCCTGAGGGCCTCCTGTGGGGAATCACCCCTCACGGCCACAGTGAGATGGTCTGAGGGCAGCGTGGGACTGGCTGCCTGCAGTCACAGACGGACAGACATCGGTGGGACCAGAGGCGCCACAGGCTGCCCTCAGGGGTGGGCTCGGCGCACGAGACGACCTTCAGTGCGCGTAAATCAAAACCACAGGCGAGCAGAGGACAGGAAGCTAAAAGGCACTAAAATCTGTAGCAAACGCTCCCTTGTTTTATTGAGTAAACAAAAGATTTCTGAGTCAGTACATATCTGCAAATGCATAAATGGCAATTTCAATGGAAAACAAACTTTCAAGACCCACAAGCCAGGAAACGTCAACAGGTGTAAAGAATAAGCAAGTTCAGATTCACAGGAAAACACCAGCCCTTTCCTCTCACTCCTGGGGACACAGACGCGTTCATGCAAAAGTTGGCACCCGGGGGTGCGGTCGGCAGGCACGCGCTCTGGCCTGGGGCGAGGCTGGCACGGCCCCGTGCACCTCCACAGCCCTGAGAACAGATGTGAGAAGGCCCGCGCCGGGCACTGCCGGGGCCTGGCCATGGCCCTCCCCGCTCTAAGGTGGGTTTGGCGACTCTGTGAACCGGGTGGGCCCTGCAGACGCAGACCTGGCGTCCGCATCACATGCCGCAGGGTCACGGCCTGCGTGCCCAGAGGATCAACTGCCGCCCGCCGGGCGCTCAGCCACCCACGTGGCATTGGGAGACTCGTCTGCGCTGGAAACCGCTGTGACTTGGCCGAGATGACCGTGGGGACAGCAAAGAGCTTTCATAGCAGGCTGTCCACATGGCTTTTACTGCCCACACCTCGATCATTACCAACCACAGTCTTAGAAACACAGGTTACCTGGTAGAAGGCCTGCGGGGATCCCAGCGACTCGAGAAGGCACAGGGACGCACGGCACCCACGTCTGCGCGGCCGGCCTGGCCAGCGAGAGAACTCAGGGAAGGGAGCGTTCCCGGAAGCCCAGGCGTGGCCGCGCTCCCGCAGGAGTGTGCAGGCGACGCACTGACCCAGCAGCGGAGGTGCCGACGGCGCCCGCACCTGCAGAGACGCCGGGGCAGCTCCTCCCGGCACCCCAGCAGGCCCCTGCCCACGGCGCAGACTCAACTTTCAGAAAACTGACCTGTAAACACGGCTGTTCCACCAGGTGCAGCCGGAAGGGAGCACAGATCTCAGCCACGTCCTCGGGGTGGGGGGCGCGGCCACCTCACCCGTCCACACACACGCCTGGCTGGGCCTCAAGACCACGCGTCGGGGGNAATCAAAACCACAGGCGAGCAGAGGACAGGAAGCTAAAAGGCACTAAAATCTGTAGCAAACGCTCCCTTGTTTTATTGAGTAAACAAAAGATTTCTGAGTCAGTACATATCTGCAAATGCATAAATGGCAATTTCAATGGAAAACAAACTTTCAAGACCCACAAGCCAGGAAACGTCAACAGGTGTAAAGAATAAGCAAGTTCAGATTCACAGGAAAACACCAGCCCTTTCCTCTCACTCCTGGGGACACAGACGCGTTCATGCAAAAGTTGGCACCCGGGGGTGCGGTCGGCAGGCACGCGCTCTGGCCTGGGGCGAGGCTGGCACGGCCCCGTGCACCTCCACAGCCCTGAGAACAGATGTGAGAAGGCCCGCGCCGGGCACTGCCGGGGCCTGGCCATGGCCCTCCCCGCTCTAAGGTGGGTTTGGCGACTCTGTGAACCGGGTGGGCCCTGCAGACGCAGACCTGGCGTCCGCATCACATGCCGCAGGGTCACGGCCTGCGTGCCCAGAGGATCAACTGCCGCCCGCCGGGCGCTCAGCCACCCACGTGGCATTGGGAGACTCGTCTGCGCTGGAAACCGCTGTGACTTGGCCGAGATGACCGTGGGGACAGCAAAGAGCTTTCATAGCAGGCTGTCCACATGGCTTTTACTGCCCACACCTCGATCATTACCAACCACAGTCTTAGAAACACAGGTTACCTGGTAGAAGGCCTGCGGGGATCCCAGCGACTCGAGAAGGCACAGGGACGCACGGCACCCACGTCTGCGCGGCCGGCCTGGCCAGCGAGAGAACTCAGGGAAGGGAGCGTTCCCGGAAGCCCAGGCGTGGCCGCGCTCCCGCAGGAGTGTGCAGGCGACGCACTGACCCAGCAGCGGAGGTGCCGACGGCGCCCGCACCTGCAGAGACGCCGGGGCAGCTCCTCCCGGCACCCCAGCAGGCCCCTGCCCACGGCGCAGACTCAACTTTCAGAAAACTGACCTGTAAACACGGCTGTTCCACCAGGTGCAGCCGGAAGGGAGCACAGATCTCAGCCACGTCCTCGGGGTGGGGGGCGCGGCCACCTCACCCGTCCACACACACGCCTGGCTGGGCCTCAAGACCACGCGTCGGGGGTGGGCCTGGTCAGAACTGGGGCAGCTGTGTCCAGCAGGCGCCTGGCCTGAGGGAGGAGCTGGCGTTCGTACGGAAGGTGGGCCCCCATGGCTCATCGAGGCCTGGGCGCCGGGTCTCCACAGGGAGCAGGTGCCTGTCAGCCCTAGCTGCTGTGCCTGGTTCTGCCTTCCCTGAACGGATCACAGAGCGTCCCCCAGGGCAGGCAGAGGGGACACAGCCCCGTCTCCATCGCAGGCTAACCCACTGCCTCCCCCAGGCAGACCGGCCCCAGCGTCAGAGTCAGGAAGGTGACCCCTCGGGCACCAGGCACCTTGGGCCCTAAGGCCGGGGCACCCCTGCCCCACGACCTGGGTCTCGAGGGGCTCCCTCAGGGCCTCGCACAGTCAGATCAGACAGAAGCACGACCTAGTCAGTCCTGGGCAGGCTCAACTGAAAAAGCAGCGACAGGCGTGAGGCACGTGTTCCACTCAAGGCCAACGTGAACCCAAACCAGCACCACTCGAAATGCATGGTTGGGCCGAATGAGAGCAAACGCTGGAGAATAAAGCTGCAAAGACAGACTGGTCCCGAGGGCTGGCTGCAGACATGCGTCCATCCCCACTCTGCTGCACAGCCTTCAGCACCATAATAAGCGCACCTTTTAATTTCTTGACATTTAAAACGGGACAGAGAACCAGGGGGATAAAGAATACCCAGCCGTGACCACAACATCACTTCCTATGCCAAAGCCGACTGCCTGAGCCCTCACCCAGGAGCAGGTGGGGGTCGCCCGGGAGTGCTCAGGGCAGGTTCTCATCCACTGGCTCTCTGGGAATCAAATTCTTCACGTTATTCTGCAAATCGAAAATGAGTCTGTCTGCCCTGGCCTGCACAATGGGGCTACTGAGGAACAGGCTCACGTCTAGGGGAACCGCCGCCTCGGAGCCCCAGGAGTCTGTGTCCGAGCTGCTCGAGTCCTCAGCCGCCGTGGGCGGGTAGCTCAGCTGCTCTAACTGGTCCACGATGTCTGAGAACTGGAAGGCCGAGCTGGCCTCGGAGTGCACAGAGCAGGCGGGGAAGTTGGCCATGGAGCTGGCCCCGGACGGCGGGGCAGAGCTGGGCATGTGTGCGGACAGGCTGCCGGGCAGGGGTGTGTTGCTCAGCGAGCTGGCCTCGGACTGGTTGTTCCGGAGCGAGCTGGTATCGGATGGGCTCAGCAGGCGCTGCATCAGGCTGGCCTGCGCCTTCACTTCCAGCAGCTCCGAGGTGTCCAAGGGGTGCGCATCACCGAGGCTGCCCTCCTCAAACTCGAAGCCACACCCCCCGTCCCCAGGGGCCACCTCCGGGGAAGACCCTTCAGGGCTGGACGGGCTGGAGCCTGGGCTGAGGCCGCCGTAGGGGAAGGAGAAAGCCTCCGAGCCCCCGGCAAAGAAGGAGATGTCTGCAGGGTCGTCATCTATGAATTCCTCGGACACCTGCAGCTGGGCGCTTGTCAATGTGAAAACCGGGCCCCCACCATGGGCCGGTGGGCCGCACAGGTGCCCCCCCCCGGAGGAGGAGCCCCCAGTCAGGGGTCCCTCACCGCGGTCACCATGCCCCGCAGCCGGGCGCCCCCTGCCCGCGCCCCCTGAATCTGGGCCTGAGGTGGGGCAGCTCAGCCCCTCAGGACTGTGGGGGCCACAGCTCTTCACGCCCCAACCGAAGCCGACACCTTGGTGAGGCTGGAGTGCAGGCAGCCGGGGGAGCTGGACTGTGGCCATAGAGCTCCCCTCTGCAGCCAGCCGCCGGGTGCTGCGCACGGGGGGCCCTGTCTCGGAGCTGCCGCCGCCGAACTGGAAATCGCATGGGCCCAGGGGAACTGGAGGGGACGCAGGGGCCGAGCAGAAGGAGGCAGTTGTGGGCGATGGTGTCACAGGAGTCCTCACCCCCTCGGAGAATGAGATGCTCTGGGGCAGAATGAGAAGAAAGGAGTGTGAGACGGCAGGTCACGTTGGAGAGTTGCACCGCGCCACGCGCTCCTCTCACGGCTCCTCCAGCAGTGACGGTCAGATCGCTCCTCTACGGATAACAGAACCGCAGCTCTGTGGACGCAGATGCGGGCTGAAGTGGGCTCAGTACTGCCTGTTTGTGGTCCGTGACTCACTGTTCCCTACGTGCTCGGCACCACAGCACTTCTGCCACTGAAGTCCCGAGTCTCCTTGGCACCCAGGTCACCCTGAAGTCCCCTGGGGCTTCTCTGGACACTGGCATCCCCTGGAGCTGGGTGGCTGCAGATGGGCTGAGCCACCCCTCAGCTAGCAAGGTGCCCCCGACCTGCCAGGGCTGCTGGGGGATGAGACGCGTGGGTGCATCCCAAGGTAAGTTCTTTTAATTTCAAAGATTTAACAAGGAACTCCTAAATAGAAAACATCTCCTGAAGAGTTAAAGAATGCTTTTATTTAAAAACTCAATTAAAAAAAATTTGGGACACAGAAGTGTTACTATATGAGGTACAACTGGAGCTCTGTAAATACTATTAGAATATGAATGATAAAATGAACACTGTGCAGCAATAAAAAACTATAAATATGACACTATACAGCTGCACACAGAATCATGAAATAATACTACATGAAAAGAGCAGGGGCCTACATGAAAACAGGCCGCATGGGGCAGTCAGCACGCAAACGTGAAGGCAGGGAGACGGCCAGGAAGCTGACCGACACACGGAGCCGGCGACTCCCAGCCCACGTCCGGCATCGCAGCCTCACGCCTCCTGTGCAGCGTGGGAGGGGCCTGTGTGCGCCTGGCTTAGTAGCCGTGGTCATGCCAGACACGCTGGTGCACACATTTGCTCCTTGCTTTCTACCTTTAACATAACAGCAAAATGTCCACTGAGTGAACACAGCTTCACTAGCAAATCGCTGCCCACCGCCCCCCCCTCCACCCCAGCTGGCATTATCATCGCTTCACACTTTTATAAAAGTTGAATTTCTCAGCTGTTTTCCGGACAACAAGCAGCACTGTGTCCACTGCAGAAAACCAAGTCAAATGAGGAGCCCAAGGAGATGAAGACTGCCTGGGGCCGGCTCCCGGGAGACAGCATCTGCTGCTGCGGGGTTCAGCCCCTCGAGCACCCAGTCGTCTTTCTAACTCAGGAAGAGGGTTCTCCACGGGTCACTGTGCAAATGGCCAGTGTCACCGCTAATGCTTCCTGAACGTGTCCTGCTCGGGCTCCACTCTGCTGAAATGAGACTCTCAGTGGCTCTTGAGTCACCCGACAGGCGGCCACACCCAGACCAGCCTGGACGGCGGTCGCCGGGGCCTCCAGGATCACAGGCAACACTGTGACACGTGTCCGCCCAAAGGGCTTCCTCTTCACTCAGGAATTCTTTCTGCAAACAGGGTCCCAGGACTGGAATTGCCACGTAAATGATGAGACTAACTTTAAGGCTCCTGCTGCGACCACGCCAGGCTATTCCCTAAAAGGGGATCGGGGACCACCTTGGGTGCGCTTACGCAGAAGCACTAACCTGCCGCGGCGAGTCCACTTGGAGGGCACGGAGAGACATCCGAGTCTTGCTGTGTCTCCTGCAAGCAGAGGACAGGCCATGAGCCCCACGCCCTGCTTGCCTGACCCGGCTGCCTTTTTTTTTTCCATCTTCAGTGCATTTTAATAAGAATGCCATCATCAGAGGAGCTGTGGAACACACAGCATAGGGTGCCGACCCCGTCTCTAAAGCAGCACGTGCTGCGCCCGTAAGGAAAGGCTCACGTGAAAACGGGCCAGGGGTTTGTAACACGCCCTGAGGCATCTAACTAGAAATGGCAGGATGACGGGAAACAAGACTGCAAGCAAACACCCATGTGCAGAGGAGCTGGCATTCAGGGAGAGGCCCACAGTCACAGAGCCTCCTGTCCACAGCTCAGCACCGTGAGACCGTGCTCTGTATCACAGAGAGCCTCCCGTCCACAGCTCAGCACAGAGAAACCGCGCTCTGTATCACAGAGAGCCTCCGTCCACAGCTCAGCACCGTGAAACCGCGCTCTGTATCACAGAGCCTCCCGTCCACAGCTCAGCACCGTGAAAACCGCGCTCTGTATCACAAAGAGCTTCTGGTCCACAGCTCAGCACGGTGAAAACCGCGCTCTGTAAAAACACCACGTCTAGGAGGAGCGAGGCAAACTGGAGTGAAGGCCCAAAGTCACAGACAGCTTCCAGTCCACAGCTCAGCACTGTGAAACCGCACTCTGTAAAAACACCACGTCTAGGAGGAGCGAGGCAAATTGGAGCAAGTGTCACCTGCATCTGAACAACTTAAGTGACAGTAAAACGCGAGCCATCACCATGAAATGGAGCAGAAGAAACAGAGCCCAAGTGTCAAGACGCACATCTACACAGCGGAAGCGCCTTTCATCCAGGCAAAGCTCAAGACCTTGAAATGCTGGTTTCAGCGCCCACACTCTGCACCATGAAGACGAGAGAATTCACCTTTCATACGGAGCCCTCTTCATCCCACCGTCTTTGACATAATCAGCAAGTTGTTTCTGAGTTCTTCCACTGCGAATAAAATTCAGATTTTATAGGAAAGAATAAACGGTAATACACAGCACTAATCTTTCACAGAAGCAAAGGAAAAGTAAGACTTGCCCAGCCTCTGTCTTAAGTTTACACATGCATTTAAAAAGCATGCTTTGCATCAATAAGCATAACCAAGGTTCTGAACAGTNGCCTTCTCCAGGGGATCTTCCCAACCCAGGGATCGAACCCAGGTCTCCTGCATTATAGGCAGACGCTTTACTATCTGAGCCACCAGGGAAGTCTTTAAGACTTTGAGAAAGTATCTAATTAGAGTTTCATCATTTATAAAATGGTAATAATCTACTTCCACCAGAGGGTGAAGTTGAGGATAGCATGAGTTCATGTGTATATTATATTAATACAGTGCCTGACATAACATATCCCCCAGTTTATGGCAGTCATTAGTCCAGTGTTAGAGAGAATGAAATTCAAAATATTTAAAATCACAGACACAGGTACATCTCTATCAGTCTTAAATAACTAGACAACTCTGCTGGGTTGTACCAGCTGAATATTAACACCAAGTGTTAGGAAGTAGAAAGTAATAAAATTGAGAAAGACCGCTAGGAGAAATTTAGTGGAGGCCTCATCTTATGTCAAAGACTTAAGAGTGACCTCCCAGACCCTTTACCGCAAGTCCAAGGGCAGAAACCTGCAACCCAGGAGTAGTTTCTTTCCCAAGGTCACAGAGATTGAGAACTAGATTTAAAAATGGTGCCTATTAGACTCTCAAATTCTTGCTGCTTCTGCCTCACTAGAGTTGTTGATTTTATGCCACTTCTAGATTCTGAGGTGGCTTTCAGGTTCTGTGTCCATGGATTTCCAAATGTTCCTTGCAGTCCTAGGTTTCTGTGGGAATGATTAAAGTTCTGCTATAAAAGTTGTAGTGGAAGTTGAGAAGGCAGAGCTTCTGTGTCTCCCACACCTTGGCTCTCAGTTCAACTGAGAAGACTTTATTGCTTTAAAAAAAGACTTTATTGCTTTAAAAAGTCACTCTTTTCCAAACTGTATTCCTTGTTCCTACTCATATTCAGATAGAGCCTCAGCCTAGGTCCTTGTCCCTACACCCAGGGTTTTTTCTCTTTCCGTGGTTATTGCTTTGCTGACTCAGTCTGGAATTTGCACTCAGCAAATCTCATAGGCTAACATCTTGTGTGTGAGCCTGAGAAAAGGTACTCTAATTCTGGTTTTGTCCTCAGAATTTCACATGACATAGCACTTTCTTTTCTCGATTTTCACACCTTAGGCTTAATCTTTAGGTACTTTCCACAATGGCGAAGATCTTGACTGTGTACTTAGCTTTTCTTGGCTTACTGATATCAAAGACCATTACATATTTTATCATTGCAAGCCAGATCTGGTAGCCATCATCTTTGATACTTTAAAACTGGCCCCATTAGACCAAGACATCATCTAATGGAATTAAGGTAGGTTACAACAGTTTTTTGTTTTTGTTTTCCTTTTAGATCTTTTTTTCAATTCTTTGATTTTACTGAGCCTCATTTTGGCCCCTGGAGAAGGCAATGGCACCCCACTCCTGTACTCTAGCCTGGCAAATTCCATGGGCAGAGGAGCCTGGTGGGCTGTAGTCCATGGGGTGGCTAAGAGTCTGACACGACTGAGTGACTTCACTTTCACTTTTCACTTTCAAAGTGCCTTGGAGAAGGAAATGGCAACCCACTCCAGTGTTCTTTCTGGAGAATCCCAGGGACGGGGGAGCCTGGTGGGCTGCCGTCTATGGGGTCACGCAGAGTCGGACACGACTGAAGCGACTTAGCAGCAGCAGCATTTTGGCCCCTAACTATAACTCACTGACCACTCCACTGAAATGTTGATATTATCCATGCTGAACACAGTCTGACAATGCACTAGGAGTGTTTGTGGTAACAGTTGTGACTGTTGCGGCTGAACATGGACAAGTGACGGGCCATAGACATGCCCATCATCATATAAACAGTGTTAACCAAAGAGACCATCTGCTGAAGCTGCCACATCAAAGGGTTCAGTGCAGTTCAGGAGAAAATGTGATTAAAGGCTAAATTAGCACCTGATCACTCAAAGCTTAGAATCGTGAACTACAGTCTCAGAGATGGGGAAGGAGCCACTCTGGCCAAAGAGAAGAGGCAGCTGAGGATGTACTCAAGTGAGTTGGCCCCTCCCACATCTGTGCCTGCCATCTGTCAGTCCTCAATACAGTACTTGAAGGTCACAATAGGCAGTATTTGTAGTAGCTTAACAACACTTTTTTCCCCAGTATGCCTTGCCTTCTGTGCTACAGTCTGGATTGTTTCTACTGGCACATATATCCATTCACTGATTTTTATTTTTCGGTTTCCAGTCAGCTAAATCTTCTCAGATGGCTCATTGCTTAAAGAACCCACCTGCCAATGTAGGAGACATGGGTTGATCCCTGGGTCTGGTCAGAAAGATGCCCTGGAGGTGGATATGTCAACCCACCCCAGTATTTTTGCCTGGGAAATCCTATGGAAAGAGGAGCCTGACAAGCTACAGTCCATACAACCACAAAGAGTAGGACAGGACTTAATGACTAAACAACAACAATAATCTGCTGAAACGTTAATTTAGTCAATTGTTCATTTTATTATTCTATTTTATAGTTCTATAGCTTAATTTGTTTCTTTTTTATTGTTTTACTTTTTCTGATTTCTACTTTCATTATAATTGTATCTAAGTACTTAACACAGAAGAACTATACAAAAAAGATCTTCATGACCAAGATAATTACGATGGTGTGATCACTCACCTAGAGCCAGACATCCTGGNCACATGAGATGTGTATAAGAGACAGCTGGGGTTCTCAGCGCCACAAGGCCAAGAGCTGCCCGGGGCGGCCACTCACCTGTATCTGAAGGAGGAGCCTCTGCTGAAGAGGATGGCTTTAGCTTTCGGCTTGGGCTGATCAGAGAGTCTGAAGAAGGTGTGATGCTCCACACAGGTCTTCCAGAAGTTCTTACATTCATCTCTGCTGCCCAACACGAACTCCAGGGTGTCCTGGTAGGGCCCCTACGAGTGGAAAGGCAAAGGCTCGAGTGGCCACAGCAGGCAGAACATTGAGGAAGGCCGCAGGCTACTCCAAAGTTACAGCCTAGGGAGGTTTTCTTTCTGAAAGTTGTATACAGACTTCTGGTTCCGTTTACAGTGGAGAGGAGAAAAATACACTGGAATATTTCTTTGTAGAAATATCAGAGGAGCGCGGTCATCTAAGTCACAGGGCTAACGTTTTGAAGTTTCTCTTTGAAACCTTTTCCCAAGTTAGAGGAAACCAAGGCATCTTTCTCTGCTGGCTGACACAGTCACCTGTCGTCACCCACTCACTGTCCTGTGGGTTTCTGAGGGTGTTTCGGATGAGCAGGACACAAAGGTTTTCAGGCTCAGAAGCGTCACCATGAAGAAACCACTGCCATACGTCTCATGGGTATCGCTTAGGCTAAATGCCTAGAAATGTTATACTCAACTCAAAAACAACTCTCATTTTTGGACATTGTGATGTTTGTTACCAAATTGCCTTCCAAAAGAGTATGGTATCAATACTTTAACTCCTATATTTAATCCTAAAAATCTTAAGTGCTTCGGAATCGATATAACACGTGACCTTGCCAGGCATAGAAACAGACTCAGTTCAGAACTTTGCACTCACTCTCGTATTTCCCTGTCTCTGTGCAATAACTGCCAAAAACACTGTTTTTTTTACTTATAGAGGAAGAAACTAGCCTTTTACTTGCATTTCATAAGTGTTTTGGCATTCTTTACACTTCTCTTTCATTCTTAGAAGAAATATTTGAATAACAGTTAAGCTGTCTGTCCACACCCTCTGCACAAAATAGACACACTTGCAGCTCGCGCAGTGACCCTGGTTTAACAAAGCCCCTGCTAATCCCCTGCCGCTGAGCAGCTCAGGGCAGCCCCTCCCAGGACTGGCCCAGGCTCTCGCTCTGGGCTGAGGCTGAGCTGCAGCCCCCAGGCCCCCCACCCACAGCGGCTGGCTGATCCGTCTCCCAGCTTCCTGGCACAGTGGACGTGTAATACCGTGAACATCTTAGAACTGTCTCAAGTATTGGATTTTTCCTTCCATCAGACTCTATAGACATTTATGTTTGTCCCTTTTTACTAATTTCAGTAAATTTATATTTAATTGCTAACTTACGGACTCACAAAAGAAAGGGACATTTATTTTCTGAAAGTCAAGGCTTCCTCAGTTAGAACCATAGAAGGGTCAATTTCTGAGTCAAAGACACAGAATTCTGGAAACACCCTCCGTTCCTGCTGGACAGAAGCCCCAGCACTGACTTGCTGCGGGGCTTGGGACCATGGCTAAACCCTCTACTGCAGCGCTGTCACCCAAAAAGGAGCGGCTGCAGTGAAGCTGCGGTTCTCAGCAGCCCAGGAGCCCGTCAGCCGTGGACGCTCTCAGGCCACTCGGCCACCCTGGGCTGCCAGCACACCCTGAGGCGGGCCCCGCTGGGCAGGTCTCCCCAGAGCCCATCCCCAGCCACCTATCCTGTTCTTACATTCTCTTATGCATTATGCTGAAACGATAGTTATGGGAATGCTCCCTAACTTCAGGAGTTCTCGGGATGGCACTCACATGAACCTCCGGGTGGAGTTTGATGAGAAACCTTTTCCTCTTGAAGCTGAGCTTTCGGAGCCTGGACCAGTTGAAAGTGTTGATTCTGGTGCTGCTCTAAAATCCAAGAGATGGACGCTGAGTAATGGCACACATGTAATCCAGACGCATACACACGCTTTCTCATGAGACAGAGGTGAGTTACAGCCTTGCTAGAAAGTGCAGTGTTACATTCAGAAGCAAATTACATTTAGAACTCATTATACAGTTGTTACATTCAAAACGACTCAATTAAAATGTCAATACTAAACATACTAATCTGTTTTACGAAGAACACTTTATTGCTCTAATAAAGCTTTGATACAAATTTTTTTTTGTCAGCATTAACAGTGAACATTTTGCAGCCATCCCAGCAAGGACCGTGCTCGGGAGGGGTGGGGGTAGAGGGAGCGAGCAGAGCTGAGTTTTTCAGCGAAGAAAAGAGAGGAGGGTGGAGCGATCCCAGGGGTGCAGGACGGACCTGGAGCCGGGGCTGAACTCTGGACTCCTCAGACAGAGCGAGCACAGAGGCCCGGACCAGGCTTCTAACACTCTTCACCTTGGAGACTGGGGCTGTCTGCGCTCCCAGCGGGGAGCAAAGCGACCTCGACCAGTTATTGTGTGGGAAGTAAACGCGCCCTCAGAAAGGGCGGAGACGCACAGACGCCACCCGAGGGGCGATTTAAAGACCAAGAGAAACAATGGCAGCAAGCAAGCATCAGATCAGAACCCGGATGGCAGCTCGAGCAGCAGTCCACGCGCCCACAGCGATGAGACAAAGCAGATGAGAAGGAAGTGTCTCCTTTCTCTCCTTGCCCTCACGGCCGTGGTGCCCCGGAAGGTCCGGGTCAGTCATTCGTGACGTGGGCCTGCCCGGCCTGGCTGAACAATGGGATTTAAAAAGCGGCCTTTTGGCCACCATGAGGGAAATTCAGTCTTAAAGTATCTCTCCACAAATACCAATTACAAAGGACAAAAAGCTCCTTGCGGGCTTCCTTGGTGGTGCAGTGGATAAAACCCCACCTGCCAATGCAGGGGCCATGGGTCCCATCCCCGGTCTGGGAGGATCGCATATGCCACCGAGTAACTGAGACGCACCACCACTCCTGAGCCTGAGCGCAGCAGTGAAGGGGAGCCCTGCTCAGCACAGCCGGAGAAGGCCCGCGCAGCCACCAGCAAAGACGCAGCCTGCGGAAAGGCAGCTTGCCGCGCGAGGCCTGTCCGCGCCTTCTGAGCAGGCGCCGGGTGCGCCCCTGGCAAGAACCGATGGCGCGCGGGGCTGCACCGGCATGCCCCCTGCCCGTGACTCGCTGCCCCTGCAGCTTAGTCTCAGCAGCAGCCAGGCCGGGCAGGCCCATGTCACGAATGACTGACCCGGACCTTCCAGGGCACCACGGGCATGAGGACAAGGAGAGAAGGGAGACACTTCCCTCTGATGATCCCGGGCAGACCCTGGCCGGGCGGAGCAGCTCAACTTGGGTGGGACCATCTGAAATCATGAGGCGGGTGCGCCTGGGGAACTGGGTGGGGGTCCCCGGTGAAGGGGCTCACGGTACGCTCTTGTACTTGTCTGAACTTGAAAACTTTTCAGAGTAAAAACTCTGAATGTGTGGAAACACTCCGGCATTTTCTTTTCTGCCCTTGGTCTTCGTGACCATTTGCTCTTTTCCACACACTCAGGATGGGGAACTGGCAAGATGAAGAATGCTTTCCACTCAAGACACTAAAGGGGAGCCCAGCACTTTAGCCGTAAGGAGGAAGCAGGCTTGGGAACACAGCACGGACAGGCTCTGAAATGAGGGGACGCAGAGGCGCCGGGGCCGGGCCAGGGAGGGCAGAGGAGGGCTGTCCGCGGGCAGAGGTGCAGGGCCAGCGACGCCGGGCCTGGCAGGACCAGGCCCCCGGAGGCGCTGCCGGCGTGTCCTGGAAGCTGGGCGACAGCTGCGCGGCTCTGCGAGTGTGCTGATGCTGAGAGCGCCGACTCACACTCCTGAAGGGTGGGCTGCACGTTCTGTGAACTCCATCTCAATTCTCTGCGTTCCTGAGTTAAGAGAGGTCCCTGAGATCCCAACTCAAATGTCAGCCCCCACCTCCCTGCGCGGCCGACATGCAGTCACTCCACCTGCGGCTCAGAATGAGACACTGGAGGCCTCTCAGCTCCATCCTTAAAACCAGCAAACCTTAAAACATCAACAGAAGGAAAGGCTAAACCTCAGCTCCCGGCCCTGGACGCAGGGGCTCAAGAGAGGCGGGAAGCTGGCCTGTCCGACAACGCCTGCGCATCCACACAGCTGGCTCACGCTGCTGTCTGCCTGGACCGCGTCCCACGGGATCGCGTCCACCCCTCCCCACGGGCCCCCCAAATCTGACCTGTGCTGTTGATCATGTGAGTGCTGCTCGCAAACTGGGCAGGGGCGGATCGCAACTGTATTTTCCTCCTTTATCTGTAATTCTCCCAGAGTTCCTAACTGCCTCTCCATAATTTTCTATGTACCCATCACTGGTTCAGTTCAAAACTTCCCTGCAGAGCTTTAAAACTCTTCAATGTGATCTCACCATGATATCACTGACTGGCTTTTTTTTTTTTTGGTTGTGCCATAGGGCTTGCAGATCTCAGTTCCCCGACCAGGGAATGAACCTGGGACCCAGGGATTGAACAGGAGACGTGGGTTCGATCCCTGGAAGGGAAGATCCCCTGGAGGAGGAAATGGCAACCCACTCCGGTATTTTTGCCTGGAAAATCCCATGGGTACAGTCCACGAGGAGCCTGGTGGGTACAGTCCACGAGGACACAAAGAGCCGGACACGACTGAGCGCGCGCACACACCCCACAGCAGCAAAGGCGCGAGTCCTAACCTCGGGCCCCAGGGCACTCTCACCGGGTCCCAGGGCACTCCCACCGGGCCCCAGGGCACTCCCACCGGGCCCCAGGGGACTCTCACCGGGCCCCAGGGCACTCCCACCGGGCCCCAGGGGACTCCCACCGGGCCCCAGGGCACTCCCACCGGGCCCCAGGGGACTCTCCAGTCAGGTCCGTTTCTTTTCTGGCAGTCTTCCCCGGAGCCCCATGTCCTTCTGCTGACACAAGTTCTCCGCATCCGGGCATGGCCACCCCCACCAGTCCCCAATACAGCGCCCTGTGTCCTCGGCCCCCACCGTGGTCCTCTCCCGCACCTTCGGCCTTCAGAGGGCTGCGCGGGGGCTGAGTTTTCTGAAGAGCGGCATGTCTGGAAATGCTTTTACTTTCTTCTTGGGTAGGAGTCTGGCTGCACAGGTGCTGGAAATGACTTTTTTTCACATTTTGAACCTCCATCCACCAGTGTCCAGCCCGGTGGCATCTCATGCCTCCCCACCCCTCCCCAGGAAGCCCTCTGATCTTCTGTGTTCTGACGTCCAGATGGACAAGTCCTGCCGGATCCCCGTTCACTGGGAATAAGCCTGTGGGCACCTTCCATCTGGAAACCGGGCCTGGAGGTTCGGACGTTTCTCCTCCTGTAACGTCTGTAGCAATTTCTCCGCTGCCGTTTGGGTCCAGCCTCTAGAATCCTGGCATGCTGGGCCGCCTGGGCGCTGCTGGAGTTCCCTCTACTTCTCTCTCCGTCTCTCACGCTTTGTCTCTCTCTCTGCTTTGCGGAGCTCTCAGTCACGTCTCCCAGGCTTCCTGCCGCCACCCTGCACCTCTCTGGGCCCCTGTGTCCCTGTGCCTGACTGGCTCTTGCTTCAAGGTGTGGGCTTTTCTCCTACTTCTGAGGCTTCTTCGAGGTCTTACACACACACTGAACGTCAGTGGCAACCCTGCTTTGAGCAAGCCTGTGGGCACCGTTTTCCCAACAGCATTCACTCACTTCTCTGTACCACATTTTGGGAATTCTCACAATATTTCAAACTTCTTATACTTGCTAAGGTATTTGTCATCAGTGATCTTTGACATTACTACTGCAAAGGGATTATGACTCTCTGAAGGGTCAGATAATGGTTAACACTTTTAGGAATAATGTACTTTTAAATTAAAAAAAAAGAACACATAATACAGTAATATACTAACAGGCACCAACCTGAGTCCAGACTTAGCATTCCCCTCTCCCCTTTGTCTTCCCTGGTGGCTCAGACGGTGAAGCGTCTGCCTACCATGCGGGAGACCAGGGTTCAATTCCTGGGTCAGGAAGATCTTCTGGAGAAGAAAATGGCAACCCACTCCAGGATTCTTGCCTGGAGAATCCCATGGACAGAGGAGCCTGGTGGGCTGCAGTCCATGGGGTTGTGAAGAGTCAGACGTGACGGCAGCGACCCAGCACACATATGTGCATGTTTGTGTGTACCTGTGTGTGTCANCACTCCAGGATTCTTGCCTGGAGAATCCCATGGACAGAGGAGCCTGGTGGGCTGCAGTCCATGGGGTTGTGAAGAGTCAGACGTGACGGCAGCGACCCAGCACACATATGTGCATGTTTGTGTGTACCTGTGTGTGTCATGTGTCTGTGTGCATGTATGTCTCTCTTGTGTGCGTCTGTCTGTGTATATGTGGTCTGTACAGTGTGTCATTGTATATGTGTATATGTGTGTATGTCTGTGGGTGTTTCTGTGTATAAGTGTGTCTCTGTGTGTATGTGATCTGTTTCTGTGTATATGTATCTGTACATGTGTGTGTCTCTGTGTGGTCTGTGTGTATGTCTATATGTATCACTATGTATGTGTGTATGTGGTTTGTATGTCTGTGTGTTTATTGTGTCTGTTTGTGTATCTGTAGATATGTCTGTGTATCTATGTACCTGTGTGTGTGGATGTGTGTATATGTGTCTCTGTGTGTGGATGTGTGTATATGTGTCTGTGTGTGGATGTGTGTATATGTGGTCTCTGTGTGTGTATATGTGTCTCTGTGTGTGGATGTGGTCTGTGTATGTGTATATGTGGTCTCTATGTGTGTATATGTGTCTCTCTGTGTGTATATGTGGTCTCTATGTGTGTATATGTGGTCTCTATGTGTGTATATGTGTCTCTCAATAACCTCAGATATGCAGAGGACACCACCCTTATGGCAGAAAGTGAAGAGGAAGTAAAAAGCCTCTTGATGAAAGTGAAAGAGNAGGCGAGAGCGCGCGCGCGCGCACCCGGCCGGCCGCCACCACCCACAACCTCCGCCCCCGGCCGGCGGCGCACGCGCGGGGTGGCGGCGGGCGCGCGCACGCCGCAGGAGGGGGCGGGGACGGCCTCCGGAAGGCGTGGCCCCGCCCACCCACGCGGCCGCTGGGCAGCGGGCTCCTCGGCGACAGGTGGCCCGCGGGCTGATCCAGGTGCGCTCCTCACCGCCACGGCTCCGGGAACCGAGTTCCTCCGACCTGGCCCGGCTTTCTGAGAGCGAAGGTTTCAGCGAATTTTTGCAGTCGCTACGGGTCCCTCACCTGTTAATGCCTACCTTTAGTCGAAGGCCTTCTCTCCTCCCCGGATCCAGCAGGGTTTCAGCTGCTGCTGGCCAAAGGGCATGTTAGTATTTCGCAGCCATCGACCTGTCCCTTTGTTATTCCATGTCCTAACTCATTTATTCCTTCATCACTTACACATTGAGGCTCCTTATGAGTGCTGGGCCTCATATGAGTTATTGGAAGTCCTACGTGGGAACAGAGAGTCTTGACGTTAGAACTGGGGGAGAAGGCAAACGTTAAAGGGACACACACAAAATATAAATCTGTGCATAGTAAAAATGTCTTCTGAGAGATGTGTGGTGTTAAGAGCCTGTGTTAGGGGGAAGGAAGGACGGAGATGGATTCAGCCAATGATTTCCAGGCTGGAATCTGAAGGCTGACTTGGAAAGACTTAACTTTATCTCCAAGGGACCAGAGCATGGTGTGGCGATCGGGGCACTGAATGTGGAGTAGAGTGTGAGTTGCGGCAAGGGAACTTTATAGTTGGAGCAAGGTAGACTGGTGGAAGAGAAGAGCCCTTTTTTAGAGAGTAAAATGGACAGGACTTGATTGGGTGAAGATTGAGGCCAAGGAGGTGACAAGGTTGACTCTTAGGTTTAATTCATGCATTTGTATTTCTCAGGAAATGCATTTGTCGATCTCAGGAGCTCTGAAGTAGGCCCTTTTAAAAAGTAACTCAAAATGGATGATAAATGTGAAAGCTGTAACTCTTGAGTAAATTTTTAGAAAAAAAACATTGAGAAAAATCTTCATGATTTTGAGATAGGCAAAAATTTCATAGAACACAAAAAGCATGAACCATAAGAGAAATTATTCATAGGTTGGACTTAACCAAAATTTTAACTTTTGTTCTTTGAAAGACACCATGAAGAAAATGAAAAGGCAAGCCATAGACGGGAAGGAGGTATTTGGAATATGATATATTTGACAAAAGACTTGAATCCAAAATATATAAAGAACTCTTATAAACAAATAAGATGAACAACCTGAAAAAACAACGGGCAAGAGATTTTACTAAACATTTCACCAAAGAAGTTATAAAAATGGCCAATAAGCAACAAAGCAGTGCTCAGTATCTTTAGTCATCCAGGGATCTGCAAACTAAAACCACAATAAGATGCCTCTGCACTCTCATTACAGCAGCTGAAATTATAAAAACTGATGACCCAGCGACCACATTCCTACACATCTCCTTAACTATACTTAAGCTCCAAATAAAGATAATAACAAAGTCATACTTCCACCTAACATGATACGACTCACCTGCGTACAACCAAAACACCACAACACTTTCCGCAAAAAAGGATGCAAACTTTCTGAGCGATACTCCCTTTCTGCTTTTGACATCCTGTAACTTAACGCTGCGATATAAACAAGTATATTATTACTGCATCTCCATTGTGTGTTGTTGCTGTTCAGTCGATAAGTCCTGTCTGACTCTTAAGCAATCCCATGGACTGCAGCCCGCCAGCCTCCTCTGTCCATGGGATTTCCTAGGCAGGAATACTGAAGTGGGTTGCCATGTCCTTCTCCAGGGGATCTTCCCTACCCAAGGATAGAACCTGCGCTCCTGCACTGGCAAGTGGATTCTATGCCACTGAGCCACCAGATCATTACTATTCAAAATGTGTCCCTTGGACCAGCAACATCAGCATAACATAGGAGCTTGTTAAAAATGTAGGATCTCAGCTCTACTCCAGATCACCTTAGTCTAAGTCTTCATTTTAACGTAACCTCCAAGCAATTTGTATGCATATCACAGTTTGAAAGGCATCGGGCTAGAAAACATACGTAATTTGGAGAATTACAATAAACATGAATTGTCACAACTATTAAAAATTTACAATTGAAGTTGACTAATGAATATTACCAGGAATATCAATGGGAAATGAATGCAGAAGAACTAAAAACCTTAAGTTGTTCAACAAAATCTAGCATAACTTCCATTGAAGTCTTGTAATATCTTTGCAGCAATACTTTATATTTCCAAATAGCTTTGTGTCAGCATGTCTTTAACTTTGCTAAGTATGGGTAACCAATAAAGAACATAGCTTCACAAAATTAAAATTTAGTAAAAACTATTCAAGGTTAAGAGTGATCAAAAAAGACTGTCACATTCAGCGACCATGATGTGTTAGAGCATCTAAGGATCCAAACCGTCATGTTGTTCAGCCGCCCAGTCGTGTCTGACTCTTTGTGTCCCCATGGACTGCAGCATGCCAGGCCTCCTTGTCGCTCACTGTCTCCCAGAGATTGCCCAAGTTCATGTCCATTGCACTGGTGATGCCATCCAACCATCTCAAACTCGGTCGTCTCCTTCTCCTCCTGCCCTCAATCTTTCCCAGCCTCGGGGACTTTTCCAATGAGTCAGTTCTTCACATCAGGGGATCAAAGTATTGGAGCTTCAGCTTCAGCATCAGTCCTTCTAATGAATATTCAGGGTTGATTTCCTTTAGGATTGACTGGTTTGATCTTGCAGTCCAAGGGACTCTCAAGAGTCTTCTCCAACACCACAGTTCAAAAGTGTCAGGTCTTCAGCACACCTGAAGCTAGGGAGGCCTGGCGTGCTGCGATTCATGGGGTCGCAAAGAGTCGGACACGACTGAGCGACTGAACTGAACTGAAGTGACTTTAAGTTTCTAATTATTGTGCTAGTCTCTCTCTCACCTCAGGGCATTTGCTTTGCTGTTGCCTGTCCATGATACACCTTCCTCTCCAACTCTGCTGTCCTTTCAGGTCTCAGCTGAAATGTCATTTCCTCAGAGACCCCTTCCCTAACCCCACAGACCAGGTCAGTCCCTCCCAACACACACTGAGGTCATCCTGAACTTCCCCTTTCTCAGCCCAGCACATGGGTAACTTCCCCCTTAAGCATCTTCTTTCCTCTCTAGACTGTGAGTTCCACGGTGCAAGAACTTTGTCGTTCTGAAACCACTGATTGTATCTTTAGGTACTCATTAAATGCTTATTGGCTTAGGGACTTCCCCAGTGGTCTAGTGGTTAAGACTCTGCACTTCCACTGC
>SJYV01033291.1:159991-185854 GCA_006410875.1 Neotragus pygmaeus
AGGAGATCAACCCTGGGATTTCTTTGGAAGGAATGATGCTGAAGCTGAAACTCTAGTACTTTGGCCACCTCATGCGAAGAGTTGACTCACTGGAAAAGACTCTGATGCTGGGAGGGATTGGGGGCAAGAAGAGATGGGGACGACTGAGGATGAGATGGCTGGATGGCATCACGGACTCGATGGACGCAAGTCTGAGTGAACTTCGAGAGATGGTGATGAACAGGGAGGCCTGGCGTGCTGCAATTCATGTGGTCGCAAAGAGTCGGACACGACTGAGCGACTGAACTGAACTGAACTGAACTGTGTGTGTATATGTGGTCTTTGTGTATATGTGTCTCTCTGTGTGGATGTGGTCTGTGTGTGTGTGTATGTGTCTCTGTGTGTGTATATGTGGTCTCTGTATGTATATGTGTTCTCTGTGTGTATATATGCGGTCTGTGTGTGTGTAGATGTGGTCTCTGTGTGTGTAGATGTGGTCTGTGTGTGAATATGTGGACTCCATGTGTGTATATGTGGTCTCTCTGTGTGTATATGTGGACTCTGTGTGTGTGTATGTGGACTCTGTGTGTGTATAAGTGGTCTCTCTGTGTGTATATGTGGTCTCTGTGTGTGTAAATGTGGTCTGTGTGTATGTATACGTGGTCTCTGTATGTGTGGATGTGGTCTATGTGTGTATATGTGGTCTCTGTGTGTGTATATGTGGACTCTGTGTTTGGATGTGGTGTGTGTACATATGTGGACTCTGTGTGTATATGTGGTCTCTGAGTGTGTATATGTGGTCTCTGTGTGTGTATATGTGGTCTCTGTGTGTGTATATGTGGACTCCATGTGTGTTTATGGGGACTGTGTGTGTNAAGTAGGGTTTGGAGTTATAGAAAGGTACATTGAACTTAGATTTTGGTGTTAAATAAACCTGTGTTCCAGTCCCAGCTCTGCCGTAGTATAGGACAAGTGGGAGCATGTTAATTTACCCCAGTCCTCAGTTCCTCTATCCTCACAATGCAAATAATAATAATGATGATGACTTAACAGGGTGATTATAATGATTAAACCCGGACATTTACTAGACATTCAGTACCTTACTCTCCCTTCAGATGTGACGACGAGTGACAGAGCCAATAGAAGGACTTCTGTATTTTCTGTACAAATTTTTGAAGCTGTTTAACTTGTTTCACCCTCAAGTCTTGGAGTATATCTTGGAGGAAATGCATTTCTTTATGAATTTGAATGTTTAAATCTTTTCAGGAAATGTGTGCATTTTATTTTTATGTAAAGAATCTCTATTCTTAAAGGCACTGTTTTGCTTATAATTAAGTTCTTATACCATTCTTTAATAAAGGCATTCCAGATGTAGAGAGAATAGAAATTAGTAAACTTAAAATAGTGTATGTCCAGTTGGGATGGCTTTCTAT
Organism: Neotragus pygmaeus; assembly: GCA_006410875.1. Taxonomy (NCBI): domain Eukaryota; kingdom Metazoa; phylum Chordata; class Mammalia; order Artiodactyla; family Bovidae; genus Neotragus; species Neotragus pygmaeus. Next base: position 161,404 of record SJYV01033291.1, read on the forward strand.
GGTAATCAGCTTCCATGTGTACTTTCTAGAAGCGCATCACAGTATCATGCGTAAGAGGATAAACATGAGCTATGCTGGAATCTCTCTACTGTATGACATACTCTTTTTATTTTCAATATTTTAACTGAAGGATAATTGCTTTACAGAATTGTGTGGTTTTCTGTCATACATCAACAAGAACCAGCCATAGGCATACCCATGGCCCCTCCCGCCCAGACATTCCTCCCATCCCCTTCCCCACCCCACCCTTCAGCCTGTCACATAACCCCCGTTTGAGTTCCCTGAGTCATACAGCAAATTCCCATTGGCTATCTGTTTTACATATGAGTGAGTGAGTGAAGTCACTCAGTCGTGTCCACTCTTTGCGACCCCATGGAAAGTAGCCTACCAGGTTCCACGATTCATGGGATTTTTCAGGCAAGAATACTGGAGTGGGCTGCCATTTCCTTCTGCATGGTTTCACACATGGTATTGTATATTTCTATGTTACTCTCTCCATACATCTCCCCTTCTTCCTCCTCTCCTCCCACCTTGTCAATAGGTCTGTTCTCCATGTTTCTCCTTTGCTGCCCTGAAATTAAATTCGTCAGTGTCATCTCTTCAGATTCCATGTATATGTGTCAGTATACAATATTTATATTTTTCTTTCTGACTTACTTCACTCTGTGTAATGGGCTCTAGTTTCATCCACTTCATTAGAACAGATTCAAATGCACTGCTTTTTATGGCTGAGTAGTATTCCATTGTATATATGTACAGCTTCTTTATCCATTCATCTGTCGATGGACATCTGGGTTGCCTCCATGTTCCAGCTATTGTAAATAGTGCTGCAGTGAACATTGGGGTACATGTGTCTTTGTCAGTTTTGGTTTCCTCAGGGTATATGCCTAGAAGTGGATTGCTGGGTCATATGGTAGTTTTATTCCTAGCTTTTTAAGGAGTCTCCATACCTTCTTCCATAGTGGCTTTATCGGTTTACCTTCCCGCCAGTAATGCAAGAGTGTTCCCCTTTCTTCACACCCTCTCCAGGATTTATTGTTTGTAGATGTTTTGATGATGGTCATTCTGACTGGTGTGAAGTGGTATTTCACTGTGGTGTTGATTTGCATTTCTCTGATAAAGAGTGATGGTGAGCATCTTTTCCTGTGCTTATTAACCATCTGTATGTCTTCTTTGGAGAAATGTCTCTTCAGCTCCCTTTCCCACTTTTTGATAGGGTTGTTTGCTTTTCTGGTATTGAGTTGTATAAGCTGCTTATATAGTTTGGAAATTAATTTTTAATCAGTTGTTTCCCTTGCTATTATTTTCTCCCATTCTGAGGGTTGTCTTTTCACCTTGTTCGTATTTTCCTTTGCTGTGCAAAGTCTTTTAAGTTTAATTAGGTCCCACTTGTTTATTTTTGTCTTTATTTCCATTACTCTAGGATGTGAGTCATAGAAGATCTTGCTGTGATTTACGTCATCGAGTGTTCTGCCGATGTTCTCCTCTAAGAGTTTAATAGTTTCTGGTCTTAAGTTTAGGTCTTTAATCTATTTTGAGTTTATTTTTGTGTATGGCATTAGGTAGTGATCTAACTTCATTCTTTTGCATGTAGCTGTCCAGTTTTCCCAGCACCACTTATTGAAGAGACTGTCTTTGCCCCGTTGTATATTCTTGCTTCCTTTGTCAAAAATAAGATACCCATAGGTGTGTGGGTTTATCTCTGGGTTTTCTTTCTTGTTCCATTGGTCTATATTTCTGTTTTTGTGCCAGTATTATACTGTGTTGATGAGTGTATCTTTGTCGTATAGTCTGAAGTCAAGAAGGCTGATTCCTCTAACTCCATTCTTCTTTCTCCAGATTCCTTTGGATATTTGGGGTCTTTTGTATTTCCACATGAATTGTGAAATTTTTTGTTCTAGTTTTGTGAAAAAAGTTATTGGTAATTTGATAGAATTGAATCTGTAGATTGCATTTGGTAGTACGGTCTTTTTCACAATGTCGCTTCTTCTCACCCAGGAACATGGACTATCTCTCCATCTGTTTATGTCATCTTTGATTTCTTTCATCGATGTCTTATAGTTTTCTGTATACAGGTATTTTGTTTTCTTAGGTAGGTTTATTCCTAGATATTTTATTCTTTTTGTTGCAATGGTGAATAGGATTGATTCCTTAATTTCTCTTTCTGATTTTTCATTGCTGGTATACAGGACTGCAAGTGATTTTGTGTTTATTGACCCTGTAGCCTGCAACTTTGCTGAATTCACTGATTACATCTAGCAATTTTATAATAGTTTCTTTAGTGTTTTCTACATATAGTATCATGTTATCTGCAAACAGTGAGAGTTTTACTTCTTCTTTTCCAATCTGGATTCTTTTGTTTCTTTTTCTTCTCTAATTGCTATAGCTAGGACTTCCAAAACTATGTTAAATAATAGTGATGAGAATGGACACTCTTGTCTTTCTCCAGATCTTAGAGGGAAAGCTTTTAGTTTTTCACCATTGACAATAATGTTTGCTGTGGGCTTTTCATACATGGCCTTTACTATATTGAGGTAGGTTCCTCTATGCTCATTTTTAAAGCATGTTTATCATAAATTGATGCTGGATTTTGTCAAAGGCTTTCTCTGCATCTATTGAGATGATTATATAGGTTTTAGCTTTCAATTTATTGATATGGTGTATCATGTTGATTGATTTGCATATATTGAAGAATCCTTGCATCCCTGGAATAAACTCAACTTGATCATGGTGTATGAGCTTTTAAATGTGTTGTATTCTGTTTGCTAAAATTTTGTTGTGGATTTATGTTCATNATTTGCATATATTGAAGAATCCTTGCATCCCTGGAATAAACTCAACTTGATCATGGTGTATGAGCTTTTAAATGTGTTGTATTCTGTTTGCTAAAATTTTGTTGTGGATTTATGTTCATCAGTGATACTGGCCTGTAATTTTCTTTTTTCACGTTGTCTTTCTGGTTTTGGTATCAGGGTGATTGTGGCCTTGTAGAATGAGTTTGGAAAGGTTCCTTCCTCTGCAATTTTTAGGAAGTTTCAGAAAAATAGGCATTAGCTCTTCTCTGAATGTTTGATAGAATTCCCCTGTGAAGCCATCTGGCCCTGGGCTTTTGTTTTTGGGGAGATTTTTTGATCACTGTTTTAATTTCAGTGTTCATAATTGGGTTGTTCATAATTTCTATTTCTTCCTGGTTCAGTCTTGGGAGGCTGATCTTTTCTAAGTATCTGTTCATGTTCTCTAGGTTGTCCATTTTATTGGTATATAGTTGCTCATAATATTCTTTTATGATCCTTTGTATTTTTGTGTTGTCTGTTTTAACATCTCCTTTTTCATTTCTAATTTTATTGACTTTATTTTTCTCCCTTTTTTCTTGATGAGTCTGTCTAGCGGTTTGTCAATTTTGTTCATTTTCTCAAAGAACCAGCTTTTTAGTTTTATTAATCTTTGCTATTGTTTCCTTCATTTCTTTTTCATTTATTTCTGCTCTGGTTTTAATGATCTCCTTCCTACTGCTGACTTTGGGGGTTTTTTGTCTTACTTTTTCTAGCTGTTTTAGATGTAGAGTTAGGCTATCTATTCGACACTTTTCTTGGAATGCAAAATATTAATAATTAAGGGAAACTGAGTGTCAAGTGAATAGAGGTGCCATATGGGNAAAGGTCTTGTAGGTCTTCATAGAACCATTCAACTTCAGCTTCTTCAGCATTACTGGTTGGGATATAAACTTGGATTACTGTGATATTTAATGGTTTGCCTTGGAAATGAACAAAGATCATTCTGAGAGGAATGATCATTTTTTAGAGGAGCTACCCCTGACATCCGACATCAGGGGCAGAAGCTGGGAGGACCCCATGCTCAAGGGGCGGTGGCTGAGAGGAGCTACCCCACGACCGAGGTCAGGGAGGGTGGCTGGGAGGAGCTACCCCTGTCTGAGGTCAGGGGTGGCGGCTGAGAGTGCCAGGCTGAGACAGAGCAGGAGAGCCTGAGAGGAGCTACTCCACGTCCAAGGCCAGGGGCGGCGGCTGGGAGGAGCCACCCTACGTCCAAGGAGCAGTGGCTGTGCAGGCACAGGAGGGCTTAGAGGAGCTATTCCATGTTCAAGGTCAGGAAGGGCAGCGGTGAATGATACCCCTCATCCAAGGTAAGGAGCAGCGGCTGTGCTTTGCTGGAGCGGCCATGAAGAGATATCCCACGCCCAAGGTAAGAGAAACCCAAGTAAGATGGTAAGTGTTGCAAGAGGGTATCAGAGGGCAGACACACTGAANCTTTCTTCAATTTGAGTCTGAATTTGGTAATAAGGAGTTCATGAACTGAGCTCCATAGTCAACTCCTGGTCTTGTTTTTGTTGACTGTATAGAGCTTCTCCATCTTTGGCTGCATAGAATATAATCAATCTGATTTCGGTGTTGACCATCTGGTGATGTCCATGTGTAGAGTCTTCTCTTGTGTTGTTGGAAGAGGGTGTTTGCTATGACCAGTGCATTCTCTTGGCAAAACTCTATTAGTCTTTGCCCTGCTTCATTCTGTATTCCAAAGCCAAATTTGCCTGTTCCTCCAGGTGTTTCTTGACTTCTTAGTTTAGTATTCCAGTCCCCTATAATGAAAAGTACATCTTTTTGGGTGTTAGTTCTAAAAGGTCTTGTAGGTCTTCATTTTGTTGATAAAATAGTAAAGGAATGGGCAAAACTCCTACAAACTTCATGCAACCATGCTAAGTTGCTTCAGTCGTGTCTGACTCTGTGCGACCCTATGGACTGCAGCCCACCAAGTTCCTCTGTCCATGGGATTCTCCAGGCAAGAGTACTGGAGTCGGTTGCCATGTCCTTCTCCAAACTTCATGCACACACACAAATCTAGGCTCATCTGGAGAATATCTGTTCAGCAGTACCCTAACACTCCACTTTTAATTCTCAAATTTGTACCACAAACTTTCTTCTAAATCCTATTTGCATTTGGGTCTGTGAGGAGTTAACCCCAGCAATGCTTCTTTCAGCTGTGACACTCTGGGCCCCGCTTGGACACGGACACTGGGCTGCTTCTCTGTGTGAAGGACCCTGACCAGGCGCCCAGGGACACGCAGGTGCTGTAGAGGGTGAGCGGGGCCCACTCACGGCGGCTCCTGTCAGGCAGGCTCTTTACCGTGTATATTCTTCTTGCAACTGACCCGGATCCGGAGGGAAGAACTTCACTGCCAGGCGAAGCAGTGCATTCTTTGGTCCTACAGAAAGAAAAGTTCACAGGCCACAAGTAAGTCACCCTCTGTATCTGCTATCTCTCTGCATGTTCTGGCATAACTGAGCTGGTGCTTTCAAATGGACTCTTAGAGCAAGTCTTTTCAAGTAAGAGGATATTAAGACACTTCCTGTGCATGGAGTTATTCGTTCTAGGTACTGGTCACATGTAGCAAAGAAAAAAATGATAACTGTTGTATTAAGCAGAGGTTACTGAAAGTTTGAAACCCTAAAAAAAAAAAAATGCACATTAAACTCTTAAAATATATTATTTTTATTTTAGGAGTAAAAAAGTGATAAAAAAATACAGTGTTTATACTAATAGTAGTAGCAATAATTTAAAAAGCCTGGGAGCTCCCAGGCAGCCTAGTGGCTATGATTGCGGGCTTTCACTGTCAGGGCCTGGGTTCAACCCCTGGTCAGGGAAATGAGATCCCATGAGCAGAGTGGCAAAGCCAAAAATAAAAATAAATAAAAAATTAAAAGGCTGTTATTCTTAAAATCCTTATATACTTTAGTGAAAGAAAAATGTTATCATTCAATATATGAAACTAGGACAACCTGATTATTATAAAGGAAAAATCATATTAGCTCATCTGAGTATTTAAGCTTTATTGAAGTTTTATAATAACCCAGCCACGTAATTTTCACCAACAGAAAAGAGGAACCGCTTTGCTAAAATGCTACAGCAATTGAAATGGTCCTGGTTTCTAAGTGAACAGAAATTCCTTCCATAATCCTCTCCCCTTCAATTTAGTTCTAAAAATGTTACAGGTGAGTTCAAATGACTGGAGATGTCACCCTGAATGTCCTTTCATAATTAGAAGCTGCACACTTATTTTGCATATTGGCCCAAAATGAAAGCAATATTGACCAGCATATCCTATTTTTCTCACAAGTGAGGCAGGCAACCAAGAACTATCTGAGTTAAGTGTTGGCCCACCCTCCACGACTCACAGCTTGAAGCTAACCAGCAGAGCGGCCTCAGGTACAGCTGCTGTGGGAGGCGCTTCACTGCCACCCCGAGGTGACGACCACGGTCGTCTGCGCCTTGAATCTGAACAGTCAAGGAAAAGCATCTTAGGTGAGCAGAATTTTAAAGAGTTAAAAAAGGACTTACTTTGTACTTGTCTAATGATGGGTTTCATAGGTTCAAGCCAGATCTAAAGAGAATTTAAGAAAAGATATCAAATTCATTAACTTACTTCTCTATTTAATCAGTACATTACAAAACACAAAAATATTTATATTTATATTTAAGACAAACATTTAAGGGAGGAACTTGTCGAATCTTGATACAACAGGTGCCAAGTCCCATGGGGAGGGCTGCAAACTGCCGGCCACAGGGAGTACTGTCTCTGGGCCAAGGGGACCCAGAGCTCTGTGTGTGTGTGTGCATGGAGGGGTGTGTGTGTGTGTGTGTGTGTGTGTGTGTGATGACTGTGTGGTGTGTGTGTGTGTGATGTGTGGTGTGAGTGTGGTGTGTGTATGTATGGCGTGTGGTATGTGTGGTGTGCGTGGGGTGTGTGTATGTGTGGTGTGTCTGGTGTGATGTTTGTGTGGTGTGAGTGTGTGGTGTGAGTGTGTGTGATGTGTGTTGTGAGTGTGGTGTGTGTGTATGGCATATGGTGTTGTGTGATGTCTGTGTGGTGTGTGGTGTGTGTGTGTGATGTGTGGTGTGAGTGTGGTGTGTGTGTGTATGGCACATGGTGTGTGTGTGATGTCTGTGTGGTGTGTGTGATCTGTGGTGTGAGTGTGGTGTGTGTATGTATGGCGTGTGGTGTGTGGTGTGCGTGGGGTGTGTGTGTGTGTGGTGTGTCTGGTGTGATGTCTGTGTGGTGTGTGTGTGGTGTGAGTGTGTGTGTGATGTGTGTTGTGAGTGTGGTGTGTGTCTATGGCATATGGTGTTGTGTGATGTCTGTGTAGTCTGTGGTGTGAGTGTGTGTGTGGTGTGTGATGTGAGCATGGTGTGTGTGTGTGATGTCTGTGTGTGTGTGGGGTGTGTATGGTGTGTGGTGTGTGTGTGTGTGTGGTGTGTGCGTGTAGTGTGTCTGAATGTGTGTGTGATGTGTGGTATGAGTGTGGTATGTGTGTGGTGTGTGGTGTGAGTGTGGTGTGTGTGTGTATGGTATGTGGTGTGCGTGTGATGTCTGTGTGGTATGTGTCTGTGTGGTGTGTGGTGTGTGTCTGTGTGGTGTGTGGTGTGAGAGTGTTTGTGTGTATGGCGTGCAGTGTGTGTGTGTGGTGTGTCTGAGTGTGTGTGTGATGTGTGGTATGAGTATGGTGCATGTGTGTGTGTGGCGTGTGTGTGTATGGCGTGTGGTGTGCGTGTGATGTCTGTGTGGTGTGTGGTATGTGGTGTGAGTGTGGTGTGTGATGTGTGTTGTGAGTGTGGTGTGTGTATGTATGGCGTGTGGTATGTGTGGTGTGTCTGAGTGTGTGTGTGATGTGTGGTGTGAGTATGGTACGTGTGTGGTTTGTGTGTGTGTGTGGTGTGGGGTGGGGTGTGAGTGTGGTGTGTATGTGTATGGCGTGTGGTGTGTGTGTGATGTGTGGTGTGAGTGTGTGTGTGATGTGTGGTGTGAGTGTGGTGTGTGTGGGTGTGATGTGGTGTATGTGTATGTAGGGGGTATCTGCTAAGTCCACACCCACGTCAGGCACCCGCTGCCTCTGTGAACAGCAAGCTGACGAGAGGACTACTGTCTGATGGGGCGGCCCTGACTCCACGATGCCGATGTGCTTCTGAACTAACAGGCCATTTGGGTTCCTATAAACACCAAAGCTCCACACTTTGACGGTTCATCTATTAAGTGAAATGAGCACAACCAGTTAAGTAAAGCAGTTCGCTCAAATCCACCCTTGAAACAACTTTCCCTGATGCTGGGAAAGACTAAAGGCAGAGGGGAAGGGGGCGACAGAGGGTGAGACGGCTGGACGGCACCACCGACTCGATGGACGTGAGTTTGAGTGAGCTCTGGGAGATGGTTAAGGACAGGGAGGCCTGGCATGCTGCAGTCCATGGGGTCGCAGAGAGTCGGACACGACTGAGTGACTGAACAACTCTTGAAACGAGCATCACAGAAGGTGTGTGCTACTTGCTTTTGTAACGTGTGCAGAAGGGGTTCCCTGGGAGCTGTACAGAGGGCATTTTAACGGCGCAGTCTGAGGGTCACAGCGTGCCCTGCTCGCATCGTGCCAGCCAGTCCCAGGGCACTGGCCCAGGAGCACCGCCGTCAGCATCCCGCCGCTCATCCAGAGCCTCTTTTCAAAAGCACGTACCCAGCAGGACTGCACGTTCTGAAACTCCAGGCCGAAGTAGTCACACTCTATCAGATTCAAGCGCTGCCACACCTGCGTCAGTAACACCTGGCCATCGCACTTAGGCTGTGATGAGAGAGAAAGCAGGAGGAGGATTAACCACACGACCTTCAACAGCAAAGGTGCACCCCACAGGCAAAACTTGGTTTCATTAAATTCTTGCTTCCCTCTCCCTTCCACTGAGGTTCACCAAACTGTCCCAGGGCTAACAAATGACACAGGCTCTCCCTTCCCAGAAACTGACGCCCAGTAAAGCTGAAAAGGCCTCCATCTGACATTCTCAGAGTGCGCTTAGTTACATTCTTTCATAACTGTAAGGTTATAGGAACCATTTTTAGCCTCAGTAAACATTTCATCAAAGGATCTTGATATTTACTAAAAATGAGTCTCATGTCCACGTCTGCTGGGGACCGCGGCAGTAACTCAGTGTCTGGCCGCCCCTCACATGGCCAGAGGGCAGCCCCCACTCTGCTCACAAAGATGAGTTCCAGCAGACCAAAGGCCGGAGGAACCCAGAGGAGGCCGTGTCTGTGGCCTCCGGGTGAGGAGAGTCCCCTAAGCAGAGCACAAAGGAGAGACAGATTCGATGAAACAAAAATAATATTTTCTGAAAAGAAAGACACCGAGAAAAGTTACAATCCTGAACCACACTGAAAAACTTGTGGCTCACGCTGCTCTGACGACCTGTGTGAAGAAACACGCATGGCTTCAGGCACACAAAGGAACTCAAGCCCTCTGGCGATAAGGGAACGAAAACAGCGAGGGATCCCTTTGCAACCAGCAAACAGGTTACGAGCATGCTGCCAGTGAGTGGCGTGGCTGCAGGTGTTCACTGCCCGCACGACGTGAAAACACCTCATACACACCTTCGCCCCAGCATTCCACTTCAGCGTGCTCTGGCAGGTAACCCAGAACAGCTGCAGAGCTAGCAGGCAAGGACGGACGGGAAGAGAACCGTTAAGGTTGAGTACCGACGGACGCATCCAGAATTACACTACACAGCCCTCTGAGAAGAACATGGAACTCTCATGGACCATCATGGAACAGAGTCAAGATAACAGTTCAGTCAAGAAAAGGAGTTTCCGTCTCTATACACCGTGACTCTTTCATAAAACACACGCTACCAACACACCGCAGAGACAGCTCACCCTCCCAACACACCACAGAGACAGCAAACCCTCCCAGCTCACCACAGAGAGGGCGCACCCTCCCAACACACCACAGAGACAACTCACCCTAACAAGAGACCACAGAGAGAGCGCACCCCACCACACACCACACAGAAAACGGGCCCTACCAACACACCACAGAGACAACTCAGCTCACCACAGAGAGAGCGCACCCCACCAAGACACCACAGAGACAGCTCAGCCTCCCAACTCACCACAGAGACAGCGCACTCTACCAACTCACAGCAGAGACAAGTCGTGAAGGCTGTGTGCCGCATCTTCAAGGGGCTGGGCAGAAGTGTGGCACGGGTTATGCCTGCCACGCTCACCTCAATTATTAACTAGTCCTAGATGTGAAGTCTAAATATTCCATCAGCAGGCATGTCATTTGTGCAGTTAGGATATAATACATATCAGTGGGGTGAGAGGGACACATCCACATTTAACCACCAGATTTGTTCCCTGCGTGCTCAGGAGGTGCTGAGGCTCCGAAATGAGAAGTGTTATTTCAAGGAATAAAAACCTGTCCTTCATCATAGCAGGGATGCTCACGGATAACCACGGAACGAGCACTTTGTCAGGACAGAAAGGTGAACACAAAATGATCTCCCTGAAGATACAGTTCACAGAGAACACAGATGCAGGCCTTCTGGGCCAAGGTCCTGTGACGTCAGCCCTACGAGCTTCACGGCTCAACATCGACTAGAAAGGTGCTGCACAAAAGATGGGATTCGGGTAGGAGATGAGGCAATCACTGTACAGGTATCAGTGGCCTTTTCAGGACAGAGGCAAAGAGACAGCCGCGTCTGGAACAGCAATGTAAAAGCTGCAACATCTCGGGATAAACTTCCGATAAGAGAGAGCCTTATGGAGAAAAGTTTAAAAGCATGATTAGGAGACAGAATTGGGGCAGAGGTAGACAGAGCCCCACCTTCCTGGAGAGATACCTGCAGGAACGTCGGCTCTCCTTCCGCGGCCCCAGACTCCTGGCAGCCCTACGAAAAGGACCAAGAGGGTTCTTTAAGGAAAGGGTCGGCTCACGCCACAGCTGAGGTATTACTTTTTTTAGAATGCAAGAATGGTCAAGAAAATTCTGAAAAAGAAAAGTAAGAGAGGGTGAGCCTTAGCAGATGGTCAAATTGTTGAGAAACCATAGTAATGAAAACATCAAGTGCACGTCCACACAGATGAATCAGGGGAACAGAGTGAGAGGTGAAGAAATAAACCCAAATACGTAAAACAGGCGAATGTCTGGTAACAGTGACGTTTCAGATCAACCAGTGGGAGGAAACAGACTATTCAATAAATGTTATTGGGTATCCATCTGGAAAAAGAGAGGTATATCCTTATGTCACATACTAATTTCAAGATGAATAAAATATCTAAACACATAAGCACCTCTCCAGGTAAGGCCTGCAGGGAGACGAATCTGCCTGGCCCTCTGCGTGGGAGAAGACCACTGCAGCCCCCAGCAGCCGCCACAGGTGGACCGGGAGGCCAAACACTGACCCAGAAACACCTGCACACGAGGAAACACGGAGTCAGAAGAATTCTCCAAAGACAAACGGGAAACTTTCAGAGCTCACATCACAAAGGGCTAATTTCTCTCAAACATGCAGACTGCATCCGCATAGAAAATGGGCAAAAGGACGGGCTGCTGACAGAAAACAGAAACGCAGGCGACGCTCAGACAGAGTTAGAGAGATGCAGATAAACTGCACTGAGCCCCACCTCCTGTCTATCAGACGGGCAGGGAGTGTGGCGGCGCCGTGGCAGGGAGCAGAGGAAACAGGCCTCCCGTGGGGTTGGGGGGCAAGCAGGACCATCTCTGGAGCGCACAGGGCAGCCGGCTCCCAAGACTGAAGTGTCCACAGTGCTCTCCAAGCCCCCCTCCAAGGAGGCCTCTCGGGACCACGCCGGGTAGGAGGGCTCCACGTGCTCACTGCTGAAGGTGCACGGGCCCACCCCTGGAGGGGACCAAGATCTCGCAAGGCCCACGGAGCGACCCCAAAAGAAGTGTTTCACAGGCGCTGAGCTGCGCGCAGAGAGCAACGCGCTTCACCACAGTGCTTCTCACGGCAGATGGTTACTGCACCCCAAAACTGCAGCGCAGGCCAGGCTGCCAAACCGCTCCGCACGGAAGTGAGAGGGCTGCCAAGGTAAACCGTGAGGACACAGCCAGCTGCAGGACGGTGCACGTGCGCCACTGAGTGGAGACACAGACACGGATCCAGCCTGGAGACACGTGTGTGGACTGCGGGGGAACGCAGACTCTCCCCGGAACTGCACAGTGGACTAGCAGTGCCCGCCGGCTCTGCAGGATTGAGCCACGTGACACCAGATGCTTGAACCGCAGAGAAGCGGCTGGAGAAATGGGCCGCCTGAAAAACAGGCGTCTGCACATCACAGGACACCGGTAAGGCATGAGCAGGGCAAGTGATAAACTAGAAGACGTCTGCAACACAGAAGTCCAACAGAGGTCCACCAATCATAAGGGAAACGTAGACAGTCCGTCTAAAGACAAGACAATTTGAACAGGCACTCTCAAAGAACATATTTAATAGCCAATACACAGTAAGAAGGGGGCTTCCAGGAGGCTCAGTGGTAAAGAACCTGCCTGACAATGCAGGAGATGCAGGTGCGATCCCTCAGTCAGGAAGACCCCCTGGAGGAGGGCGTGGCGACCCATGCCGGTGTTCTTGCCTGGAGAATCTCATGGACAGAGGAGCCTGGTGGGCCACAGTCCATGGGGTCACAAAGTGTCGGACAGGACTGAGCAACTAAACAACACCAATGAAGAGAAGAGCTGCACAAACCTGGGGAGCCCACGCTACACCAGAGCCCCCAGGACGCTGAAAGCAAGATGCCCGGCGGCACCGGGAACGGCAAGGACGCAGGGACGCACAGGTGAGGGTGTGAGGCTGCGGGTCTCTTGGGGAAAGTAACTGACAGGCTCCACTGAAGCCCACACATGCCTGTGACTGCACGGCCAGCCCCTGGCACACACGCCACAGAAACATCTGTCAATGCAAACAGAAGACGTGAGCACGGATGTCCACAGCAGCTTTATTTACAGCAAAATGGAAACATCAGACGGGGTGGATAAATAATATGTGGTTCTGTTGACACAATGAAATATGACCCAGCGATGAAACAAAAAGAAACCATTGCTTCGTGCAGCTGATTACTGAAAACGTCAGTGCCCACACTGCTCGGTCACACTTGGAGCAAACCGAGGATCTGCAAAACCGCTTTATGGTCTGAAGACGGAAGCAGGGGCTTTGCAGGGGCTGTAAGGGCACAAGGGGGGCCTCTGGCGGGCTCCCCTGGGAGGGGGGCACGTGCACACGTGTTGGGCCACCAGGCTGCACTCCAAGGGCCATGTGCCCAACTGTGCAGGTGACTCCTCAGTACAAAGGTCGCTGCAGGGAAAGCAGGCGTCAGACAGCTCTGGGAGTTCGGGGAAAGTGGCCTTTCAGCTTTTACATTGATCCCTCCAGAGACGCTCTGAGGCATCACTCCTGCCTGATGGCATGAGGACACACAGTGCCCGAGGCACCCGGCTCCGAGGCTGGACACTGCCTGGAATGACTTCCAGCCCTGGGCCCAAATACCTTTCCCTAAACCTTGCCCTGATCAATCTCCTCCAGTCAAGGGCCCTTTCAGAAAGGTGACCCAGAACACAGCACACCCGAGAAGCCCAGGTCCAGCACGGTGCTCCACCTAGAACAGACTCCCCGGAGGCTGGGCCTGGTCTCTGGGGGCAGGATGACACCCAGGCACACGGCGGTCCCCTGCAGCCTACAACAGCCAGTGCAGCAAGTGCTCGACGTGAGGGGCAGAGAGGCTCCTGAGACCAAGGCTCGCAGAGCGCAGAAACTGCGCTCCGAACCGTGCTCAGTCATTAACCACTCACCACACATGCAGACTTCCGACAGAACAGGCTCTCTTTGGGAACAAATGCTGGGTGGTTCCTGATAATTTATAAAAGCATCGCCAGGGGGTTCTCTGTGCAGACTTATTCACACGACAGGCACTCAGATGTCTGTAAATGAATAAATCACTACATAACTGGGAAAACAGCTCCAGTTCCATTTACTCACTCAATCGTGTCTGATTGCAACCCCATGGACGGCAGCATGCCAGGCCTCCCTGTCCATCACCAACTCTGCGGAGTTTATCCAAACTCATGTCCATTGAGTCAGTGACGCCATCTAACCATCTCAGCCTCTGTTGTCCCCTTTTCCTCCTCCTTCAATCTTTCCCAACATCAGGGTCTTCTCCAATGAGTCAATTCTTCACATCAGGTGGCCAAAATATTGGAGTTTCAGCTTCAACGTCAGTCCTACCAATGAACACCAAGGAGTGATTTCCTTTAGGATGAACTGGTTGGATCTCCTTGCAGTCCAAGGAACTCTCAACAGTCTTCTTCAACACCACACTTCAAAAGCATCAATTCTTCGGTGCTCAGCTTTTTTTTATAGTCCAACTCTCACACCCATACATCACCACTGGAAAAACCATAGCCTTGACTAGATGGACCTTTGTTAACAATGTAATATTTCTGCTTTTTAATATGCTGTCTAGGTTGGTCATAACTTTCCTTCCAAGGAGTAAGCGTCTTTCAATTTCATGGCTGCAGTCACCATCTGCAGTGATTCTGGAGCCCCCCCACCCAAAAAAATCAGCCACTGTTTCCCCTGTTTCCCCATCTATTTGCCATGAAGTGATGGGACCGGATGCCATGATCTCAGTTTTCTGAATGTTGAGCTTTAAGCCAACTTTTTCACTCTCCCCTTTTGCTTTCATCAAGAGGCTTTTAAGTTCCTCTTCACTTTCTGCCATAAAGGTGGTGTCATCTGCATATCTGAGTTGATTGATATTTCTTCTGGCAATCTTGATTCCCACTTGTGCTTCTTCCAGCCTGGCATTTTTCATGATGTACTCTGTATAGAAGTTAAATAAGAAGGGTGATAATATACAACCTTGATGTACTCCTTTTCCTATTTGGAACCAGTCTGTTGTTCCTTGTCCAGTTCTAACTGTTGCTTCTTGACCTGCATACAGATTTCTCAGAAGGCAGGTAAAGTAAGATGGTCTGGTATTCCCATCTCTTTCAGAATTTTCCACAGTTTATTGTGATCCACACAGTCAAAGGCTTTGGTGTAATGAATAAAGCAGAAGTAGATGTTTTTCTAGAACTCTCTTGCTTTTTCGATGATCCAGCAGATGTTGGCAATTTGATCTCTGGTTCCTCTGCCTTTTCTAAATTCAGCTTGATTCATCTGGAAGTTCAGTTTACGTACTATTGAAGCCTGGCCTGGAGAATTTTGAGCATTACTTTGCTAACGTGTGAGATGAGTGCAATTGTGCAGTAGTTTGAGCATTCTTTGGCATTGCCTTTCTTTGGGATTGGAATGAAAACCAACATTTTCCAGTCCTGTGCCCACTGATGAGTTTTCCAAATTTGCTGGCATATTGAATGCAGCACTTTCACAGCATCATCTTTTAGAATGTGAAATAGCTCAACAGGAATTCCATCACCTCCACTAGCTTTGTTTGTAATGATGCTTCCTAAGGCCCACTTGACTTCACATTCCAGAATATCTGGCTCTAGGTGAGTGATCACACCATCGTGGTTATCTGGGTTGTGAAGATCTTTTTTTGTATTGTTCTGTTTTCTTGCCACCTCTTCTTAAGATCTTCTGCTTCTGTTAGGGCCATACCATTTCTGTCCTTTATTGTGCCCATCTTTGCATGAAATGTTCCCTTGGTATCTCTAATTTTCTTGAAGAGATCTCTGCTGCTGCTACTGCTGCTAAGTCACTTCTGTCATGTCCGACTCTGTGCGACCCCATAGAAGGCAGCCCACTAGGTTCCTCTGTCCCTGGGATTCTCCAGGCAGGAATACTGGAGTGCGTTGCCATTTCCCTCTCCAATGCATGAACTGAAAAGTGAAAGTGAAGTTGCTCAGTCGTGCCCAACTCTTAGCGACCCCATGAACTGCAGCCTACCAGGCTCCTCTGTCCATGGGATTTTCCAGGCAAGAGTACTGGAGTGGGGTGCTCGCTTCGGCAGCACATATACTAAAATTGGAATGATACAGAGAAGATTAGCATGGCCCCTGTACAAGGATGACACGCAAATTCGTGAAGCGTTCCATATTTTTTGGTGCACGGTGATGATCCAGAGAGACATTGTGGGGTGGGAGGTGGGAGGGGGATTCAGGATTGGGAGCTCGTGTACACCTGTGGTGGATTCATGTCAATGTATGGCAAAGCCAATAGAGTATTGTAAAGTAAAAAAAAAAAAAGAGTACTGGAGTGGGGTGCCATTGCCTTCTCCGGAAGAGATCTCTAGCCTTTTTCATTTTACTGTTTTCCTCTATTTCTTTGCATTGATCACTAAAGAAGGCTTTCTTATCTCTCCTTACTATTCTTTGGAACTCTGGATTCAAATGGGTATATCTTTCCTTTTCTCCTTTGCCTTTAGCTTCTTTTCTCAGCTATTTGTAAGGCCTCCCCAGACAACTATTTTGCCTTTTTGCACTTCTTTTTCTTGAAGATGGTCTTGATCACGGCCTCCTGTACAATGTCATGAACCTCTGTTCGTAGTTCTTCAGGCTCTCTGTCTATCAGATCTAATCCCCTGAATCTATTTGTCACTTCCACTGTATAATCATAAGGGATTTGGTTTAGGTCATACGTGAGTGGTCTAGTGGTTTTCCTTACTTTCTTTAAGTCTGAATTTGGCAATAAGGAGTTCATGATCAGCTCCCGGTCTTGTTTTTGCTGACTGTATAGAGCTTCTTCATCTTTGGCTGGAAAGAATATAATCAATCTGATTTTGGTACTGACTATCTAGTGATGTCCATATGTAGAGGCATCTGTCGTGTTGCTGGAAGACGGTGTTTGCTATGACCAGTGTGTTCTCTTGGCAAAACTCTGTGAGCCTTTGCCCTGCTTCATTCTATAGTACAAGGCCAAATTTGTCTGTTACTCCAGGTATCTCTTGACTTCCTACTTTTGCATTCCTGTCCCCTATGATGAAAAGGACATCCTTTTTGGGTGTTAGTTGTAGAAGGTCTTATAGGTCTTCATAGAACCATTCAACTTTGGCTTCTTCAGCTTTACTGGTTGAGGCATAGACTTGGATTACTATGAAACTGAATGGCCTGCCTTGGAAACAAAGAGAGATCATTCTGTCATTTTGACATTGTACTCAAGTACTGCATTTCAGACTGTTTTATTGACTATGAGGGCTACTCCATTTCTTCTAAGGGATCCTTTCCTACAAGATATAATGGTCATCTGAGTTAAATTCACCCATTCCAGTCCATTTTAGTTCACTGACTCCTAAAATGTTGATGTTTACTCTTGCCATCTTCTGTTTGACCACTTCTAATTTACCTTGATTCATGGACCTAACATTCCAGGTTCCTGTGCAATATTGCTCTTTATAGCATTGGACTGTACTTCCGTCACCAGTCACATCCCCAGGTGGGTGTTGTTTTCACTCTGGCTCCATCTCTTTATTCTTTCTGCAGTTATTTCTCCACTCTTCTCCAGTAGCATATTGGGTACCTACTAACCTGGGAAGTTCATCTTTCAGTGTCCTATCTTTTTGCCTTTTCATACTGTTCAGGAGGATCAGGAAGCTTCCATAAGCCCCTTATCCTTATTCATCAGAGGGCAGACAGAATGAAAACCACAATCACAGAAAAGTAATCAAACTGATCACATGGACCACAGCTTTGTCTAACTCAGTGAAACTATTAGCCAAGGCCTATAGGGCCACCCAAGATGGACAAGTCACGGTGGAGAGTTCTGACAAAACGCTGTCCCCTGGAGAAGGGAATGGCAAACCACTTCCATATTCTTGCCTTGAGAACCTTCAGTTGTGACCATAAACACTGACATCCAATCCAATGTCATTTGTTAAAAGATGGAGCAATATACCACGAACAAGAGGACAAGAAACGTGTGAGGGACCACGCAGGCCGCACACAGATCGGGAAAGACAGGCAGACTCCTGGCGTCCAGGCCGTTCCCAGATGCCTGAGGGCCCACCGTCCTGGCATCGTCAAGGAAAGATAACTGGTGTACTGCCGGACCAGCTCCGCAAGAGCAGCTAGCCCCCGGCGCAGCTGTGGTCTCTCACGGCGGCCGCACTCAGGGTTCACCTTCTGTTCCTAAAAATGCAGACACTGACCATCAGACTGCGGTCCCCACGGTCTGTGCCCACAGGGCGGGCAGAGGGAACCGGGCTGTCTGACCACGTGGAGGTGCCCTGAGAACCTGCGCCCCCAACAGACACCACAGAGACTGACTCTACAGCCTGAACCGGCACTGGGATGCGAACGCCAAGCTGGGGAGACACGGCGCTAAGAACATAATACAGAAAATACCCGCTACGAGTGTGTGGTGCAGAGTTTCCCTTTTCCCAATTGGTCTCCACAGCAGAGTTCGTCTGCAAGCGTAGACATAAGCATATTGTTAAAAATTTACATCAACAAAAGTGCCATTACAGATTCTGTCTGGATGGAAACGGGTACAGAAGCTTCCCGAACAAAGTGCTCTTTCTTCTTTGCGCGTGTGGGAGAGCGCTTCTCTATTTGTCTGCGCGGTGTGGGAAGTGCTTCTGGAGGATGCCTGCCGCGTCCCGCTGCTTGTTTGTCCATGTGCCCTCAGCAGCTCGCCTGCCCAACGACAGGACCTCCGTCTCTGCTCCTGTAACCAAGCCCACTGTGCACTGTGAGCCCCAGGCCGTATGGTTTTCCTGTCTACTAATTAGATCAGTCCCAGACTTCTGCTTGTGACTCGCAGGGCACAGCCACCATGACCTCGTGACCCAGAGGCAGCCGGAGCCCCTGCTACGCGACCCTCAGTCCAGTNCTGCTGAGGGCACATGGACAAACAAGCAGCGGGACGCGGCAGGCATCCTCCAGAAGCACTTCCCACACCGCGCAGACAAATAGAGAAGCGCTCTCCCACACGCGCAAAGAAGAAAGAGCACTTTGTTCGGGAAGCTTCTGTACCCGTTTCCATCCAGACAGAATCTGTAATGGCACTTTTGTTGATGTAAATTTTTAACAATATGCTTATGTCTACGCTTGCAGACGAACTCTGCTGTGGAGACCAATTGGGAAAAGGGAAACTCTGCACCACACACTCGTAGCGGGTATTTTCTGTATTATGTTCTTAGCGCCGTGTCTCCCCAGCTTGGCGTTCGCATCCCAGTGCCGGTTCAGGCTGTAGAGTCAGTCTCTGTGGTGTCTGTTGGGGGCGCAGGTTCTCAGGGCACCTCCACGTGGTCAGACAGCCCGGTTCCCTGTCTCTTATACACATCTCGCCCCCGCCCGCGACCCGCCGGGGCCTCAGGGAAGGGCTGCGCCCGCAGTGGGGCCACGCCGCGGGACGGGGCGGGGCCGCCGTCTGCCCGGGGCTCTGCGGGCGCCCTCCCCATTCCCGTTAGCTTCCGGTGGCAGTGAAGCGTCTCACGTCTCCCAGTTCCAACAGCGGACGGCACCCAGACAGCACGGCCTGGAGCGGGGCGCTTAAACCGGGGGAAGCCGGATCCGCAGCAAGCGCCCAAGTCCAGGTGCGGGCGTCAGCACGGCGCTGCTGGCCCAGGCGGGGCTTACCCCTGGCCCGCCCGCACGTCTGCTCCGCGGGCCCCTACTGCGGCCCAGCCTGCTCCCAGCGGCCCTAGGACGGGGCTGGGGCTGAGTGCCCTGACCGGTCCCGAGGGTGGGGGGCCGCGGCGGGGGCAGGGAAGAGCGCGAGGGGAGCCGGCCCCCTCAGGAGGCGGGAAGGCCGTCCCGCCGCCCCAGCAGAGCAGGGGCCCGGCACACAGTGGGGGGCGGTGCGCGAGGCCCGCGCTCCCGCACGTCTTCGCACGGGTTTTATCACTGGCGGCAGCTGAGGAAGCAACCTGCTGTCTCTCTGATGGGTTTCAGTCGCGGGGCGATCTACCCGCGATGTTTGTATTCCTTGTCTTTAACTCGGCAGCAGAGAAAAATAAGACGGAGTGTGTACTTAGCTCACCCGTGGATCTCCCGGCGTGGGAGCCCTCGGGTGCTCCTCTTCTTTCTTCCGCATCCACAGGAGGTCCAGCTGGTGAGCCTGTTCTGACGTCAGTGCACTTGAGCCCATCTGTTCCCCTGCTCACCCCCACAGCCCCGCAGAGCAGTGGCCTGCCTGCAATACCCAACTGCGGGCTTTAAAAACGTCACTGGAACTGATACTGATCAGCCTGGAACTTAGGCACCGACAACCAGGAATGAGCAGATACTTAACGCGAAACTCCTGAAACAGAGGTGTGGACCCAGCAAGCAGGGAGACGAATCCCCGATGGACAGAGCAGAGGTGACAACCAAACCCAGAACAACTTCACATAAAAGAAAAATGAAGATCCTTCAAAAGGTCAACGGAAGAAGTCAATGTATTTATAAAATGAGGAGATTTCGAAGAAAAGAAAAACAACTAAAGAATAAAAGGGAAAATAAAAGTTCCCTCCAAAAATTAGAGATCAGCAGGCAGCCTGAACTGAATAGGTGAGGCCCGCGTGGGCATCAGGTGGACGAGAGACAGGTATTCCTGTGGAGCTGGGATGCAGCTCAGATTCAGGGCCATGTCCATGAGGGGATGGTGGGGAAGCCCTCTCCTGAGGACGGCAGAGCAGACTACCGTTTCCTCAGCCTCTCGCTGGAATCGCTGGAAAGAAAGAAAGCTCCTCTCACCGCCACAGCACTGGCGTTTCTAGCACAACTTTTTTAAAAAACAAAGTCCAATTTATGTTTTTCTTTTGTCACTTGTGATTTTGGTGTCATGTCTAAGAAACTACTGTCTAACCTGAGGCCATGAAAATTTACTTCTAGGTCTTCTCCCAAGAGTTTTACAGTTTTATTAGTAACTCTGACATAGAGGTCACTGGCCCATTTTGAGGATTTCTTGTGTGTGGTGAGGCAGAGGTCTGACTTAACAGAAGGATTTATTTCTGGGCTCTCAATTCTGTTCCACTGACTATGCGGTCGTCCCTGGTATCCACAGACCCTGTGGATCCGCAGATGCTCAAGGTCCCGAGGGGCCCTCCGGGTCTGCAGGTTATGCGTCCACAGTTTGCCTGTGGTTGGGTGAATCTGCAGACACAGAGCGTGGCCTGGATCGCTGTCACAGTCCAGCCACTCGTGTGAGATTTCCAGCTCTTCTTTTTCGAGATTGTTAGTGTTCTAGGTCTCTGAATTCCCACATACGTTTTAAGACCAGCTTGTCAAATTCTCTGAAAGAGCGGGGGTCTCACAGGGTCATGTTCAACGTGCAGGTCACTGGTAGGAACTGCCCTGGTAACAGTTGGAAGTCAGCTGATCCACGAAGATGGACCATCTTTCCACTGGGTTATTCAGGTGTTTCGTTTCTTTCAGTGATCTTATAGTTTGGACCATCTCTCCACTGGCGTATCTAGGTGTTTCGTCTCTTGCAGTGGTCTTATAGTTTTCAGTGCCCGAGGCTTTGTTTCGTTTTTAACTTCCAGTTTCACTGCAGCTCCAATGCGTTTGGGACTGAGCTGAGCTGGCCCTGGTGATCGTCAGGATCGGGTCACCCCAAAGAGGGCAGGGGAACGCGGGGTGAGACACATGGCAGGACCCCCGGGCTCCCACAGCTGAGCTGCAAGCTCCCTTTCACTGCTTTCGGCTAGAAGCACGAGGAACAGTTGCAAATAAGCAGTTACAAGACACTGTAATAAACACCACCCTATTAATACAATGCCAGTGAGTATGTTCTCTAAACCAAATCTTTAATTTTAATCTTTAGCCATTCATTGAAGGGAGAAAGAAAACCCAGCTCAGTTCCTCCTGACATTTGATTCTGGCATTTAAAATTCATCTTTAAAGATCATGTTTTTCAGAGACACAGAGTGAGATTCATTGAATTTCTTTGTAGTTGCATGGAGGCATTTCCTGCCCCACGATTAATTGAGCTTTTCAGAGAAAACTCCATTCTTGTTCTATCACAAATCAGTACTTCTAGTAGACAAACACAAATGCAAATGGACAGAGTCAATTGTTTTAGGACGTTACACATATTATTGTGTTTAGCTTTTAGGAAAAAAATGCAATGTTAAAAATGATGAATATTTTTATAGCTGGATTCAACATAAATGCCACTGTGATTTAAGTTTTAAANTCTTGTTCTATCACAAATCAGTACTTCTAGTAGACAAACACAAATGCAAATGGACAGAGTCAATTGTTTTAGGACGTTACACATATTATTGTGTTTAGCTTTTAGGAAAAAAATGCAATGTTAAAAATGATGAATATTTTTATAGCTGGATTCAACATAAATGCCACTGTGATTTAAGTTTTAAAATAAAGGAAAATGGATAGATAATACAAAATCGAGGATAATTTGACTATATAAATTAAAAAAAAATCACTGGATGGTAATTTAATTAGAAACTTATTGTGCTTGAGAATTTGCAATTAAAAAAAATTATTAATTTAAAAAATTTTTGCTGCGTTCGATCTTTTGCTGCGTTGCTGCTCCTGGGCTTCCTCCAGCCATGGCAAGCAAGGGCTGTCCTCTGCCTCCGGTGTTCAGGCTTCTCACTGTGGCGGCTTCTCTTGTTGCCGAGCACAGTCTTCTAGAATGCTCAGACTTCAGCACTTGCAGCTTCAGGCTCCAGAGCACAGGCTCAGGAGCGGTGGTGCTTGAGCCTGGCCGCCCTGTGGCATGTGGGATCCAGATCAGGGGTCAAACCTGTGCCCTGCGTTGGCAGGCAGATTCCTAGCCACCGGACCACCAGGGGAGCCCCTCGCTGCCTAGCACAACTCTTTATCTTGTGGGTTAAAACTACAGATTTCCCCTTTAAGAAATTAGTAGTTGACCATCAAGGCACACATAAGTTTTGAGGTTCTTTTAATTTTTCCCCAAGAATTTTATTCTTTTTCGATACCATTGTAAATTCAATACCATTGTAAATTCAAATAAAATTTCTTAATTTTATTTTGGGATTGTTTATTGCTAATGTGTTGAAATATAATTTATCTCTATGTATTGACCTTGTATCCTTCCTTCAGCCTTAATGAATTTGTTTGGCAGTTTTAAATAAGGAGAGTGAAAAAGCTGGCATAAAACTCAACATTCAGAAAACCAAGATCATGGCAGTGGTCCCATCAATTCATGGCAAACAGATGGGGAAACAATGGAAACGGTGACAGACTTTATTTTCCTGGGCTCCAAAATCACTGTGGACGGTGACTGCAGCCATGAAATTTAAAGATGTTTGCTCCTTGGAAGAAAAGCTATGACAAACCTAGACAGCATATTAAAAAGTAGAAACATTATTTTGCTGACAAAGGTCCATTAGTCAAAGCTATGGTTTTTCCAGTAGTCATGTATGGATGTGTAAGCTGGAACATAAAGAAGGCTTAGCACGGATGAATTGATGCTTTTGAACTGTGGTATTGGAGAAGACTCTTGAGAGTCCCTTGGATTGCAAGGAGATCCAGCCAGTCAATCCTAAAGGAAGTCAATCCTGAATATTCATTGGAGGGACTGATGCTTAAGCTGAAGTTCCAATACTCTGGCCACCTGATGCGAAGTACTGACTCCTTAGAAAAGACCCTGATGCTGGGAAAGATTGAGGACAGAAGGGGAAGGGGACGACAGACGATGAGATGGTTGGATGGCATCACTGACTCAATAGACATGAATTTGAGCAAACTCTGGGAGATGGTGAAGGACAGGGAAGCCTGGCGTGCTGTAGTCCATGGGGTCACAGTTGGACATGACTGAGCGGCTGAACAACAACAACAAACAGTTNCTGACTCAATAGACATGAATTTGAGCAAACTCTGGGAGATGGTGAAGGACAGGGAAGCCTGGCGTGCTGTAGTCCATGGGGTCACAGTTGGACATGACTGAGCGGCTGAACAACAACAACAAACAGTTCTAATAGTTTTTTGGTAGATTCCTTATAATTTTCCACATTAAAGATAATGTCATCTGTAAACAAGAGATGGTTTCACTTCTTCCTTTCCAATATGGATTCCCTCACTTCATTTTTTTCTTCCTCTTTTCCCTTGTTTTAGCTGTCCTGGCTGGAACTCCCAGTACTGCATAACTTAAAAATTCCCTGTATCTCAATTTCCTCAATTATGAAACAAAAACTAATAATAATGCTGCAAATGGTTAAGCATGAACTTCCAGATGTTCAAGCTGGTTTTAGAAAAGGCAGAGGAACAAGAGAGCAAACTGCCAACATCCGCTGGATCATGGAAAAAGCAAGAGAGTTCGAGAAAAACATCTATTTCTGCTTTATTGACTATGCCAAAGCCTTTGGCTGTGTTGAGCACAATAAACTGTGGAAAATTCTGAAAGAGATGGGAATACCAAACCACCTAACCTGCCTCTTGAGAAACCTATATGCAGGTCAGGAAGCAACAGTTAGAACTGGACATGAAACAACAGACTGGTTCCAAATAAGAAAAGAATTACGTCAAGGCTGTATATTGTCACCTTGCTTATTTAACTTATATGCAGAGTACAACATGAGAAATGCTGGGCTGGAAGAAGCACACGCTGGAATCAAGATTGCCAGGAGAAATATCAATCACCTCAGATATGCAGATGGCACCACCCTTATGGCCAAAAGTGAAGAGGAACTAAAAAGCCTCTGATGAAAGTGAAAGAGGAGAGTGAAAAAGTTGGCTTAAAGCTAAGATCATGG